>JAYKQN010000031.1:737500-1215000 GCA_036785175.1 Eupleurogrammus muticus | reverse complement strand
CCAAAATCACGAGGAGACATTTGTGAATTCTCTGAGGAGGGTTTAAGCACGCATCAGAGGAAACTAAAAAACAAAACGCTGCATGGCAGCAGCCACGGTTTCTAGCAGGAATCTGAATTAAACGAGTCCACACTTTATCCTAGAGACGTGACAGAACCAAAAACCATCTCTATGGAGTTTCACGTCTTAGCGTCTGGCATCGCTGCTTCACGTCAGTTCTGATGTCAAATTTTTAAGATTCTTAATATGGACTTTGTGCATTTCTCTGCAGATTGAGTGTTCTAACACATGAGTCAGTATTTATACATGCATCCTATAATGCAAAAGATGTTACAATCTCACTTTCTACCAGATGGGACCAGGTATATAGAGTGTTATTGCACCAACTAAGCAATATTCCCCCTAATTAAAATACATAAAAACATAATTTGCTGCAGTCACAGCCTGTTTTGAGAAAAGGAGGATTTCTGTGTAAGAGCTTAGTCATGCATTATTTTATTCTGACTGATGTCCACAGAGGAAGAAATGCTCCTGGTCTTGGGGTGCTGTGTGTTCGGCACCTTCAGAACCCTTCATCACTTTATCACGCCCGCCGTGCCCTTATATCTGACAGTTGAACTTGAGCTTCCTCGGGGGTTGTTCGATAATCTCCACGTTATCGCTTAGGAAGGCAGAAAAAAAAAGCAGGCGGCGCAACCGGCTCTATTGAACCGCCCAACGATTTTGTGACAAAAGCCCCTCGCTCGGCGTTGGGATTCAAAGATCCGGGCAAGTGGGGGAAGTGCGCGGCGGTGGAAACAAAAGCAGATTAGGCGGCGTGTCGTGTAAGTTCTCCGGTTAGATAAAGACGCCACTTGCAGTAGCTGTTTGGCTTAATGAAGAAGACGAGGAGGAGGAGGAAAAGCCAGCGCTGATCCAACAGAGGAAGAGTGAAACAGAAAGAACCAACAGCTTCAATCAGTTCATGCATCAAGCAGAGCAGTGCATCAATAACACTAAGCATTACTTATGTAGAGCCTGGAGCAGCCGGCTACACTTATTGAGTTCAGATTATTCCTCTTGCATGTTTGATCTGAGCAGCCTTTTTTATTTCATTCCAGGGAAAGCTGCTGGTGCTGCAACCCTACGGCTGTTTTGATACTCAATGAATCCACCGATTATTGAGATGATTAATCAATTGGTTGTTTGGTTCATAAAATGTCTTTTTTTGTCCACAACCCAAAGATCATCAGTTTACTATTATGGAAGAATAAAGAAACCAGGAAATAATAAGAGAACCACAGAATTTGGATATTTTCTTTAAAAAACATGTTTCTGCTCTAAAAGGGCACTTCTGCATGCATTTTAGCTTCAGAGAGAACACTCAAACACATGCTTTGCCTCCTAGAGGGCACTTTAACAAATGTGTTAGCTCCATAAAAGAAATCTAACACAAGTTTTGCCTCCTTAGAGGACATTTTAGCATGCATTTTAACCCTAAAAGGGCACTTTAACACAGGTTTTGCACATTAGCATGCATTGTAGCCCAACAAGAGGGCACTTTACCAAATGTTTTAGCTCCATAAGGGCACTTTAACACAAGTTTTGCCTCCTAGAGGACATTTTAGCATGCATTTTAGCCCCAAAAGGGCACTTTAACACAGGTTTTGCCTCCTAGAGGGCACTTTAACATGCATTGTAGCCCCACAAGAGGACACTTTAACAAATGTTTTAGCCCCACAAGGGCACTTTAACAAATGTTTCGCCTCCTAGAGGGCACTTTAGAATGCATTTTTGCCCCGATGAGGATGCTTTAAGACATGTTTTAGCTCAAAAAGGGCACTTCAATACATAATTTGACTCATACAGGAAAGTTTAGCAAACGTTTTGGCACAGAGAGGGCGCCTTAGCACACATTCTCACCCCCAAATGGGCATTTTCGCAGATGCTTTTCAGCAATCGGGCCACATGGGGACAACCGCCCCACCCGCCCTCATGCAACAGACATTTCACTTAAAACCTTAAATGTCAAACATCATAGTGGATAAATCTTCTGGGAGCCAGGAGTGCCTGTATAAAATGTTCTAATCCTGTAAACAGCGAGACGTTTTCACTGGAAAAAGTGAAAGCTTCGACCAGCTGGCGATGCTTGATGGAAAAATCGTGGGCTCATCAAAGCCATTGTGATCCATCCCCTGGGGAACATGAATTTCTGTAGGAAATTTCACAGCGACCTGTCCGGTAGTTATTGAGATATTTCATCCTGTCACACCGCTTGCACGGCTAAAAAATAAAATGAAAGAAAAAATAAAAAATGAATGCGGCACAGATGACTCCGAGCCAGCCGGGGGTTTGGACAAGGACAATCAAAGTGTCACTTCATGCTTTTACAACACTTGACGTCTCGGCTGTGCTCTCACATCAGGGCTGAACCTTCACACCCTTCAAACAGAATCCCTCACTTCCGCGGCGGAGGAAGTCAAATCGCAGCTGCATGTGTGAAGAGGAGGCGTTAAGACCGCGGCACTCAGCCAGATGTGCTGGGATTTGCCAATCAGCCGGGGTTCCTCGTCAAGCTCATTTCTAATTATTAGGGGCAGGTAACATCTACATTCTGCAGAGAGTCGACCTCGACTCTCTATGTTAGTCAAGGTAGTTTATAAGGAGAATTTACCATGTGGATGTGTAAAGAACACACTGGATGCGAGAAGGAAATAATTCCCCGAGGGGGCGAGAAACCCAGATGTCAATGACATTTTCTGTGTTCTGTTGCATTTTAACACCATGTCAGCCCCAGATAATTAAAAGATTTAAAAAAATATTGAGGGGGGTATCCTTTTCAGTGAATTTTTTTAATGGATAATTTTATCTTTTTTTTCTAAAACTGTTTGAATGGATGATCAAAAAATCATTGGTATTGTTAAAACTTAAACTCCCTTACGTGTCGTGTGGTGGTGTAGGGGGTAGTGTTCTTGCCTCATAAGCAGCAGAACCGGGTTTGAGTCCTAATTGTTGAACAAGTTGTTAAAACAATTGAAAATTGCAAAAATATATACAGTGATCCCTCGCCACTTCGCGGTTCACTTATCGCGGATTCGCTATTTCGCGGATTTTCATAATGCATTTTTTTTTTTTTTGGTGCATTGTGTTCTGCATTCTGATTCGCTAAAAACTCACTCCCGCTTCTTGTATCAAAACATGCTACGAATTGTGCTATCATTTTGTCGTCTCGTGCAGTTATGTGTACGTACATAAAACAGCTTGGCAAATTTACATTAAGTTGGCCAAATTATCTTGTAATTTCGAACATCTCCTAAACCCATAATGTTGACGAAACGGCCTGGACGGACAAAAGCACCTGCGGATGGGCCCCAACGGCGGAAGATGCTACCTATCTCAGATAAAGTTAAACTTCTGGACATGCTAAGGGAAGGTAAAAGCTATGCAGCCGTTGCTCGCCATTACGGAATCAATGAATCTTCCGTTCGTTACATAAAGAAGGAGGAAAAAAACATAAGGACGACAGCAGCAGTCAATTTTAATACGAATGCAAAAAGGGTTGTGAAGAGCAGTGAAACGGCCTACACGTGAGTCACTGTATTTGTATACATGTAATAGTTGCTAATTGTAAAAAAAAAAAATAAAGTTTTCTATTTCGCGGATTTCACTTATCGCGGGTCATTTTCGGAACGTAACCCCCGCGATAAACGAGGGATTACTGTATATCATTTCACCATTTACTGCACAGACTGTGGTTAGCAGAGCAGTATGTGGGACATGAACAAATCACCTTCAGCCAAGCAGCAGTAATCTGAATCCCTAAAGTCCAATTTAGTCAAACTGCACTAGTCAAGGTAATTTATAGGGAGGATTTAATATGTGGACATTGGAGAACACACAGAGATGTGGATGCGAGAAGGAAATAATTCCCTGAGGGGGCGAGATGCTCAGAAGTCAATGACATGTGTTTTGTTGCATTTTAACACCATGTCAGCGCCAGATAATTAAAAGAAAATTATTCTGTGAGGTTCAGTTTTGATTAAAATATACGGAGCGAAAAAGAAATCTCTGACTAGTGAGGGGACTAGTGAATTTTGTGAATGTATATTTTTATCCTTTTTGGTGAAATTCTTTGAATGGAAGGTCAAAAAATCATTGGTATTGTTAAAACTTAAACTCCCATATGTGTTCTGGTGGTGTAGGGGGTAGTGTTTTTGCCTCATAAGCAGCAGAACCGGGTTGGAGTCCTAGCTGAACACCTAGTTGTTGAACAAGTTGTTAAAACAATTGGAAAATGCAAAAAGATTTATCATTTCACCATTTACAGCACGTACTGTAGTTAGCAGAGCTGTATGTGGGACACCTTCATCCAATCTATCTACTTATCTATAGGAATACAGACTCCTCCAGACAGGAATCTGGAGTATGTGTGATTTCAAAACCCAAGAGGGCAGTTTAATGCACATTTAGAGGTTTTAAAGGGACATTTTAAAATGGCACTTTTGGACAATTAAAAGGGAACTTTACTGCAGATTTAGATTTCTTGGTCTTGGTCCTGGAATTTGGAATAGGACATTTAAAAGAGACTTTAAAAGGGCACTTTAGTGCACATTTAAAGATTGAAAAGAGCACTTTAAAAGCTTTTTTGGTGCATTTTTTACATTTAGAGCACAGATCCCCCCTCCCTCATGCATGTCTATGAGTGTCTACATAGGCTTTTCTGTGGTATGTGGTTAGATTGTTCTCATACACTAAGTAATTTAAGATTCTTGCGCACAGAAACTTGATGGCACATCTAAGTCAAACACTTTTCAGAAACCTCATCACTCACTTGATTGCGGGACTAATTGCTTTCCTTTCCGTCTTGTGGGAATACTGAGCCGTGAATATGATATCTGCTCTATTTTGTTTTAATTGACTGTCTTGAGTGATAATGATCACATGAAAATACAATCTTAATTCATGGTTTAAAATCGTAATGAAAGCCGTAATGAGAGTAAATCAGTGTTTGGGGAGAATGCGTCAGAGTTGAGGAGGAGGTGAGCTAATATTTCAGAATTAAACCAAATTACCCTGAAGAGATACTGACGGCTAGATAACAAGAAGAAGTGACACGTTCTTTAGATTTTCATGTTGTCAGCATTGTGACTTTTATTTTTTGTGTTTATTAAGAATAGATCAGAACACAATTCTCACAAAGACTGAAAAATCTCTTAAATCTGCAACCTGCAACCACTAGAGAGCCCCAGAAACTACACTTTTAATCTGAATATACTTTTGCTGTTTTTTTTTCCAGTAAGTTCTGTTAAAATGCAGATGAAAATGTAGATTTAGAATTAATGGTTAGTGAGTTACCGTATTTTCAGGACCATAAGGCCCCGTACTAAAAGGCTCAGTCTCAGTTCTGTGTGTCATTACTGTATTTAACACACACATAAGGAACCTAACTATAGGGGAGGGTTTATATACACACATAGATATATACACGCATAGATATATACACACATAGATATATACACGCATAGATATACACACATAGATATATACACATAGATATACACACACATAGATATATGCAGTAATAGAGCGGGAGCTAAACTGAGTTTGGTTGTGCTTTATTTAAGTATTGATGACAAAGCACTAACATTTTTTAATCATGGTAAAACACAGCACAGATAAAACAAGCACACAAGTGTGTGTATTTAAAAATAGAGCGGGGTAATGTCATCAATCAAACCATCAAAGTCCTCATCCTCTGTTTCTGATTCCAACAGCAGCTAAATCTCCATCAAACATGCCAGCTTCACTTTCTTCACCATCAGAGTCACTTTCCTCTAAATGATGCGTTATAATCCGCTGGAAGTTGCTGTGCTACCGTAGTCCTGGTCTGGATGGAGAAATGGCACCGAAACAAAAGCACCAAGACGGAAATGTTCAATTTTCATTTCTTCTGCTGCTTTATTGCTTTTAGTCAAATGGTGACTGTAGGAACGCTTCTCCCACAAGTTCTTTGCTCTGTGATCCACTGATCCAGTCTCTGCTCTGTGATCCACTGATCCAGTCTTTCCTCCAACTCGTACCACCTGTCTTATGTCTTAAACTCAGCTGTGTAGCTGATTTCCTTCAGTTTAAACTGTGCTTTATCAGCGTGTCTCTTTACCATTTTCAGGTTGTTAAAACAACGATGTTCTGCATAACGCACATCCCCGTTATTTCATCTACAATCCATGCCCACACTTCCCCTACATACATACATAGGGCGCACCAACATTTTGAAGAAAATATAAGACTTTAATGTGGCCTTATAGTCGTGAAAATATGCTAGTTAGTTTCCAGGTTCCTTTGTTAACAGTTAATCGACTCCTAGGCATGAAACAATATCAATATCTCATTTACCGAAATGTTGAACACTTCCCTACAAAAGTGGGCCTTGTGGTTTATTTTTTTATTCTCTATGTCATCACACTGTGCTTCACCTCAAATATGATCTGTTTGTTTTAAAAAACAGCAGCACAGCCACTAAATAATGAAGCAGTTCTTTCTCAAACCAAAAAAAACTTACATCACTTTTCATTATCCTTCAAACTCACGTAGGCGGAGAGAGGTTCAAACCAACATCCCACCAGATGAAGCCTGTTTTTCTCCGTTAAGCCATGAATTTAAAAAAGAAAAAAAACAGCGACTGTATAAACAAAATATAAGATTGACCTCAGAAAACAAGAGTGTGAGGAGCCGTCTCTGCGGATCAGGGGATCAGCGCTGAATGTTAATGTGGAACTGAAGAGATTTGTTTTGTGTGTGTGTGTGTGTGTGTGTGTGTGTGTGTGTGTTCCCACAGGAAAGCGTCGACCTCGGAGAGATCATGTTCTCACTTTGCTACCTGCCGACCGCCGGCAGGCTCACACTCACCGTCATTAAATGCAGGAACCTCAAGGCCATGGACATCACCGGATACTCAGGTGTGTGTTCACGTGTTTTTCTATTCGGCTAAAAAAATATGTATATATAAGCAACATGACAGGAACAAGCAAACAGAGGATGTGTTATTAATATTCAACGCTTGGATTATTAAGACGTCGTCAGCAGGTAGCAGCAGCCTGATTGTCTTAAATACACGATTCCATTTCCGTGTTTCCCCCTTGTACTACTAACACAGCTTTAAAAGCCGTGACATTTATTGTGCATTAAATGCCAGGGTTCGGCAGGAATTTGGAGTTAATGTGACATTTTTCCTCCCGATGTTTGATGACATTTTACAAGTCGCAATTTTACATTCCCCCAGAGTTATGAGTCCGGGAGATAATAATAACGCAAAAGCGTGTCCCTGACAGTGGTGGCAGAAGTACTGATGTTTTAATCACGAACAATGAAAAAAAGACTTGATTCTAATCTCATGTAAGTTAAAGTACTTGAGTATTTGCAGTAAAATGTACCTAAGTATGCAAAATGTCCCGTTTAGTGTTATATTTAACAGTGTAACGTCTATATATCATTAGTTTTTTAATACATTTACATGTGCATGTATGCAAAATGTGATGTGGTCAATGTGAAATTGCAGGTTAACTTGTATTGTTGGGTTCTCAAATCTGAAAACAGTCTTTTTCAAGATATGAGACACTACAGGTGATTTAGGGTCAAAATAATTTAAATAACAGATTTCACCATGCAATTTACTAGTTTTATTTCTTACATTAAGACAAATATTTTTTGCATACCAAGTTTTGTCAAATTTTACATTTAAGTGTATAACCAAGGCAATATCAAATGAAATAATTTGCACAAATCACTTTCATAATTCTACTTGTATAAGAAGTTTTTACACTGGTAATTTTTAGATATCTCTTTCTGTTGTAAATCAGGCTGTGAATCATATGTCCATAAAATTATAAAATCATAAAATTATGTACTAACAGTTATTCAATTGAAACTAGAAAGTAGCTGTAAAATAAATGTCCTATAAAGTAAAAAATGTAAAAATTTCCCTTCGTTAAAATATAGTGGAATAGAAGTGAAAAGTCACATAGAGTGGAAATACATCAGTTTTTATTACATTTACATGTGAAAATTAAGGTTAACTTGTGTTGTTGGGTTCTCAAATAAAGAAAAAGAATTTTACAGTAGGTGGTTGCATATATGATAAAAACACTTAACCCTAAATGCAATATCAATCATTATGTAAAATAGTTTTAGGTCTTATGTTGTAAATCAGGCTGTGGATCATATATCCATAAAATAATAATACAACTTCATGACCTGTGTAATTACGTACTAACCGTTATTCGATGGAATCTAAAAAAAGCAGCTGTAAAATAAATGTACTATGAAGTAAAAAATGTGAAATTTCCCTCTGTTAAAATAGTGTTGAGTCGAAGTGAAAATTAGCATAGAGTGAAAATACCGGGGTAAAGTAAGAACATAAAAATTGTACTTACAGCTACAGTACTTAAAAGTACTTTATTACATCCCACCACGAGTCTAGTGATCTGATGATGAATGGTGGAACGTCATCAGTTAGCCAAGCGTCGCTACTTCCTGCTGCTTTTCAGATTAAAAGCCCTCTAGTCTTTCATAAACCTTCCAGTCATGTACGAGGATTTGACCGATGGTCTTGTCAGGTGTTTATTTGTCTTGTAGTGTCTCGCTCTGTGCAGCGTAAACCGTAGTAAATCGCGCCTTCGAGCGTGTTACGTCGCTGAGGAAAAGTGCCCGTTTGTTGTTCATAGATTCAGGGCGGCTTACATTGCTATAAAAAAAAAACACACACACGGCAGAATGAATCATGGGAGGCAGTTTGCCGCTGACGGATGGGAGATTGAAATCTGCATTCATAGGAAGCGTTCTCATTCATGCTACTTAAGCTATCCACGGCCTCCCATCCTGTTTGTGTACACAAGCTGTTGACTCATCTACTTTTATGCACGGCGCCAATGCCAAGTCCTTCCAGAGCTGCTGCCACGCTCGAGTAAAAGAAAAACACACACGGGCTGATGAAAAGGATCTGTGTTCATCCTTGTAGGAGCTTTGGCCGTCGAGGCAAAAAAAGCTGTTTTTCCTAAGCCTGATTTCGTTGTTGTAATTATCGCTCTGCCAGTCGCCAAAATAAAGAAGGACGACCTGGAGAGGTTCCACGCATCGTGACGCTTTATCATAATCTCCTTGTCCTATTTTTAAAAATGTTTTTTCCCTCTGATTAGATCCCTACGTCAAAGTGTCGCTCATATGTGACGGGAGGCGTCTGAAAAAGAAGAAGACGAGCATAAAGAAGAACACTCTGAACCCCACCTACAACGAGGCCATCATTTTTGACATCCCGCCAGACAGCATGGACCACGTCAGCCTGCACATCTCCGTCATGGACTACGACTTGTACGTAAAAGTTATCAGCGTGATCGTGGTGTAACGTCTTTAATTTCTTTGTCTCCAACATTTCAGACTCAGTAACACACCGGTCTTTCACAGTGAACCAAGCGCTACAGACGCTTCGTCATATTTCCTCGTCTTAGCTTTGGGAGACTTTCATTTGTCTCTTTATCTCCGTCTCTCTCCGCCTGTCTTCTCATCCCTGTTAAATATGTTTTCATGGTGTCACTTGGTTTCTACACTTCATACTCATACTCTGTGCTGTATGCTCCCTGCTCACACTCTGCTGCCCCCTAATGTAGTGGAGGTGCAACTGCACTTTATTCTAGGATATTAAAAAAAGTAAAATAAAGAAATAAAAAAGCACATTCCCCAAGGTCCAACGCGCCCCCCCTTGACAGAGCCTACTTGAGAACCACTGGATTAGAGTCACAAATCCCTGATCTAAGCTGTTGTCCAGAATCCCGAATCTGGCCTGAAATGTTAGAAAATGACTCCCATGAGTCGTTATACTCTGTGAAGCATTAAAACCAGTTCGTAAAGAGGTTGATTTGGCCTTTTCTGAATTCTCAATCCATTTTTATTCGTATAGCCCATAATAACAAATGACAGATTTGCCCCAATGGGTTTCCCAGTTTGTACAAAAGCAACACAACATCCCCTGTCCTTAGACCCTCACATCGTACGAGGTAAAACTCCCTTAAAAACCCTTTAATGAGGATAATAACGTACAATTTTTAATACAGCAGCGAGGGGAATCCTGATGTTCTGTTGCACTTTTTTGATTCGGAGGTTGGACCTTTTTGAGTTCTAATTGCAATTTAATGCAGCATAAGTGGCTTATTTTTTATGTTGTACAATTATACGTGGATATTTGCAACCAGAACTTCATTTGATTCGTACAAAGGTATTCTATCCATTAATACCTTGTCCATTTTTTACGTAATACACAATATTCCCTCTAGGTGGCAGCGCTGGACGTTAATAATAATAAACATACACATACACCTATGAAAATCCAGGAGGGGGCAAAACAAAAAGAAAATCATAAAGCACATGCATTTATTAATTTTTTGCATTAAAATATGCACAAATATTTAGTTTTCTTTATGTTTAAAGCTAATTTATACTTCTACTGAAGGGAAGTTTTGTGCATTTAACCACTATCTAGCTATAACCACTTTTCGGATTAAGAGTTTTCCATTAAAAAGATTAATTACATCACGTTGTTAATGATTCAGCCAGTGGTTCCAGATCTATTCGTGTATTTGAGGATGATGTTTTCCATTTCAACTAAAGAGCCACTTCTCGAGTGGATCCATTTAAATAACAGCCCTCGCCCCCCAAGAGGTAAAATGGTTCAATATTTGCCAAAAGAACAAGATGAAATATGAAAACAAATATGTGTACCAGATGTTTTTGTTTTTTTTTCTGGGGCAGGCAACACATTTTGTTATGTACTGAATTGTACTGCATTGAAGTTTAGTGCAAAGTGGAGCGGTTGTGACACATACAGTAGCACAACCATCCATCAGAGCCCCAATACACACAACTACTCTCCGGAGATTGAAAACCTGATTGTTTTTAGTCTTTGGAGCTGTTTTTCCAACAAAGGAACATGTCACAGAGTGCAGAGGAATCAGATAAAAAGCTATGAATGCACTATAGTAATTAGCTGCTATGTCTCTGCATGTTAGACTTGTTGAAAATAAAGTATATTATATAGAAAATATAGAATAGTTATTATATAGAACTAGAGCCGCACCTTGATTGAAATATTTAATCAAGATTAAACACATGACTTTCCATAGATAATGACAAATTAATCACTTTTTTGTGTAGTCAAGTGGTAATCCTCTTATCTACGAAAACCCTGAGGCAGAGGATATTATTTTAATGTCATTATCTTCAGATCAGATTAATTAATCTGGTTGTTTCTTTGGGATAACAAAGCTCTTTTTTTTATGATAATGGCTTAATTTCTTAATATCAGCCAAGACAATAAATCTAAACCTGGGCTGACGTGTACCTTTCAAAATAAAGCAATTCTGTGTTTCACACAAATATCACAAAATGCAATAAAATATTATAAATTATAAAATTATAAAATTTATTATTTATAAAATACTTAAAATACAATATTGGACCCGACATTGAATGTAGATAATATGATAATATGGTTCTAAGTATATACAGTATATATATATATATATATATATATATATATATATATATATATATATATATATATATATATATGTAAATATAGGATTTGTAAAATGACTGTAATGCAGAACCTAATACAGTGTGCTTTTAGGTGTAAAAATTGCATTTGTATACGTTTTTTTACTATATTTTTTATATATTTAATGCTGAATAATACACTGATGACAGCAAACAGAAGCTGGTTGAGTGTTGGCCTGACTGCAATTAAGAAATCAACTCGTCATTACAAGGAAGTTAAATAATTAATGTGTGATTCTGAGATAACAGCATTAAAATAATAATTGCAATCATGGCCTCTCAGGACTTCCGTACTTTATCAGCGTCGGAGCAGACGAGATTTATGCAAAATGCGTTTAGTTCGTTGTTGGAAATCAATTAACAACACAACACAATGACGAAGATTGTCAGAAAACCCCGGAGGTATTTAGCTTTCAATGAAATATGCTCAAATCATGAATTATGGCAGAAAACAGATGGGAACCGTGGCAGCTAAATGTTGTTTTAGTCCAGCGCTGATTAGAGATCAATCCCTGGATCCTTCTCTTCTAAAGGAAATCACACAGTGAACGTGCCCACCCTCACTCTGGGAAAATTAGAGCCCCACAAAACAAATCCTCTTGTGTGGCTTTAACATGAGATAATACAGCATAAAACAAATAATACAGAACGTGAGCAGCGTAAAGAACAAGAAAATGATTTCACTCAGTATAAACCTATTTTTATATTTTATTTTTTTTCATTTTCTTGTCAAAGATTTATCCTCAAAACCTGCAAACCTGTGGCCACATTTAATTAATGCAAAGAAAATGCAATGGGAAAAAAATGTTAAACTATAAATATTTAATGTTTTGCTTCTGAGTTTGCTCAACTCTGAATTCAGATTTTTATTAACTCAAAAGTTGAGTTTTACTACCTTTACTCCTGGTAACTTTCCCCCAAATTGGGCTAACCTAGCCCGGCAATGTTTTACCTTGTAATAACTTTAATTTGCGCTAACCACTGCAGCCCTGTTAGCATCATTTAGCCTCTAACCGCTAGCATTAGTTGGCCGCTAATTGCTAGCAACAGTTAGCCGCTAATCACTGCAGCCTCGCTAGCGGTTAGCCACTAACTAATGCTAGCGGTTAGCTAGCAATCAGTTAGCTTAGTGTTTAAATGTAAACAAAAAGTGCAGGTTGCTTTTCCCATAACATTTTAATATTAAAATATATTAAATTAAATGTTTTTTCAAAACTTAAATGTGTGAAAAATGGCAATACTGAAAGTCGACTTTAGCAAAACTTGTATTGAACCACAACTTAATGATTTTAAAGTATAAACAACTCATTAAAGTGTTTTAGAGCATCATGTTTTATTGTGCTAACTTACATCCTGCCTTCAATTTCAATAATTTAGATTTCAAGTTTTAACAACATAAATTACTGTGAAAAAAAATACAGGTTCCGTCAGATTGAGTAAATAACCTGTAAAAAATTATAATAATCTGTATATATATATATATATATATATATATTTTGGGGGAGAGGGGGACTCCTAATACTTTATTTTTTTTTTTTTTTTGCAAAAAGTGCAAGTCGCTTTTCCCATTACATTTATCATTTAAATAAATTAAAATATAAAAATAATTTACTATTAAATACTCAATATTAAATATAGGTTGTTTGAAATTAACTGTGTGAAAAATGCACATTTTACAAGAAGGAAAAAAAAATTAGCTGAACTTAACGTATTGATTTACTTAAGGATTTTAAGTGTTAATAACTCATTAAATGATTGTTCATTAATTATTTTTACAGGTTATTGACAGTAAATAACCTGTAAAAATTGTAATATTTTGTCAGATGAGCAAAATACAGTGAAATAACAGATTATAACTAATTGTATATATATGTTTTTTGAGGGGGAAGGGGACTCTTAATTCTCCTTTTTCTTGGTTTTCACCACTAGAAAAGACTAGAGTGCTACCTTTATGTTCCCCATATGCGACGTGTCAACAGTAAAAGGGTAAAAGCGGATTCTGACAGAATGAGAACGTGCATGTGAAAGGTCAGAATGTGTTTAGCTTAAAAAAAAAAAAGAGCAGCTACTCCCAGGAATTAGAAACCGAGCCGAGCTTCCGATCGGGGGAACCATGCACGTCAGACATCGTTAATGGAGCGAAGATCTCTGACGTCCTGATGAGTGGATGGAGACCTGCAGCTGCAGAAACATCTGCATCCACGTCTCCTCTGATTACGGCCAATCAATTAACGTGCAATTACAAATGAGGGTTTGCCGCAGGAGATGTCCGGTTAAATCAGTGTGTGTAATTGACTCCACTTTTGAAGGTTTAGTTTTAAATTTATTTTTTTTCTAGGATGAAAAAAACTGTTTTAACTCAAGACACAAAATTAAGCCTTTGGATTCAATCAAATTTAAGGTAAAAAATACAAAAGCACCTGTGTGGAATTAAACATTTATTGCATGTAACATGTGGGATGGGTGCAATAATGTATTTATGATAAATAAAAACTTACAGTGCACACACATTAGGTTTTGCAATAAATATATACTGTCTATATATATATATATATATACATATATATATATATATATGGGTTGTGGACAAAAAAAGACATTTTAGGTTCAATCTTCACATTTGGGAAACAGTGATTGATATTTTATACCAATCATTTATTGTTTCAATAATCAATAGATTAATCAATTAATCATTAGTTGCAACCCTTGAATTAATGTACATTGTGTATGTAATTCAAAAGGTTCAATCTTCAGCTTTGAGAAACACTGATTGTCATTTTACACCATTTAATGAACCAAACAACTAACTGATTGATCAATTCAATAATCAATAAATTAATCAAATATTAAAACAATCGTTAGTTGGAGTTTAAAAACACATTTGGACCAGGATGAGATGTGTTAATAAAGTTTCATGTGACAACTTATCAACTCATTTTAAGTCTTTTTAATGTCTTTGCCAACAATTCTGAGGTAGTTGTAATCATATTATTTGTATATTAATGATTATAGCCACCATATTTGTTCTTTGACATTATTAATTACGCGTTTATTTATTCTTGTTGATGGCCAATAGGTCTTTAAAGCACTTGAATGAGGAGATTTTGCTTGACACGTGTCCATTAGTCCTTAACTCATTTACTGTATAAAACAGTTTAAAACCTGCATGTTAATGACACCTAACACAAAAAATTCTAACAAAAAGTTTCCCAGATGTTTTTTTTTTCTAGTAATAGTTTTAGGCGCCCATATAAAACTTTACCAAAGTTTGACCACTATAAAGGTTTCACTTTGAGGACCAGATATGAGCCACTACAGGTGAATTACAGTCAGAATTTTAGAGATTTTACCATAAAACTTTCCAGGTTTGTCACTTACACTGAGACAAATATTTTTTGTATTACAAGTTTTTTCAAAATTTATTTTGTGTGTGTGTGTGTGTGTGTGTGTGTGTGTGTGTGTGTGCGTCCACAGGGTGGGTCACAACGAGATCATCGGCGTGATGAGGCTGGGCTGCAAGGCCGAGGGCCTGGGCCGGGACCACTGGAACGAGATGCTAGCCTACCCACGCAAGCCCATCGCCCACTGGCACCCCCTGCTGGAGTCCAAGAAGTCCGAGAAGGAGGTGAGTCCAGCCCCCCCACCCCCCACCCCCCCGGGCTCTTCTTCCATAAACTCCTCGGAGTCCCGTGGAAATCCGTCTTCGCCTTTTAACCTCGCCACTTCACAGCTGAATAAACATTTCTGTAGCAGTAGCAGATGTTTTATAAAAAGACAAATGCAAAAGTGCATCAAATAACACATATACCTGTTATATGTGTGGGAATATGGAAAAGTACATTATTTAAATTACTAAATAATAGCCAGGACATTTATTTAATTCAATTGCGTAACATATCCGTTGTTTTTCACTGGATATGTTACGTGATTGATATGGTAACACCACATGACGATTTTGGCATTGACCCTTAGACATTGATATGCTATTGGTATCCAATTAAAATATATAAATAATATGTAGTAAAATATAAATTAAAATGGTAAAAGGTCGTCAAACATCTTCCGTGTTTTTCTTTTTTTTTTTTTTTTTTTATGGATTTTTTGCTGTTTTTGAACCAAAATGTCAAATGGTGTAACCTAAAAATAATGATCAATTTAATATATTTAATCCACTTAGAATTTTAAAACTAGTCTCTTGATAGTTAGAAGATTTTTTTTTACATTTATGATATAAATAGAATTATAAATAATAAAGTACTACTACCATAAGAATATTGATGACATGTTCATGTTGGTTTAATGTCACTTAAAAGTAAATTTTTTACCATTTATTTTTGCAAAAATCAAATTTGTGCTGTTTTTGACACAAAATGTCAAATGGTGCAACCAAAAAAGAGTGATATTATATTATAAATATTTAATCAACCCCTTTTTAACATAAATAAAATAATAATAATAAAAAAAAACTAGGGTAACATGTCAATTTTGGCATTGACCCTTAGACATTGATATGCTATTGGTATCCAATTAAAATATATAGATAATATATAGTAAAATATAAATTAAAATGGTAAAAGGTCGTCCACTTAGAATCCACTCAGAATTTTTATACTAGTTGCTTGATAGAAGGTTATTTCTTTACATTTATGATAGAAATAGAATTATAAATAATAAATTAATTTATTTATTTTTGCAAAAATCAAATTTGTGCTGTTTGACACAAAATGTCAAATGTTCCAACCAAAAAACAGTGATATTATATTATAAATATAATAAACCCCTTTTTAACATTTTTTAATATCTTTTTAAGAGATTTAAACTAGGCAATTTTGGCATTGACCCTTAGACATTAATAGGCTATTATTATCCTATTATAACGTACGGAATAAGGAAACACAGTATTGTGCGTCCTATAAAATCTAAATTAAATCCGTAAAATGTCGTCCAACCCTCCAACACCTTCTGTGGTTTCATTCCTCGCGTTCATGGAGTGCGTCTCGCCGTGTGAAGGCAGCAGATGCCGCGTGAATCAGCCCTTGTGTGTCTCCGTGTCCCGCAGTGGAAGGCCAGGACGGCCAGCTTCGACAGCCAGGGCTCCTGCCCCTCGCCCCGGCCCCCCGCCAGCCCCTGAGCGGAACCCCCCAGGAGGAGGGGGGGGGGGTCTTCCTCCCTCCTGCTGATCCACTTCCTGTCTCTCTGATGGAGGAGACACACAACCCCTGTCTTCCCTCTCCCCCCCCCACCTCCCTCCCTCTTTCTATCTCTGCCCCTCCCTTCCTGAACTCTAGTCCCAAGAGGACTCCCCAGAACTGATCAGTCAGTCAGTCAGTTAGGAGGAGACCGGCTGGACGTCCGGTCTGCAGGGGGGGGGAGAAAAGCGGATTTCGGCGTCCTCGCGGGAACGAGAACTTTCCAGAGACGCTTTGTTTGAACGGGAACGCTCGGGAAGCAGCGGAAGCTTCACGGGGATCAGAGGCCACCTGGAGACGGCATCCGGAGCAGCTTCTCTTCTTCGTCTCCTTCACGTTTGATTTTTCAGTGCTGTATTAAAAAAAAACTCCTGAAGTGTAGCATTTTGGAACTATTAGATGTACAAAAAGAAAAAGTCTCCGTCAGGTTATTGTTTGTGTGTAAACTAAAGCTGGAATTAATTATTTCAACCCTTGAGTGTCCGTACGTCCACTTTTCATCAAACAACACGAGCAACATTACTCAACCTCAACGAATTGGCAATTTGCACAAGCAGCCACAACAAGACGTTATTTCAATACACACATATATATATATATATATATATATATATATATATATATATATATATATCACATTGTGTCACATAGTTGTTTAATAGACTAGATTCTATTTAGAGTATATATCCATATATATGGATTAAAATAATTAAATATAGTATATAAATATATATATATATGTGTGTGTGTATATATATATACACTATATTTAATTATTTAATCCATATATATGTGTATATATATATATATATGTGTATATATATATATGAAGAAACACATTGATCACAATTAAAATAGTAGTAGTAGTAAATTGGCTGCATTTCAATTTCGGGAACTCGTTCTTTTTTTCAATCCTTGTCAATTTTAGCATTAAATTATCTGAAAAAAAAAGCACAAACTCATCATCGACAGGTTGTAGGTTTCTGTATTTATGTATTTTGAGCACACTCCACTCACCTTTTCCTCCCTGTTTGCAGCAATCTCACCTTTTTTCCTTCCACGTGAGAAATTGTGCAAACAACGTTTTCCTGCAGACAAACAAACACACGCTTGTTTCCTCTTGTTCTTTTTTTTCTGAGGAGGCTTTAGTGGATGTGAATAGTTCCATGTACAGACACGTTTTTGTTTTTCTATACAGGAAAACCAGAAAGAATAGTATAGATATAGATTAAAGAATAATGAATAAAAAAAACTACTGACATTTTGATGTAACCTTGTTGAAAACACTGATTATGTTCCTGTTTTTGATCCTAGAAACATGCAACGTTCTCAATGTTTGTTCCCTCTATTCATGCATTTGGCTGCGTGTGCAGGGACGACGTGTTGAAAGCTGAAACATGTGGGGAATAGATTATTTTTAAGGATATTCAGTGTGTTTAGAAGAAGAAAACGACCTCAGCGCCACTGCTGCTGGATCAGAGCTCTTCCTTAGTTATACATCTCTTTTGAATAACCTTTATTAAGATATAAAAAATGCACAAAACTCCAGTTAAAACCTGGATTTTATGTCTTTTGTGTTTCAGGTTGAAAGAAAACACACGTCAGAGGCCTTTCATTAAATTCCTTAAAGTTGAGAAGCAGCTAATTTATTAATTTGCCATTTTTTCTCCCGTCAAAAAGACAAAAACAATTATTTGATTATTAAATAGCAAATTTTATGTTGATTGAGTAAAAAACAGAGATCCACATTGGCATTTCTGTTTCACACTTACTACAACGGGCTTTCTTTCTGTTTTATATATAATAAAAATAGTTTATTTTCTTAGAAATGAGCCATGCAGCTGCTGAATCTGACTTTAATTTGGAATTGTTCATCTTGTTTTAAGTTAATTCTGACACCTCGTATTTGCAGAAAGTAGCCAGCGACCTCGTCTTTACGAAGCAAACCCAACGCTCCCATGCATTCACTTACATTGAAAATGAATGGGAGTCAATGGAACCGCAGATACAGCAAATTACCCCAACTACACACATCTGGATGATGTTTTATCCACACATTTTTCTATCTAATTCAGCCTCTAATAATCTAAATATCCAATTGTGTAGATTCACACATTTTCAGGATTCATGATGTGATGCATTCTGTTCCAAACGGACATGGCGGACATGTCTTATGTTGCATCCGTGCTTTTGATATTTTAAGGATCATTTACATCTGAATTTAAACGCCTC
Source organism: Eupleurogrammus muticus (assembly GCA_036785175.1). NCBI lineage: Eukaryota > Metazoa > Chordata > Actinopteri > Scombriformes > Trichiuridae > Eupleurogrammus > Eupleurogrammus muticus. Next base: position 1,195,996 of record JAYKQN010000031.1, on the reverse strand, counting down.
TGTTTTTTTTTTATAACTACTATCATGTTTCACTTCTCATGTTCAAAATGTTCTTTCATGCAGGTAATCCAACTTTACTTAGCGGCCACTACTGGCCTGGCATGGTACTGCAGGCATTCAGGCGGATTGTGTTCATGTGGAGTCGTCTTTGATTTTATTTTAATTGGCAAATGAAAATATCTTTTTGAACAAACCCAAATCTAGACTAGTGTCTAGTACTGAGGGTGAGTCCATATCAACGCTGGTATTTTTGTTACCCAGAGTTCGATCTTTTATACACATGTTGTAGGTTCTTGACAGCAGAGTTTTTTTTCTAACTGAGTCCAGCTTAAACCTTTTACAAAAAGTCCGGTTTCAGCAGTGATGAAAACCTGCAGCTTCTTCTTTGTGGTTTTAAGGCAGCCGGCATCCAAAAAAAACATGCATGTGGACGCTGTTTGACATCACCTGCTGCTTTGGTGTGTGGACGATATTGTTTGAGGCGGATTTTGCGTAAATTTCGGTTTCAAAAATACCAACATTCATGTGTCCGTACGTATTAAAAGTCCTGAACCGATAACTTTTTTACCGATAATGCAATGCTTTATCATGCAAAAATGTGATTTTTTTTTCACCAGGCCAATAACTTTGTAATCAGCTGATTACTTAAAGAGGACTAAATTTATTATGGTTTAGGCCATGATAACATTATTGGCTTGAAATATATACATATGGACACTTATTTTTCAGCCAATAATGGCCAAAAACAATACATTTGTCCTCTTTAAAATGTAGTCGATCCAACTTATAACAGTATCAGCTGATTATTAATAATATTTTTGCAAATGTAAAAACTTAGTTATTGCATCATTGGCAAAAAAAAGTCAGTTCAGGGGTTTTACTACATTATTGGAGTATTGCAGGTTAAAAAGGGCAAATTCATTCCGTTATCAGCAGCTTGAGGATCAGAGCAGGAAACGACGGGGCGTCGCTAATTAAAACCGGTTCCACCGGTGCAGCTTCCTCCAGTGACAGGTTAAAAACTGCTGCAGAGAAGCTCTGGTTTTGCAGCGTAGAAACCCACATCTACCCCCCCCCCAGCAGCAGTGCGGTCTTCAACGATAGGATCAGAACATCCAGGCTGAGTGGAGTCATGATATCAAGGCCGTTTTATTTCTTAAATTACATTCATTTTTTTCTTTTTATGGTCTAAACAGTTCTAATCTGCTGCTGTCTAGACGGCTGGTGTCTCACTTAGGACGCTCACAGACTCTGGACAAGTGATACAACAGCACAGAATGACCCCCCCCCCGACCTCTGACCCCCCCCTTCGCAGAAAAAAAAAACCTGTACAATGAACACGCCGCCATACATCACGGAGACTACGAACGTGTCGGATGCTTGAGAACAGGCAGCGGATCGTTTCTGCAGAGCCGCCGACGTCTGTTTTAGACATTCTGCTGCCGGGCTTCCATTACAGCGCTCGGCGTCTCCTCTGGGGGGGGCGGGAGGACAGCGGGGGGTTGGGGTTGGGGTTGGGGGGGACAGGTTAGCATCCACAGAGCGGTGGCATTTCCTTAATTGGAGCCTGTTACGGCAGGAACATGGCTGCAGCATTGGTGAAATCCCCCTTCCCCCATACTCATATATTTCTGATATTTTAGTGTAAAAGTTCAAACAAGTGGTTAATAACTGACGTGTTTTCTGATCCTGTTTCATTCTTCTCTCTCTTTTTTTTTCCCTTTTTGCAACATGTGCTTTATGATGGTCATATATTTCCTCTGACTGTGGTGTGTTTTTCATAGTGGATGAAACCTGTTAAATCAATTGCCTCAGTTTATGGACTGTTTCGAGACCCTCTAGCTTTTGCCTAATATTGTAAATGTTTTCCCGATATGATCTCGTCTCTCCCCTTCCAGCCGTTACGATAGCACTGAATTTACAAATTTTTTTATTGAGCATTTTGTATTCGTAGCGATAGAAATGTTTGAGAAATAAAATGTTTCCGGTGATTGACATCAACAGTTGTAAGTTTCAGACAAAAAAAAAAAAAGTCTATAACGAGTTTGTATTAGATTCTAGATCATGATCAGGACTCATTAATACAAGTGGAGTGACCCCGGTGTGTAATAAAGAAATAGCGTGAAAGTACGGTGACGGATCGTCTGTGTGTTTTCCTCCAGTGGGTGCGTTATCGCCTTTTTTTTTTTTATTAAAATACTTATGCAAAACGGGCCGTTGGTTTGGTGTGATCACAACACAGCCGGCGGCTTAACGGGTCGGATCGGGCACAGAAAGGAAATGAGATTTCATCGGCACGAATGGGGAAAATTAACCGAGAGGAGACACAGCGATGCCATAAACACAACAGTGTTTCCATGTTTTTTATGTAAAATAAAAAAGATCTAACTAATAAATAACAGCTTAAAAGGTCCCATATTAAAGGCTTTTTCTGGGGTTTTATATGAAGATTTGATGTCAACAGGAGATAATTAGGGTTTTAACTATTAAAACAGGTCATATGTGTGAGTCAATGACAAATTATGATTTTGAAAAAGGCAAAAACATTTTAAAATACAGTTTTAAGAAGCATTCATCAGATTTAAGAGTCCATTTGTACCATTTATTTTTAATGAATCAAGATTTTGTGCTATTTTTGACGCAAAATGTTAAATGGTGTATCTAAACAAAGATGATAAATGTTGTATATTTAATCCACTTTCAAATCTAGTTGAATCTAAAATACTAATCTAGTTAATTGGACCTTTTTTTTTAAATGTGCGATGTTACGAGCGTTTTGTGTTAAATCCACCATGAAAATAGAGTCATGCTCAAAACAGAATCTATTGAGACTTTTACAGAGTTAATATTGGGTCAAATTTTTTGTACAACCCAGAAAATATGGGATACCTTTTGGGGATTTTCCCTAATATTAACGAGCCTCTCCTCTGATTGGCTAGTTTAAATAAGAGGGGGGGGGGGGGGGGTTGGCTGTAGCTGTATAGTTGTGACATCACAAATCCAACAGCTCTTTTAAAAGCACAGTTTCTGAATCCATTTCTCAGGTGCATGAAGGGATTCTGAAACATGACTGTATTTGTACAACAACCCAACTTCTTTCTATAATCAAAAATCAATTAAAGCCTTCCTCCGATATGGGACCTTTTTTATTTTAACCGTGTGATGTGACGGGCGATTTGTGTTAATTCTGCCGTGAAAATAGAGTCAAATGTTTTGTACAACCCAGAAAATATGGGATTTTTAGGCTAACACCACCACATTTTAGGGATTTTCCCATAATAATAACGAGCCTCTCCTCTGATTGGCTAGTTTAAATGGGGGAGGGTTGGCTGTGGCTGTATAGTTGTGACATCACAAATCCAACAGCTTGTTACAAAGCATAGTTTCAGAATCTCAGGTGGTGGGACAACCTGACTTTTTCCTATAATCATTTCTCCGATATGGGACCTTTTTTTATTTTAACGTGTGATGTTACGGGCGATTTGTGTTGAATCCTCCGTGAATATGGAGTCTGACGCCTGTGAAATAAGAGAACACACCATGTTCAAGTTTAATGGACCCCGTCAGACGAGGAGCTTCCTCTTCAGCGTCATCCTGTAGATGATCTGGTAGCCGTCGTCCCAGCCGTACAGCTGCCGCTCCTCGGGGTTGTACCTGAGGCTGGCGTGGGCGCCGTACCTCCGCGGGAAGTAGACCAGCGGCGCCTCCTCGCTCAGCACGGCGTCGTTGACGTCGAACACGCACTGGACGCGCGAGCGGCTGGCCAGGCGGGTGTTGTACGCCACGTAGACCGTGCCGCACGCCACGAACGCCGCCTCGGCGTCCCGCCGCGGGCACCGCGTGTCCCAGATCTGCTCGATGTCCAGTGTGGCGGCGTCCATCTTGGCCAGGCTGATGCTGTCGTCGCCATCGTCGTCGTTCTCGCCGCCGCCGGCGAAGAGCAACCAGAGGCCCTCGTCGTCCGCCGCCAGGTCCGCCACCGTCTCCGGGTTGAGGCCGTACACCGGCGCCCGGCTCCCCAGCGGGAACACGGCGGCGTCCGCCACCGAGTCGCCCAGCAGGTCGTACTTCACCACCTGGACGTCGGCGTCCTCCTCCTGCTGCCGGACGTAGTACAGGAACCCGCCGTAGACGGCGCCGCCCGACCCCGACCAGTCCGACGGGAGCCGGATCCGCCGGCCGCCGTCGACCCCCGGCGAGCGCGAGAAGTCCCTGACCGAGTCGAACTGGTAGACGGCGTCCCCCGACGTCCCGTTGAAGACGTAGACCTTGGAGGACCTGGGGTCACGGAGCCACGTGCCCTTGGGGCCGCCGGCACGCTTCAGGATCTTCACCGACCGGATGCCCGAGATGATCTCAGCGCAGTCTGAACCAGGGGAAAAAACACGGGAAAAAACACGGGAAAGTACGATTTTATACTTACAGCATTAATAATAATAATGGAAGAACAGAATGGAAGCTCACTAGAGTCTAGTAAGACTTTTACGGAGCTAATATTGGGTCAAATGTTTTACACAACCCAGAAAATATGGGATACCTTACAAATTACTCAATATTTCAATCTGCATGTACTCAAAAAAGGGGCTGTTTAGAGTGCGGTTGGATCAGATTTAACATTTGATTGACAGCGAGAAAACACATCTGTCATAATTTAATTCAAATGCAGCCTCACGCGACCCTGAAAATACGGAACATTTAACCCTACATGTACTTTTCATTGAATAAAGTAAGAGAACCATGGTTGTTACTCAGTTTTAAGATGTAGAAAAATGTGCTTTGAAACAAGCTGTCGAGACAGCTGTGGATTTGTGATGTCACAACTATACAGCCACAGCCAACCTCCCCCATTTAAACGAGCCAATCAGAGGAGAGGCTTGTTAATAATAGGGAAGTTCCTAAAAAAAAATGTGGTGGTGTGACCCTAAAAACTTGGTACCTGCGTATTTTAATGATGAGCATTGAAAATTTAACCTTACATGTACTCATCATTGAAATAAATTAAGAAAACCATAGTTTTACTCAGTTTTAATCCGTATTTTCCTTCAGTTTTGTTTCTTCTTTCAATAAAAAGTCTTTGGTTCATTTCATTCAACTTAACAGTGAAAAATGCTTTTTTTTAATAAACTTTTTTAAGTAAAAAATAAAAAATATCTCTACACTGCAGTACAGATGATTCTCTTTATTTCAGTTGATTAACTGTTGACTTTATTTTAAGTTAACATTAATCTTTTACCACAATGTCATTTATGTGACCACCAACCACATAAAATATTCTACCAACTCAGAGTTGATGTTAAAGTCTATGGAGCTACTATTGGGTCAAAAGTTTTGTACTTGGAAATAAAAAAATGACACTGAAGTTGGAAGTTTTCATCCTATTTGAATACATTAGTGTCTAAACCTTTATTTTACGTTAAATATAACTATAATTATTTTTTTTCTTTTTTATGGCTTCAGATTTAAGTTTCAGACGACTGAACCTGATCTCATGCAGGTGTGTGGGAATAACCTAAAAAAAAAGAAATCTTCCGGATTTAAATCTAAAAAAATGTTTATATTAAAAATGATAAAGTAAGGACACGGTGGAGCAGTGGGTAGCACTGTTGCCTCACAGCAAGAAGGTCGCAGGTTCAAGACCGCCTTGGGGCCTGGGTCTGGGACCTTTCTGTGTGGAGTTTGCATGTTCTCCCCGTGTCTGCGTGGGTTTTCACCGGGTACTCCGGCTTCCTCCCACAATACAAAACATGCTCAGGTTAATTGGCAAATCTAAATTGCCCATAGGTGTGAGTGTGTGTGTGAATGGTGTGTGAATGGTGTGTGTGCCCCACGATTGGCTGGCGACCATCTGGGGTGTATCCCCCTGCCTCTCGCCATAAATGCGCTGGGATAGGCTCCAGCAGACCCCTGCGACCCCGAAAGGGAATAAGCGGGATAGAAAATGGATGGATGGATGGATGATAAAGTAAGATCTGAATCTGAGAAGATAAAGCATGCATCTGAGAGAAATGAGCTCCTCAAAGTGCCCTTTTAAGCACTAAAATGTGTGTTTAAGTCCCCTTTTTGGAGCTAAAGAGCATCCCAGAATTAAATTATAGGAAAGTTATTAATAAAATAATCATTTCATTCCACCTAATTAGCCTTGGATCATATCTCTTCTATTATATTTCTCAGAATTCAAGATCAAAACTTGAAATTTCAGTTTCAAATTCAGTACAAAACTTTTGACCCAGTAATAATTCCATAGACTTTAACATCAACTGATGATCGATGGTCACACCACCACATTTTTTGTGAATTTCCTTATTATTAACGAGCCTCTCCTCTGATTGGCTAGTTTAAACGGGGGAGGTTGGCTGTGGCTGTATAGTTGTGACATCACAAATCCACAGCTGTCTCGACAGACCTTGAATTGAATATTAAGACATTGACAGAGCTAATTTTGGGTCGAATGTTTTGTACAACTCAGAAAATATGGGAAACCTTACGTCAGCAGTTTATCCACCAAAAGAAGAGAATCATGTGTACTGCAGTGTAGAGCTATTTATTTTTCCATATTTTAATCTTATAAAATGTTTATATTAAAAAAAAAAGCGTTTTTCATTGTGATTTTAAGATGAATTCCACAGAACCATAGACGTTTTATTGGAAAAAAAATGTAAAACTGAAGGAAAATACAGATTAAAACTGAGTAAAACTATGGTTTTCCCACTTTATTCAATGAAAAGTACATGTAGGGTTAAATGTTCCGTATTTTCAGGGTCGACGTGAGGCTGCATTTGAATTAAATTATGACAGATGTGTTTTCTCGCTGTCAATCAAATGTTAAATCTGATCCAACCTCACTCTAAACAGCCCTGATTGAAGCCGTTTTTTTTCCTTCCGGTTAATGCTCCTAAAAATAAATCTAGATGTAGATTCCTGGCTGTGTGTTGAGGTTTAAATGAATACTGGAAAAAAAAAGCTGCATCCAGATGCGACAGCTCATCTCTATCTATTGTGAAAAATGACACAATTACAATGTTTAACGAGATACAGGAAGAGAAAAACGTATTTAACAGGTGTGAAGTTATAATTATAATAATTGAATTCAGATTTATAGCCCATGTCATAATTAGTCCCGTTTTATATTTACTGTATATATATTTTTTAATATTCCCCTTTCCTCTGAGGAGTCAATATAAACTGCACCAGAGGAGCTCAATGATCCATCATCGTGGTTTGTGGCCGTTAGCTTTTGGAACCAATTAACCGCAAATGTATGGTTATTACATTTGATGTGCCCGATTCAGCGAAGTGGTATTTATGCGTTTCACAGAAATAAAAAACGAGGTTTCGCAGCCGTCCACATCAAGCATTAAGTGGTTTATAAATCTGTGTGTTACTGGGGGGGAAAATGACTGAGAGCAGCGGCGGCGTTGTTCAAAGCAAACTGGCCTGCAGGGTCAGAGGATTCAGACAAAACGGGGGGAAACGGCTCCGCTGGAAATAAATGAGTTGCATCAAGCCACATTTCTGCTGGAAAACATGACTGCCCACTGACTCAAAGCACGCCATAAAAAGGCCTGTAACAGCGGCCTGGTTGTTTCCCCGTTTTCCAGTAGCGCGGCTTTTCCAAGACAGCAAAAGAAAAGTGCAATTTGACTGTAGGATAGACGACTTTAAAGGGAACACGGTGAAAAAGAAAGAAAGGGCACGTATAGTGGGTCATTCCACTGAAGAGGGCACTTAGGTGCGTTATACACGTTATACAGATGGACACTTTAACGTGCTTTTTAGCTACCAAGAGGACACTTTAATACTTGTTACTTTACAAAAAGGCAATTTGCATGTTTTTTTTGGTTTTAGGTGGGCATTTTACCACGCTTTTAACTTAGGTTGGCATATACATGCTTTTTAGCATGTAGGCTCCCAAGAAGGAAGATTAGCATGTGTTTTATCTCCCAAGTGGGCACTTTAGCACACATGTTGGCTATAGAGGACACCTTAGTACGTGTTTTAAGGGCATTTAAACATTTTAGCTCTTAAGAAGGAACTTTAAAATGTTTTTAACCCCCTAGAGGGTAGTTTATCACACCCTTTTACTCCCAAGTGGGCACTTTAGCAAACTTTTAACTCCCAAATGGGCGTATTTTGACACATGATTTAACTCCCAAGTGGACTTTTGAACACATCTTTTGGCTCCCAAGTGGGCACTTTAGCACATATTTTAGCTATAGAGGACACCTTAGCACGTGTTTTAGGGGCATTTTAACATTTTAGCTCCTAAGAAGGAACTTTAAAATGTTTTCAACTGCCTAGAGGCCAGTTTATCACTCCCGTTTGCTCCCAAGTGGGCACTTTAGCCCAATTTTATCTCCCACGGGGGTGTAACACATGATTTAACTCCCAAGAGGTCACTTGAATACACTTTTTGGCTCCCAAGAAGGGAGTTTAGCATGTTTTTTTTAGCTCTCCATAGGGCATCATTAATACACATTTTAACTCCAAAAAGGGCATTTAACATGCTTTATGGCTCCCAAGTGGGCACTTTAGTACATGTTTTAAGGGCACTTTAACATGCTTTTTAACTCCAAAGAGGGTAGTTTATCACACCATTTTGCTCCCAAGTGGGCACTTTAGCACACTTTTAGCTCCCAAATGCTCGTATTTTAACACATGATTTAACTCCCAAGAGGTCAGTTCAACACACTTTTTGGCTCCCAAGAAGTCAGTTTAGCATGTTTGTTTAGTGGGCACCTTAGCACATATTTTGGCTCTAGGGGACACCTTAGCACATGTTTTAAGGGCATTTTAACATTTTAGCTCCTAAGAAGGCACTTTAACATGTTTTTTTTAGCTCCCAAGAGGGCATTATTAATACACATCTGAACTCCCAAGAGGGCATTTATCATGTGTTTTAGCTCCCAAGTGGGAACACATTTTGGCTCTAGGGGACACCTTAGCATGTGTTTTAGGCACTTTAACAATTTAGCTCCGCAAAGGGGACTTAATATGGTTTTTAACTCCCAAGAGGGCAGTTTATCACACCATTTTGCTGCCAAGTGGGCACTTTAGCCTACTTGTACCTCCAAAGTGGGCGTATTTTACCCCCACGACTGAACTCCCAAGCTCCCAAGAGGTCACTTTACCACACTTTTAGTTCCCAAGTGGGCATCATGTTAAGAAGGACTTTAATGTGATTTTTAACTCCCAAGTGAGAACTTTAGCATGCTTTTTGGTCCCAAGAGGTCACTTTAACACACACTGGCTCCCAAGAGAGCACTTCAGCACACATTTTGGCTCTAGGGGGCACTTTAGGAGAAGTTTTGAGGGCACTTTAACATTGTAGCTTACAAGTAGGCACTTTAACATGTCTTTTAGTTCCCAAGAGGGCACTTTAGCATGCATTTTGCCTCCAAGGAGACACTTTAGTGTGCATTGTGAGGACACTTTAACACATATTTTGTCTCCTGGGGGGCACTTTAGCACACGCCAAGGTTTTTGCCTCCCTGCAGCTCACCAGAGACCCTGGAGTGCAGCTCCTCCCAGTCCTCCTCCTCCTGGTCTCCTCGGCTCTCCTCCAGAGTCCAGGGTCCCTGCTCCAGGATTTTGTCCGCCGTGTTGACGCAGGCCCGGGGGGAAGTCCGGGCCTCCACGTACTCCATCTCCCGGTCCACCCGGTCCACCCGGACCGCGGTCCCCTCCAGCTCCTTGGTCAGCGCCCCATGCTCCTGCCTCAGCCCGTCCATGGTCTCAGCGGTGAGCTTCTTGAAATCCTGAACCTCTGTGTGGTAGCGATGGGTCTGATCGTGCCACAGCTGCATCCGGTCCTATGGCAGAGAAACACACATTGTGATGGACTGTAGGATGAGCTCAGTGCTAGTTTCTCCGGTTTTAAATTGAGCCACGTCACCGGGGAAGATTACATGTTTACCTTATTCAACATTTCAGCCACACTGGTGGTTAGACTCTATGAATGGCAATCTTGTTCTGGCAGGTCCAAACTGAAATTTCCCAACAACTGTCAAATGGATTTTCACATTTTCTACAGACATTTATAGGTAGGGCTGCAGGGGTGTTCGATCACCCCCTTGTGGCCTAATTGATAAAAAAGAATGGGCTGAAGTGCCCTCTTGGAAGCCAAAATGCGCTTTTAGGTGCCCTCTAGAAGCCAGAACATGTCCTCAACTGGCCTCTTTGGAGCTAAAAAGCAATTTAAAGAGCAATCTTCGAAGCCAAAATGTGTTTTTAAATGAACTGTCAGGGCCAAAACATGTGCTAAAGTGCCCTTTGGGAGCCAAATCATGTGCTTAAGTAGGGGTGCCCAATCCTGCTCCTCAAGATCTACCATCCTACATGTTTTAGGAACCTTATTCACAAGCCCTTGGCAAGCTTCAGCTACTTGATTGTGAGTTGTTGATTAGAATCAGGTGTGTTGGAGTAGGGGGATTCGCAAAACATGTAGGATGGTAGATCTGGAGGAGAAGGATTGGGCAGCCTTGTGCTAAAGTGCCCTATTGGGATCTAAAAAGCATGCCAAAGTGCCTTCTGGGAAGCAAATGTTTGCTTGGGAGCAAAAAAAACATGTTAATGTGACATCTTTGAAGCTAAAACACTACTCTTAGGAGCTAAAAACTACGTTAAAGTGCCCCCTAGGAGGCAAAACATGTGCTAAAGTGCCCTCTTGGATTCCAAAATACATCCTAAAGCGCCCACTAGGAGCTAATAAGTGCATTAAAGTGCCCTGTAGGAGCTAAATATAGGCTTAAGTGTCCTCTTCAGTGTTAGGTGATCTTTTTTCCCCTCTTTGGTTTTCAAAAAGTCTATGCACACCACTGCTATGATGGATGAATTTTTAATCTAGCGCCACCAGCAGGTTGAATTAGATGCATTGAGTGAAATAAACCAACAACTCTTATTTATTAAAATCTTTTATCAGGTCACAATGTAGGTTTTTTTGAAAACTTTGATTTGAATAAAAACTAATCAGTCTCTGGTGCGTTCAGCACTAATTAGCAGGTGATAGCATGCTAAACGTTAGCATTAGTATTGCGAGCATAACATCGTGGTCATAGTGGAAAGTAATTTATCTATTTTTTTACTTCAAGATCATATCGTATGCTATAAAATATTCAGAATACTCCACTTCAACCAGCAGAATATTCTATATTTATCACACTAGTCCAGATGAAACTGCATTTCACGAGCATCTGTGTCCCCACACTAGCTGCTAGCGTGTTGTTATTGCTGTGTATTATGAATCTGAAATGGCCAAATATTCCTGTTTCAGTCGGAGTATGATTGAACACAGCTGGAGTGACAGGTGAGTTATTCAGGTAATAAATGAAATAAACGAAGGCTGCTCCACTGTCTCCGTTTCATTTTCTTTCCTCTCGCCGGCCGCGGCTCCTGGTCGAATGGAAATGAAAGTTGGATGGAAACTTGCTGATGATTTGCCGCGTTCGAATCAATGCAGAAGTCGGGGGGGAAAAATGAAACTGGATGGAAGCAAAAGGGGATTCAGCTGTAAATACACGAGGAGAAAATCTCCAAAAAAAGTACTTTAAAGGGAATATTTAGAAGAGTTTTGGTAGATTTACCACCCGAGGAAAAGCAGATGTCCAATCTCGCCATAAGCCGACAAATGTCCTCTTTACACACACCTCACCCAAGACTATGCTTCTTTTATGCACCTCTTTTTTAGAAAAGAAAGAAGTCTCAGTAATGTCCCATCCTTCCCTCTGGCTTTGTTGTAATTCTACTCTGCATTCCCGAGTCGAGTCGGATGCATAAAGGTTCATCTTTTTTATCTCCTGCTCATTACTGGGACGTCATCGTCTCCAAGCAGAACTTGTGTGATGTTGTCAGATGGAGAGTAGCGTGCATGCATCAAATGACCCCCCCCTGCACCCCCCACAGGGCCCTGCAGAGTTGATGAGCTGGGCAGAGATTGCATTAATTGGTTTTCATCCGTTAAGACATTAAACTCAGATAAAAGTATAACTCTGCAGCTTCTGAACACCAGGCCACATCCTGCACTTGCTGCAGAACCACAGCATAATTATCGTTAATGTAAAGCGTGTTTCTCACCTCGATCGCCAGCAGTCTGTTCTCCAGGTAGTCCATCAGTCCCTGGTAGTAGTGCTGGGCTCCGGTGAACGTCCAGGCCGTGGACACCAGGAGGACCAACGCCGGCTTCATCGTGAGCCGGTGGACAGGACAGCTGGGCTCTCTGCTTTTTTCTTTTGTTTTCTGTCCAGATTTCAGATGCAGATTCTTCTTCTACGTGATTTTGACGCGTTGTCCTGCAGCGCCGAGGTCCTGGAGAACGTCAGGACGCACGCCGACACATGCATTCAACCACCTACGTGAAGAGGTGAGAAGGATAAAGAGAGAGAGAGAGAGAGAGAGAGAGAGAGAGCTGCTCAGAGTCAGTTTCCAATTCTTCGACTGCTCCCACTTTGCTGGAATGTTTTCACAAACTCTCAGGGAGGAGCCTTGTGCCTCTTACCGCTCTCTGTCCTCAAAAAAGTGAGTGTGCTCCAGCTCACGACTGTGCACGTGAGTGAGCTGCACACACACACACACACCGGCACAGGAAAGTTATGCAGCGAATGAAACTTCAAGTTCTCACACTGCAAAAAAACAGAAATCCTAACAAGTTGAAATATCTCATTTTTGGTGCATTTTTAAGTAGAATTCTCTTATTGCAACGTGAGATTTTGCTCATTTCAATTTTTGTATTTTCTTGACTTTATCCCTGTTTGCTTAAAACAAGACCACATTGACCTAAAACAGGAAAAATGAAATAAGCAGTTTTTGTAATATTCTAACTCTATTTGCTGTGTAACAGCAACAAAAATAGATTCTGACTCTTCTGTAGTCTCCTCACATGTTGATATATTTTAATATATGTGCAGAACTTTTGTGGTTGTAGATTTATTCCAGATTTATTGTCATTTCAAACAAGAAAACTGAAAAATATGCCTGCACTAGAAGAAAGGAAAATATTGAATTAACTAAAGTCAAGAATTAAAACTGAAATAAGCAAACGTATCTGCCATTGCAATAAGGTAATTTTTATTGAGGCTCATTAATATTAATGACACAGACACTACAAAACTACCCATTCTTTCTAGATTTACTGAGGGAAACACGAGAGAGGAGATGTAAAACTACACCAAGATGATTTTTGTTTCTGAAAACCACAAACATAGCTTGTCAGGGACGTCACGACATTAATTAAATCCCAGGAAAAGTGTAAAATACGAAACTTTTAATGCTGCAGAATGTCACTCATTTTGATGAAATGTCAAGGACGACACAACACAACCCAAGATGCATCTCTGTTGACTCTGAAACAGAACATTCTTAACTCCAAGTCTATTCTGCCCATGGTTTATTCATATTGTGGAATCTTAAACCTTAACAAGCGAGAATATATTGTTTTATCTTATTGCACTTGCAAAAAAATTCAGCTTTTTTTTCATTCCTGATTTTGAGTCAATGTTTTCTTAAAGAATTATTGGACTAATTGCACCAAAAACATATATCATCATCATCATCATCATCATATATAGTAATTATGCTGCAGACTCTTCTTCAAGCTGCAGCTTCCAGTTTTATTGTTTAATGCACCACAATTTGAATAAAATATGCACAGAATATACCTGGAGTTCAGAATTTTTTGTTTCAGAGGCAATAGAGACGCGTCTCAGATCGTGTTGTCTCATCCTTGACATTTTGTAGATATGTGTGACATTTTACAGCATTAAAGGTCCCGCGTTTTTTTTCACACTTTTTCTGGGTTTTAATTAAAGTCGTGACGTCCCTGAAAAGATATGTTTGTGGTTTTTGAGAAATACAGAAAATCACCTCAGTAGAGTTATACATTTCTCTGTAAACCTAGAAAAGAACAAAAGGTTTCATTGATATTAACAAGCCTCTTCTCTGATTGGCTGATTTGATTGGCTGTGCATGGAGGTGAATGGGGGAGGGGTGGCTGTATAGTTATGACATCACAACTTCACAAAAGCCTTTTAAAGCAGAGTTTCTAAATTCCTTCGTGGGTTAGCGTTTTAAAGCTGTGGACTTTGTTATTTCTGCAACACCTCAATGGATTTGTGATTGAAATATAAGTAAATCTCACTTTGTGTCACATGAAAGTGTTAAATGAAATAAACTAGGAGCAGAAAATGGATAAAACAGCGCGAGTGTGGTGTGTTGACGTGTATGCTGTGGTATCATTATTTAACGAATATAATATTCAGCTTTGGGGAATTGGGGATTACTGTTTTCTTCATGTCTTATTGTTATTCTGTATGTCTGCTGTGTGTGTGTGTGTGTGTGTGTGTGTGTGTGTGTGTGTGTGTGTGTGTATGTGTGTGTTTCGTTGTCTCGGTTGCCAGGCGACCTGTGCTGAACAGTGTTATTGTGTAGTGTTTTGTGTCTCCGTTGCTCTGAGAACTGTCTCGTGCTTGTTTTGTCTGAGGTTGTGTTTCTCTCAGTGATTTTAAACCAGTGGTTTTCAGAACTTTCTCAGTCTTACATCTGAAAATGAGTCAGACTAGGGATGCACCGATGTGAAAATTTCGGCCGATATCGATATCCGATATACATATAGGCAGCCACTGCCGATATCGATATTTGCCGATATGGATATATGTAGAGAAAAAAAGTTTTCTGTAGTGTCACAAATTTAGTACAGACCAGAAAAAACACTGTACATTTGAAAAGCACAACAGTGCTCTTTATTTAAAGGAAGGCTCACTGTAAAACTCTGTCATGTGCTTAGAGGAAGTACGGCGGAGCGGACCCGATGGAGCTCCGCGAAGGCGGCAACGTCGGCGGCCGTGGCGGAGGAGGCGGCGGCCGGCGATGAGAAGGCGGCAGGACGGCGTCCGACACCCCGGAGCAACGTTCCGCGCATTTTTTTTGTCTTTTCGGGCGATGCGATGTGACGGAACAGCTCGCTAGGACCAGCTAGCTTAGCGCGTCTCCGAGAGACACGCAGACAGTGACCGAACTAACTGTAGGTTTAACTCTGCCAATTGTTGACATATCGGCCAGAATTTGTTGACATCGGACCGATACCGATAAGTTAAAAAACGTGACATATCGGCCAATATATATCGGTTGGCCGATATATCGTGCATCACTAAGTCAGACGTTTGGTCAGGGGAGGCAATAATAATGATAACATGAAATTAATATTAATATTTGTCCACTGATCTTTATGTATGACTAACAATTTTATCGCTGAAATTGCAGATTTCACCTCTGATTGCATAATCCATCACCAGCTGGTTGATACCTGCAATTGGCCCATGTCTGTTTCCGTATCGCTGCATGACGCCAATATAATGTTTGCATATACTTTTATATATACCCTGATTTTCAACAGTCTGGCTAATGTCCTCAACCATTAATGTTCAATGTTTGTTAGATTAGATTAGATTAGATAGCTCCTTTATTGTCCCACAGTGGGGAAATTTACAGTGCTACAGCAGCAGAAAAAAAAGAAAATTAAAAAATTAAATTAAAAAACAATATACAGATATATACAGGTATATACAGGTATATATAAATATCATTATAGATGTATTGCACTGTCCATTTTTTCTGTTGGGGGGGGGGGGCATATTTAATGGCATATTTAGTTTTGCTGATGGGAAATAAAACCGCAGCGTGAGGCGGGTAGTTCTCTGCCGCACCGACAGGGGGCGTCCGTGAGCCAGCGGCTTGTTGCTGCGCCTTTTAGAAGAAGCGCCAAGTGAGAGTCAATGCGCTGCCGTGAGTCCGTTTTTCCCGTGATTATTTTGGGGTTTTTCTCCGTCGGACATGTCAACAAAAGATGATTCTATAGCTAAGCTTAAAAATGTCTCAAAACTGGATTTTCAGTCAAAACAGGAAGTGATTAACAACGGAAGAACAGCGCCGGAGCTAAAAGGCTAAAAGCCTAGCTTCAAACTACGGGACAGAAGCTAACTCCAAACAGATGCTACACAAATCGGATTACTTAAAAAAACTTCTGGAAGCTCAAGGATCGATTTGGCTTTGAAGGAACAGCGGAGACTCGATATTAGCACCCACAACGTTAAGGTAAAGGAAAACCGAGAGTTGGTGAAAGACCGCATTAATGCAACCTGTAGTTAGCATTTCATGCTAACGATAAGCGGGAAAGCTGAGAAAGATAACGGTTAGCTAGACATTTGCAGACATCCACTGTGTTTTCTGGCTTGTCAAATAGAACGCAGAACGATCTAATTGATTAAAAGGGAGATTACTGTCGCCATATTTGTTGCTGTAGAGTAAGACGACACAACGGATGAACAAACAAAGCTCAGATCGCTGTTATTTTATGCTACGTGGCTAAAAGTGAAGCGAAGGGGGCGTTGCTGGGTTTTGATGACGTGTTGATGATTGACAGCTCCTGCTGTAGCTACGTACGTGTGTTGTAAAGCTAAAAGCTGCTGTGATGATGTTGTATTATATATTCTAACGTGTTTTTTTAATCTTTACGTAATTTTAATACGTACCTTACCTTATCTGACTCGTCACTGACCATGAACCTCACCGTACGTCACTGGTCAGTTGGTACATTTACACAAATTTCGCTTCGTCCTCATAAATAAGAAGTAAAAACTAGTTTAAAGTATTAAAACACCTAGTATTTATTATTGTTGTTGTGGACAAACATTACACGATATATACAAGCTGTGAAATATGAGTGTGTTTATAAAAGATTTTAACACGTTACTGAATCATACTTTTTTTTTTAATTTATTGCTAATGCTATGCTAATTTAATTCAATTAAGAGTAGCTAGAAAAAAAATGCGTAAAATTGAATTTCCATTTTGGCACTTAATATGCAAACAAGTTAAATATTTGGTTTGATTCACTGCCTCAATGTTAAATTTATTGAAGGTTAAAATACAGGGGAAAAAATTACGTAAAATGAAGTTTGGTTAAGATTAGATTATTATAGTAATATGTAAGTTAAAGGTAAACTATTACAGATGTATTATGTAGATGGAATCTACATAATTAAGTTTAGTACCAAAATAAGAAATTATCCTGAAGTATAAAAGTAGAAATATCTCTGAAAATAAAATTAATTATAATATATGAGTATATATTATAGAATATGACAGTACAATCAACTTATACATGTACACAAAATACATGTAAAGTTACGTGACTTAATAAAATTAAGTATTTTCAACAAAACATTTTTCAGTAAAACACATGAGAACTATATAAAGTAGTTTTAAATCCGTAATGAGATCGATATCACAATGAAAAAATAATGTGTATAAAGGTGCACTATGAAAATCAATATATAATGTTGGTGCAACGTGTAATTTTTTCTGCGTTTAATCATTGCTGCCTTTATATTAGGAATAAAAAATGCTGTAATGTAAATTTCAGTGTATTTAATGTAGGAAACTAACATGTATGCAACAATTATTCATTTATTCACATCCAGGGAATATATATATATATATATATATATATATATATATATATATATATATATATATATATATATATATATATATATATATATATACTGGAGCTTTTATAGGCTGAGCTACTTCCTGCCTCGGAGGAGAAACACATCAAACTCAACAATCCATACATACGTTTAATCATGCAACGCTGAGCGCGATCCTGCGTCCTGTAAGTAGTTCCACCTATCGACCGCCCCCCCACCCCCCACAAAGGTCACCTCACAAATCCCAGAAGACGCACCTCATGTTACTGAGCTGGAAACGCTGTCGCATTGATTAGTTCATCACGGCTGCGTCACTACAGTTTAGAGCAGGTAATCACTTCACTACTGTACTGCACAGTACTCTAATACATATAAAATATATATTAAAATCTCTTTATTAAAGTAAAAACATATGTATAAAGTATGAATCATTGTTGGCTTTTAACATATGTAGCATTCAATAAAAAAACAAACATTTTGTCACCATAATAAAATAATGGTTTAAGTTGATTTTTTTAAGTTTTTTGGAAAACAAAAAAACTCGCAGATAATATTATATTAATGAATCATGATGACTGTAAATACGTATGTAACATTAAAAAATAAAGTGTCTTTAGTTCTAATTCCTGAACATTCTAGTGTGACTCTATTCAACGTTAAACCTGGATTAAACTGTCCTTTCATTCCATAGTGAAAACTCTAAAGTTAAATTAAACTAATTTCAGTTTGTCCCTTTTTCATCACTTTTCCAGGTTCTTCTTTGTCTGTTTTTTATTGAACGTAACTCATCAACATCCAGTTTTGACTTTTAGAAACCTGAGATGTGGAGAATTAACAATGAAATGAACTGAAGATCCTGGAACTTCTTTTATTTATTTATAGTATTTATAGTTCGCTGCAGATTTATTGAATTTATTGATGCACAGCAATTTATATTAAATTATTATTAAAGTATAATTTCTACTAAATTCCTATAAAACATTAGAGCCTAAAGTCTTTGTCACTCACCAGTAGAAATCGATTCTAGATTCATGTTTAGCTTCTTCTCGATTCTTGAAGCAGACGCCGTCATTATAGCTGGAACATTTTCTCTTTTTCCTGAGTTCCTGATAAAACGTCCATTGTTGTTTATGACGTTAGGAAAAATAATTTTCATTGGATAAAAAAAAAGCTTTATTAAACAATAGTGAGACATTTATGGCCCCCCCACATGGTTTATCGGCCTTATTGGTTTTAACATACTGTAGGCCCCCCCCCCCCCCCCCCCACTCTGACAGACAGTATTAGTCAATAACACTTCATTGCTCCTCAGAAAGGAGATTTCTTCTCTCCTGCAGATTGTTCTGGCTGCAGGGCATGAAGGTTTGATTACACAGGCTATCACACCGGCTAACAGCGCCCGACCTTTGACCCCCTGTCACAACACATCAAAACCGGGGGGCCGTGAAGAACCGCACAACGATGCAAAACACGCGAGGACGCCATGGCTTCGGGAGCAAAAAGACGAGGTATGTTAATATATTCTCAGATATTTATCTTTATTCTCAGAGTTCTAAAGAGTCATTACTGTAGCTGTGTTTTCATCAGTTAAGTGATGTTATGCATATTTATTAAGAAAAGTTTGGTGGAAACAGCAAAGTTACACTGATTGAGAGGAAATCTGCAGGCGTTTCTGTCTTTTTCTTGTTCATTCAAAATAATTTTATTTTATATAAGTATAACCAACTTATAAATTTATATATAGAGTTGGATAAATTAATTTACTGCAACCATTTGACATAATAAAATAATAAAAAAAAAAAAACTTATTCTCAGTATAATGACAATGATATAATTTTAGGATCCATGATTCCATAATTCCTCAATTTGCATTATCTTTAATTACTGGCTTATAATTATCTATATGCACTGAATGCATTTCCTTCTCTTCAGCATGAAACATGCTCAAAACCAGCTGACATGACAGAACGGATGAAAATAAATAAGGAAACTAAAACAAATTCCCAAAGATCTTTCCGGTTTCCTCTCGTTTATTAGTTTTATTAACGTAGCCTCTACTGCCATCTACTGGTGAATCTACTCTTTGCATTGAACGAGTCTCGTTTTTTTCCTCCAAAGTTCCAGTTCCAGTCGATGGAAACGCACGTAATTCGCCTGTTTTTTTTTTCTTTTTATTGCAAGATGCTGCAGAAACTCAATCCAGTTAGAGCCGGATATTTCCCTCAGGAGTTGGTGGAGAGAAAAGCTAAAACTGCTGTGAGGTTAACATATCACTTTACCAGGTGAACAAAAGTCAATAGACGCAACAATAAAAAAGAAAGGATCACAGGTTTTTATATTGTATTGCATTGATTAAAAAATGTGTGGTCATGGTTTTGAAAACTAGTGACTCATGAAGGTTGTGAACAGGAAGTGAAAATCTCCCATTAACTAACCTAACCAGACATTTTTACTATATAATAAGTTCATCCACTTCAGTGGGAGGAAGTTAAAACTACACTATTGATTTTATTATATTTTAATATTTTACACGAATCAATAAGTTAATGAATTTTTTATGATTTTTTTTTAGCTGTTTCTAACCTTCTTCCTAAAACTCTTCATAACAAGAGGAATAAAATGGTTTTAAATACACACAAAATGCTAATGTACTGTACTAAAGTGCAATTTTATGATGCATATTATTAGTAGATTACATTTGGTGCCATGTAGGGAAATGTTCTACTTTCTCCTCTATATTTATGTGACAGCTGCAGCTACTTTTAAAATAAAGATTTGACACAATAGACTTTAAAACAAGCTTTTACAACGCCACGCGTGGTTAAAGGGGAAACCAGTGGTTTTTTCAGAGCCTCACCACTCGCCTCACATTTCACACGTTTACGAGCTGTTAACAGCTCCGCTAAGTAAGAGGTTTTTCCCTCTTAGCTTCTCACATCGACTCGTTCCCATTAACGTCGAAAAATTCCAAAAGATGAGAACATACGTGTGCGTCAGAGCTCGGTTTTGACCTGTCAGAGTTATGCAGTGACCCTTTGTTTTAATAAAAAATCATGGATGATTACTGTTAGAAAGATAAAAAGTCTATGACTTAAAAATATAGAAAACAAAAATTAATATTTAACAGAGTTGGGGGTGTCGTGTCAGCAGTTTTACAGGTTTATTTTTTACTATCGACGTCTATGAGAAAAATGATTTTATGATTTTTTGTTTTGCTGCAGTACCAGGAGTGGCCACTGGGGGAGAGGGGGCGGAGCCTCATCCAGGTGTTATAGTACACAGGTGTCAAACTCAGTGTAGTTCATTGGCCACAATCAGCACAATTTGATCTCAAGTGGGTAAAAATGTACCTATAAATAACAAGCCTCTCTCCTCCTTTTTATACAGATAAATACATTATAAATACTCACACAATCAATAAACCTCCAGAGATGACATAAAGCAAAAAGTGACATTTCAACACAAGTATCCACAATGACATATACTAATCATCCTAATACCGAATATGTCTACCACTAATGCCTAATGGTATATATATGTCAAAATACAGATCTTTGGGAATAAAAAGTATTATTTTGAAAAAACTAAGAAAAAACTAGAAATGTGTCTTTGGTATAATCCACATAATTTTCCTTTAAAGATAAGTCGGTCTGAAAATAATATTAAATTGCTTGAGTTTCTATCTCATATTTTGGACATTTTTATGTCATAATTCTTACTTTTTTTCCTCACATTTTGCCTAATTCAACATAATTCTAGTCAATATTGAACTAATTGAATTAAATACAGGTAAGATTTTATATTTTGCAGTGCATTGAAGAATATTTAGTATTTTAGGTTATCGGCTGCTTTACAAAACTGCAAAGATTGTATCCCCAAAGCCCTAAAAGATTCTCTGTGCAGAAACAGGGCTCTTTTATCACTTTGTACAGTCCTAATCCAGCGGATCAGACCCTTTGGGGGGGGCGGTTCTGGCCACCTCGGTGTAAAACCCGAGGATGCGGTGTCCGATCCATCAGCCTAACGACCGCGGGGCTAATCAGGATCTTTATGATCATCTCCTTCCCAACATCATCCGTGCAGGTCCTGAAATGAACCTCCCCCCCCCCCGCCGTCTATTTTTAAACCCGCAGACAGCAGACCAGACCGCCGGCGTCGTCATGGCAACAAAGTGCCGCGCGGCCGCTTTTAGAATCGGGGAAAAAAAGGGCGACCTGGAGTTTGATCTAATCTGGTGCACGTTGCCTGTCTGGACGCGACTGGCTGCAGAACGCCTGCGTTTCATCTTAGTTTTAAGCTGATTGATGGTAGTAATCACTAGTTTTTCCTTTCCTTTTTTATTAAATTGATCCAAAGCATGCGTCTCATTGACTCCGTACACTCACCGTGGATTTTTAATCTATTATTAACTGCCGGCTTAATTGCACTATTGAGCAGTGTGATGTGATCAAAGGCCAAGCACCATTCATGATTCATTATGTTCCATTGGAAATCGGCATATCGCGGCCTCATAACCTTTTTGCTGCGGGCTGCAGGATGATGAAAGGCTCTAACTCAGACAGTTGTTTGGAAGGTGGCTCTTATTGATTCACTTTATTCAGGAGGGAAAGAAAAAAAAGAAAAAAGACAGAAATGTCCTGTGGCAAGTTTTACTGAGACGTGTGAACCCGTTATTCAATTATCATCCACAAGATGGCAGCATCTGCCTGTGTGTGAAATCAACAGTAACAGTGTGGCTTTTACTGATTATTAAAATATGTTCTTCAATGTAAAATAATTCTGCTATTAATAATCTGTACTTGCATCAATATATATTTATATTACAGCCTAATACAGTATGATTATATGTATATATGATTATTTGAGTATGGAGTTGGAGGTGTATCTTTCACACAAAATTTTGTATTTTTATATATTTTTTTAATAAGCAAATTACAATTCACTTTTATGCAATCAAGCAATAATGCATTATATGATAAGAATACAAATATATATGTGGTAGATGTATGGTAACGTGGAAAAGTTTTAGGTTAAAGTAAAATGAAGTTGCTTTCAAAAGTAATATGATGAATAGATTTTTTATATCAGTTGACTTCATGCAAGGTTTAGTATTTGGCAACATGTGTACATATGTACACTATGTATGTACATAGTATGTTAAAGTTTCCAAAGTAGTATTTTGTGTATTTAGATGTCTCAGCATTTTCTGTCTCTTTATATAATCCCAGACTGACTCCATGATGTTGAGATGTGTGTTTAAGCTCATTATCATGCAACAGAATAAATAAATGTGATGTTGCATCATGTTTAAGAATCTGAATCTAAAAGTCCATAAAACATTTGAAAAGATCTGTAAATTGATTAAAACAATCAGAAAAAAAACAAAAACCTATTTACAATAACTAAATATTTTCTGTGACAACCGTAGAATAAACAACTGCTAGCAAGCATACCAGATTACCATAATTTCCGGACTATAAATCACTATTTTTTTTCCACATGCCTTTAACCCTTCGGCCTCTACATCGATTCTGCTATAGATCTATAGATTTTTATAGCTGACGACCACCAGGGGCGCTGTAGCAGAAAACAAAAGTTTGATTCTGACACTGAAGAAGACGACATCAATGTTTTTCCTTTAATTTCGCAGGAAGAAGATGAAGAATCAAGGAGATCAGAGAGAGATGTCTTTTCTGGTAGGAGTCGATTTACTGCACGTTTACTGCTCTGTTGCATGCATGTTTTGCTAAAAATGCATTTACCATATTTACAGTATCAGAAGAAATATTTTGTTTGAAACCGTAGAAAAAAACAACTGCTAGCAAGCATACCAGATTACCGTAATTTCCGGACTATAAATCACTTTTTTTTACTGCATGTTTACTGTTCTGTTGCATGCACTTTTTGGTAAAAATGCATATACCATATTTACAGTATCAGAGGGGCAGAGGTCCAATTGTTGAAAAACATGTCCTAAAGTGCCCTCTTGAAATATAAAATGTTCTACAATGTTCATTATTAATGGTGCTAGTGGTTTGTGAATTAAATGGGAGTGTCCACAAACTTCCTCCTCTGTGGCAGCATAAACTTCTACATTTGGTAATTAAAATAAAAAAAAAGAATTCTGTATATCATAATTATCTCATTGCAGCATGGACATGTGTTTGTCTACACATTTTAGTTGGTGAGGACTAAATTCAGTTGGGCTCAAACTATGGAAATTACGGTACATGATAGACTAATAGATGGGCTTTATAAAAAGGCTCTAAGTTTGTAAAAAGTAAAACTTTGGGAATAAACGTAAAAGTGAAAGTAGAAAGATCATGCTGGGATCTGTGTAGATTGTCACTCATCTAGATCATTGTGGTGTCAAAGGAGTTACTTGTAAGCAACTGGACTTTTTCTTGTAGCTTGAAGACGTTTCACCTTTCATCCGCTGGTACTTATACGAATACAGGAGCTCAGAGTGCAGAGGACCTGCTGTAATCTCACAGCTCTTCGTGTGTTTGGCGCCACCCATAAAAACCCCTTCCCTCTGCAACTAAACACAAAAAAGAAGCCAAACAACCGTAAAGGCTACGTTCTTTATCGCCCTTTCCTATTGATTGAAGGGGTCAGAAAGCACACCAGCGCCAGGAAAAAAAAAAAAGACAAAAAAAAACTGTAGAACGAAACGGGCGAAGCAACGTAAATCCTTTAGTCCCTAGTAAATAGCTTTAATACACCCGAGGCGCCAAATCACTTGACCTGCGTTAGCCCTGCCGTTCGAGGGCTTTCTGGCTGACTGAGCAGCGTGGACCCCCCCCACAACCCCCCACCCCGGCCTCGGGCTGTCAGTCCAGGTAAAAGTCAAGATCCTGTTAGTGTCGGCTTCACCACCTCGTGGCATCTCCAGCATTTAACCGGCCAAACCCTTTAAACGTGCAAGTGAAGGGTTGTAAATCACAACAATGGCGCCTTTAGAATTTGTTTAATTGGCTTTGAAACTGATGTAAATGCGATATCAAATTTCCTGGTGCCTCAACCTCAGTTGCTTTCAGCTTTTACTGACTCACTTTCACACCACTAGTTTGATTATTTGATCCACACCAGATGGTAAAATTAGTACTAACTAGTATAATTATCACATATATATATATATATATATATATATATATATATATATATATATATATATATATATACATACATGGCTATTTGCTCTTGTAGTTGTGGATTATATCCTCTGTCCAAGCCATTTTTGGCAAAGTATCCAATTCCAAAATGAATCTGGAGAAATGGATGCACTGGAATCATTGAGGAGACGCGCTATTTAATAATTAATGGTTAAATAACATTGGTCCAAAGACTTATAAGGTAGTTTATGAAATAATTAGTATCCCTTAGATTGGACCTGTATCCCCTAGAAGTCCTGCAACACCTGTTTTTTGGAAGTCTTACTCCCCTTGAATTATCGCGACTGATGCTTTTTCACACCAATGAAAAATGAACTGATCCAAGCGCATTTGGTTCTAATCGGATTGTTTTGAACCACCAGACCATGAGTTGCAGCCTCAGGCGTCCACATGTCGTGGTTTTTTTTTTTAAATAAGTCCAGTTACGGCTTCAAAAGCAGCAAAAATAACGCTTTATACGTGTAAGTGATTAAGTAATTTACCTTTACAACAATGGTGTCTTTAGAACTTTTTTAATTGGCTTTGAAAAATGATGTAAATGCAATATGCAATTTCCTGCTGCCTCCACTTTCAGTTCTACTTAGGCAACTTTCTGATTCACCAGCTTGTACTGGCTCACTTTCTCGCCACTAGTTTGATTATTTGATCCATACCAGGCAGTAAAATTTGCACTAATTAGCATAATTATCATATAGACTAGCGTGGTTTACTTTAACACCTGCAAACCAATTACAATTGGTTTAATTATCAAGTCATTATGAAGCAACATTTCTACTTGCTCTTATAGTTGTGTATTTTTTCCTCTGTCTTGGCCATTTTTGGCAAAATATATAATTCCAAAATTAATCTGGAGACAAGTCTTGGAGTCTTTTTTGGAGAAAAAATTGTGGATGCACTGGAAATATTGAGGAGACACGCTATTTAATGGATGAATACGGTCACAAGGGACAAACTGGTCCAAAGACTCATAAGGTAGGCTATGAAATAATTAGTATCCCCTAGATTGGACCCGAGTTCAGGTTCTCACCAGAGGAACCAAAGTTTGTCATTTGGTGCAAAGTCCTGCAACACCTGTTTTTTGGAGGTCTCAGTCCGCTTGATTTAATGCAACTGATGCTTTTTCACCCCATGAAAACTAACCGATCTAAGCCCATTTGGTTCTAACCGGACTGTTTTGGTCCAGTCGAACCACCAGCTCATGAGTTGCAGCCTCAGGAGTCCACATGTTTGGGAACTTCCATCCAGTTATGAACGTAATGTTCCTTACACTTTGTGGCGTGTTTGAAGCTGCAGAGAAGATCCCACACTGTAAAAGAAATTGCGCTGATGTCTGACGTTTTGGTCTAATTTATTGCTAGCGCTGTGAAGAAAATCCTTGAAATAGTGTTTAACATCTAAAAACCTTCGCTTGCACGTTAAGTAAGAATTTGAAAAAAAATTGCACAGATTTTCCGTAAAAAGCCAAAGCGGTGCTGGAATCCCCGTGTTTGTGCTGTTGGCCGCATAATCTTGGAGAGTTAACAGTTTAGAGCGAACAACTTTGGGAACATCCACACACACAGCATCAGTGAGTCATGCAACTACCAGGAATTGTGAAAACGGGTCTGAGGTGTGAGGTGAACCCGAGCCAGGTTCCAACGAGGTATGCATTATGTACACACGTCAAGTAGGTACAGTACACAGGTGTGTCTGCTTTTAATTGGGCTGCATACATATTTTTTTCAACATCTAACGCAGCTTGTGCTCCGTAATGAAACTGTCTCTCAAAAAATCGACCGTTCATTTCTAGTTTCTGGCCTAACTGACAGCCGACATGATCTTGCCGGGGCTGCAGGGAGCCCGAGGGTCCGCGGACAGCTGCTCGGAGCGGGGAAAAAAAAGAAAAAACTCCCTGACAAAAGCGGCATTTATCCGCGGTGGGCGCTGCTCCGGGGATCCGGCACGGCAGCTTGACCGCTGGAAATAAAGACACAGTATGTGAGAGAATATCCCGAGGAAATGCCGTCACGGCCAGTTGTCCCTGGACGGGGGCGAGCAGCTGTTAGCCACGCCGCCGCGGCTCGTCTAGACGCCGCTTTCTGCCGGTGCTACGCACGAAAAGCACAAGGTCTGTGGCAGGAGATGCCATCACCGCCACGGCTGTCGTGTGGTGCAGGATGGAGAACGTCATGCAAACTGTGCAGCTCGTAACCCTGATAGAAGAGGTTGGATTACATTGCCCCTACACACCCTGCTGACCAATTCAATCCAATTTTAATTTTATTGGTATAGCTCAGAATCTCAAATCAAAGGTTCGCCCCAATATGCTTAACACAACATCCCTGTCCCTAGACCCTCACATCGTACAAGGTAACACTCCCTAAAAACCCCTTTAACGGGGTAAAAAAAAGACGGAACAGAAACAAAGGAGGGATTCCTCTTCCAGGACAGATAGGCGTGCAATAGATAATGTGTCCAGGAAAAGTTGATTATTAACATCAAATAGGAATAGACTCCATGTTCTGTGAATGAGAAAACAGCAGATTTTTAAAAAAAGTATATCGGTGGGTCATTACATTCACAACAACTACCTCAAAATGCACTCAGCTGGGACAATCAGTGTCGTCTTGTTTTGTCTCGTCTTGTTGGATTTGTCTTGTCATACCCTGCTGATGTGAGTAGTGGGCTTGGGGTACTCATGTCTTGTCTTGTCATACCTGGTTTTTGTTTTTAGTTTAGTTTAACACTAGGGAAAAGCAGCTTTAAGCTACCTCACTTTAAACCTAGTTTAGGATTGTCTCGTCTTGCGCACTTGCACTTCAATATTGTTCATGTAAACACATAGTGGGATAGTGAGAAATGTAATTTCGATTCCTTTTTATGTCAGGTACATGTGAAGAAATTAACAAAAAAACTGACTGACTTAGTATTGTTCATTTCAGGATGATGTTGGGAAGCAGACGATTATAAAGGTCCTAATTAGCCCGTGGTCATTGGGTCATTGACGAGATGGTGCAGGAAAACGTGAATGTGTCCAGTTTCCACATAGAAATGTGAAGTCACACACAGATTTGTATTACAGATGGAAGAAAACAAAAAGAAGCTCAGAGTATCTCATGCTAAAGTGCCATTGAGGATCCAGAATATGTGCTAAAGTGCCCTTGAGGAGCCAGAATATGTGCCAAAGTGCCCTTGAGGAGCCAGAATATGTGCCAAAGTGCCCTTGAGGAGCCAGAATATGTGCCAAAGTGCCCTTGAGGAGCCAGAATATGTGCTAAAGTGCCCTCATGGCAGCCAAAAGGAACACAGCAGATTTAAAGAAAGTACATCAGTGGTTCATTAGTTTTGTTCACTTCAGGATTTGCACGGATGATGTTGGGAAGTAGATGATCATAAAGATCCTATTCAGCCCGTGGTCATTGGATGAGATGGTGGCCCCAGGGGCCAGAACTGGCTCCCCAAAAGGGTCTGATCTGGCTCTGCTGGATGAGGACTGTACAAAGGCCCAGTTTCTGCATAGAAATGTGAAGTATCTCATGAGGACCTGGCAACCACTCCTCATGTGTCCCCGGCACGTCGTCCCGCGACGACATGTTCCGGCGTTGTTCCCGTTGCCTGTTTCTGCCTCCTGGAGCCCAGGTGAGGAAAAATAGCAGGGAGGGGGGGCGGGTCCTTGCATACCATTATCTCACAAAAGCACTCATTACAGGAGTGTCTCCCGTATCCTCTACAAACCGGCGGAGGCATGTTGCCTCACGCTCTCCGCCTCGACTCCCCGAGAGCCCAACACCTCTCTGGCACGGCGCTCCACTCCAACCATGACTCACTTGAGTGAAATGCCTCGAACATTGCGCCTGCCAAAGTATGAAGTGAACAGAAATGTATGCACCGGGGCTAGGCCTCCTCTTCCTGTAAAGACAAAAAAGGGCGGGGGTGGGGAGGGGGGGACTTGACTCGTCATAATTTCGCCACCATACATCACGAGGACATTATTTAATTTACTGTAAACAGCAGAGCAATAAAAATGAGGTAATCGTCTGCGTACGGGAACATTAAATTACAGCTCTTATAATTGCTCGACTTTATTACGGAGGCTCTACGCAATAACTAATTAGTGCGTAAACACCAGATCCCGGCGGTTATCGACACATCGTCCGCCCTTACGTTTCGTCGGAGTGCATGTAAAACGGGGGCATACTTCTTTTATAGGGTAATTGCATGTTTAGTGGCTCCATGTCTGGATTAGTGAAAGTATGAATGCATCCTAACCCTGAGATTTATCCGTGCTCGCTCTGTAATTACCGCACTTCTCGCACAAAAACCCTCCGATACATCATCGAACCGTGACATCCCATTGCATCATGTTAAGGTTTTAGAAAACCTGTGATCAGGCTGATATGGTGCCGGCGAAATGGAAACAATTCCCCCGCCCCCGGTTCCTCCAAAGTTAAATCAAATTAAATGTGCTGTAGCGGGAAGCCCGTTAGGCATTTGTTTATCGGGCCTTCATCTTGAGGTATGTCCTGAGAGTACCTTATCCCCCCCCTCCTCCCAAAAAAAAACAGTGTCACAGTCGGGCTGGAGCAGGACTCGGGAGAGATGGGCTTGTCAGCAGCTGCTTCAGCCCGTTGCACGGTGTGGAAAACCTCTGTCATGGCCTACCTAATGGTAATTGTACTGGTGTCTCACCGGGTTTGTGTGGAGGCGACGGTCGTGGGTGGGTGGGGGTTTTGGATGTTATTTGGAGACAAAGACTTTTCTTTTAAAAGATGCCCTCTAAACAGAGAGACAGGTAGATATATTCAATTTTGAACAGATTAACATATGACACTTGTAAAAGTTTCATACTTCCATAATACAACTCAGATTTAAAGGTTCTATATACGAGACAAGGTGTTAATGTATAAAAAAGGCACCGATTCTGAATACTGGCTTTGTGCATAGATTGAGAGTTTTTTTCAGAACATAGGGCCTTTTATCAGACAATTAGAGAAGAAGCTCAATAATATGAATGAGGCAGACACAAAAGTAGTTTTAAAGTATAAATTTATATTGTATCACATCATTAATAAAACAAAGGAAAAAGGGAGCAATTAAGCAAGACTTTTTATATTTATGTATTTTATTTCAACCATTCCTTGCAAGAATGGAATAATAAGGATCGAATAGTTAAAAACGTGAAATTTGACCATATTACTTCGCTATTAGCTTCTCTCCATTGGCTGCGGACTTGTCTCAGAAGTGTCCTAGCGTCTCCTCGCGTTACAGCTGCCCGTAGATCAGCGGAATAGTGTGAAACAATTGATACGACTGTGTATGGCACCACCTGGGGAAAAAACGTTGACCCTTAAAAAAAAAAAAAGAAAAACAACATATCCATAGCGCTACTAGAGGCCAGAAACTCCACAGGGAACCTTTAAAGAGCGTCTACGGTTTTAGCAGGAGGTGCTGAACTAAAGATCAGGGGAGATTTTTGTTATGAGGACTCAGAAAAACCATTAAACGACCAAATGCCTTTTACTGTTTGGCGTATTCTGGTTTTATCATATGCTAGCAACAAAAAAATAGCTAATGACTTAATTTCTGCTTGTTTCTGTTGTTTTCTACTTACTTTTATTTTAAAGATGTTTGTGTTTGCCAATTGCTAATTAATTTTAATTTAATTGGCAGCAATGTAAAAATAGTGATATGCACGGGCAAGGTTGCCTCTTCATGGCCCAATTGTTAAAAGTGCTTTTTGGAAGCTAAAATGTGTACTAAAGTGCCCTCTAGTAGCCAACATATGTGCTATAGTGCTTTCATGAAAGCCCAAACATTTGCTAAAGTGCTCTGAAGGAACCAGAATATGTGCAAAAGTTCCCTGAAGGAGCCAGAATATGTGCAAAAGTGCCCTGAAGGAGACAGAATATTCGCTAAAGTTCCCTGAAGGAGCCAGAATATGTGCAAAAGTGCCCTGAAGGAGCCAGAATATGTGCAAAAGTGCCCTGAAGGAGACAGAATATGTGCAAAAGTTCCCTGAAGGAGACAGAATATGTGCAAAAGTGCCCTATAGGAGCCAGAATATTCCCTAAAGTGCCTTTACGGCAGCCAAAACATGTAGTAAAGTGCCCTTTTGGGAGCTACAAAGTGTGCAAAAGAGGCGAAAACATACTATATGTGCATTTTTTAATCATTATTTGCCCTTAAGTGCATGCCACTGTTTTTTTAAGATATTATTTTAATTAGTGCAATTTTTTGTGCTTTTCAATGCAATAAAAGTGTTATATATATAATTATGACATGTTAAGGAAGGCTGTTGCAGTTTATTTTCCAAGTAGAGACAAACATTCAAAGAAAATATTATTGACCCTGCCTTGTTTTTTTTTATTGTTTTTGTAAAGTAAAACATGAGGTTGCGCACCCCGTCACACCTCAGTAATTTTCATTCAGTCCCTCAGATAGCGAGAGGAGTGAGGAAAGAGGAAAAAGTGGGAGACGGGGGAGACACAGGGGGAGAGAAAGTGTCGGGAAGAGCGAGATGGCGTCTCAGACAGACTGTCTGGCTGCACCAGGATCTCCAGCACTCAGCGTCATATGATTCTGGGGTCAGAGGTTATCCCCACTGATGAATATCGGGCCCGAGCCTCGTCTCCCTCACAAAAGAAAGGGAGTTGTTTTCACTCCCTGGGTCTGGAAAGTTTATTTCAGGAATCCATCCTGCCAGCACGAGACTGTAAACCTGTCTCAAGGCAGAAGAGTTACGTCCACAAATATTACTTTTTTTTTCTTTTTTTTTTTTACGGTTTTATCCGCCTGCCAAAACAACTAGAAATTCTCTTTTCTCATTGAGATGCATTCATGGATGTAATCACGGAGCACTGGGAGAGACAACCTAGGTACATACAGTAAGCATGTTTATTTACCAATGAAACATACATCCCTGGGATTTTTGACAGGATTTTGAAGATTACAGTTTGCAGTCTGCGAACTGTGTGAAAGTACACTGGTGTTTTGTGTTTATCCTTTCATACTGAACGCCTCATCCCACAATCCAGCTCATTATATCCCTGTGACTTATGGTGGTAATACACCGGCTTTTTGGCCGATGCAGATGTGCAACAGCCCCAGCAACAGGAGGAAAAAAAGTCAGATTCTTTTCTCCAAGAATTTATTTCTGTCCATACAGTTGTTCTGCGAACTGATATGTAAACTCTATAATGAATAATCACAGGGCATTTCAAATAACACTGTCAGCAGGATTTCAGCTAAAAGCCTCCGGGAGATTATAGCTGCCCACGGGTGACAAGCCTGATATATGAGATCACACGTGAACAAATGGACGGCAGAAGTCTGGGCATTTATGAGTCCACTGGATCAGCCTCCGCCAGGATATACACACTCGTTTGACAGTTTTGATTGGAGTAATGAAAAATCTCAGCGGTTCTCCCTGTGAAGTGCGAAAAGCCGGTCCGCCTCCGACTGAGCTGACAATACAGGGTCAAACCGCAGAAGGAAGAGGAGCCCTTAGTCCTTAATCCTGCCGAAGACAGAAACTCCAACAGTGGAGGAACAGTAAAGGTCAGTGGATGTGGAGGGGATTGGACCCATGGCGGGTGGGGACTAGGGTTGAGGGCTATGGTTCCACATAGGCGTTTTTATATGGGTGTGCAAGAACTTGACATGCACAGGGAAGTCAGAATAAAATCTATCTATAAAAACAAGGTGCATCTGTGTGTCTGTGCCTTGCATATCTCCCTAATTGTTTGTCAGATCAACCTCAGTTTTGGAATATAGATTGTGAAGGGCGTGATAGTGTATATCCATTTTTTCAACAGGTATTCAAAACATCTTTATTATAATTTTTTATGTCCCATAGACTTACATACTACAGCCCTATCCTGCAGCAGCACTTTCGTTACAGTGTAAAGCTCCATATCACGGATCCTCCTCATGTTGCTTCCCGGTGCTTTCACTACAATTCAAAGCTGCGTTTTCCCATTTCTTTCTGCACAAATCACAAAAGTGTTGTGTAATGTCTACCAAAAACCACACATTAAGTCATTAGCCGGTTTGGCTGCTACTTTATTCTTCACGCTAACGCAGGTTCCTGAGGGCCCTAGCCAATGCCAAAACTATTTCATAAGAAACAGAACTTCAGGAAATCCCAGAACTATCACCTTACAGAACAGAATCTGGCCTAATCGCATTTATTTTACAACACATAAATCAATAACATGCCCATTCCTTATATTATACATGAAAATAATGAGATTTATCATGAAATGTAAAAAAAATCTACATATAGCAATTCATACTTCCCACAGGCACTGAACTAGTAATTTTCATGCTGTCCCAACAACTCCCTTTAGGTTTTAACCTCTCAATTATGTGCAATAACATAAAAACCCCAACCACTGCAGCCAGTCTACCACACAGTCCATTAACAACTAGACCTTTCAAAAAACAAAGTTAATTTACACCTTTCAAGGTAGAGTTCTCCTGTAGCACCACAACATCCAACCACCTTCGATATTGGTTTCAGTTTGAGCTTTACTAATGGTTTTCAATGTTATGTACAGTGTTCTGTAGTCCAAATGCAATTTTTTAGTGAGTGGCATCATCATGAGTGATGACTGAGCCGTGTGTTGGGTCGGATTAGGCTACAATCACACTCTATCATTTCCATATTGCGAGGGGGAGGGAATGCTTAGGTTATATTGGGCATCCCCCCAGGAATTTATGAATTCCACGCCTATGCATACCGACATTAACCACACATGAACCCTCTCTTTCAGTTAAATGAAGAGTTGAACCGACTCAACTTTTGAGCAGCACCGCAACATGACGTCATTTGGAACGTCGCTGCGTTGGCCGACCTTGGTTTGTTAGAGTAGTAGTAGTGTGTACATCCACACAACCTCAGAGGGATAGACGCTGTATACAAAAACCTATGCAATCCGAACAGCCACACTCTTTATTAGCACTCGTTTGATTGATTGTTCTGAGGTACTTGCTTTTAGTTAAAACATTGCTAATACAGGGAGAGAGGATTACAGAGTTCTAGTATTTTTCTGGTAAAATGTCTCAACAAATATTGGATGTAAATTCTAAGTTGGTACAAATTAAAGTTTCAGGTTGACCGTGTGCAGGAGTAAATTTTTAGTTTTGAACCAATGCTTTATTCACTATGTTCCTGTTTACAGGACTGAAAAGACCACAAACTATAATATTTTTGCAAAGACTGGGGATCTCGCAGGGTCACAATTTGCAAGGCTCCTTTTGAGATTATTTCCCATCCTGCTCCTGGTGGAAATTTACAAGAAGCGAAACGGTTGGAACAATGAATGGATCAGAAACAGAAGAGAGTTTTGGCCACAGCTTCCCCTTGTGTGTGCCGTGGTCTGTTCCGTTTTTGTTTTTCATTCTCCACTTTATCGTGGTAGGAATGGGAGGATACGTCAAAGAGGAACTTTTGTTCAATCCATCACTCCACCAATTCCTGCTCCTTTTCCATAGTCCAACAGATTTGTGATATGTTCATGGTGTTAAGAGCATACCTGTTTGCTTGTCATTGAACCTCATCAGTTGTATGAGCCAAGACAAAAAAGTATCCCCGAAGTATCAATGACTTCAATCCTGTACCACCTGCTTCATCATTCCGGGGCCCCTCGGCCTTCCATCCATTTCTGGACTCACTCATATGACTTTGAGGCTTTATCTTATCCACATTATCATCCTCAGACTCATCACACCCTCAGCTTGGAGCTACCAACCCACGACCAGACCAGTGCATCTGTCTTTATTCCCATGAGTCACCCCCCCATCCCCCCCTTCTTCATCTTCTGCTATCACTCAGGCAAAAGATAATGAGGGATATTTGCCCCTTATTAGTGTCAATAGTGCAATTTAGGTGCAATCATGTGTCGTATGGAGAGACGCTGGATGTCTGACATGTTTTTCCATAACAGATGAGCTTAGTGCTGGTGTTGCACAGAAGAGCCTGAGAACAGAACTTAAGGACCTATACTTTAAACCATAGTTTGAAAGGAAAAGCTCTAGGTTTTGGGTAAAACACTCTAAATTGTCTCCATAATGTTGCACTGCTGAGTGCTTGGATTTCAAAATTGATACCGGTTTCATGTCGGCATGTTAGAGCCAGGAGACAATTACCTTAGCTTAGAATGGAAAATGGTTGAAATGAAGGAAATGCATTCGACATTTTTGGGCCTATGAATCTCATGTTTGTACAGTAGCCTAATACATGAAGCTACAGGGCAGTAGCCACTTAGCTTAGCATAAAGACAAACCCACCAACCAGCATCTCTTACAACAAACAAAAGGGCTGTGCTAGCACACTTGAGGCTAAGCTAACTGTCTCCTGTCTATAGCTACATAAAAAAAACAGACAAACATCAGAGTGGTAGCAATCTTCTTGTCAAACTGTCATCAAGACAGTGAGTAAGTGCATTTTCATGAATGTAAACTCTCACACAGACAGAGTACACGAAATGCGGTGTGTCATGAGAAAGTCAGGTTATAAACGAGCACAATAGGTCCTGAGTCTGCGTGTGCAATTGTCCCTAATTATGACAATGATTCAAGGGAGCTCCGCATTCCAGTGCCTCTTATGGTTTTGCTGCTATGTATCTTGGAGCCTGCGGAGCCATTAACACGATACCAATCTCACCAATGGCTCCAGTTCGGGCCTCCCGTGGGCTCCTGAATGCAACCTGTCCAGCTCCAGGGAATCCAAACATCCACCCCCCCCCTTTCTCTCGACTCTCACACACACTCCTGTCCCAAAGGAGGTGGCCATCAGGACAAACAATCAATGCCAATGACAGATCCCCGTCAGACAGAGCGTAATTATGGGAACGGCGTTCTGAAAGATACTGTGTCATTAAAACCCACCGTCTCCACTCCAAATGCAACAGACTCTTTCCTGCTGTGAGGTGTGTGTGTGTGTGTGTCTTTGGGTTTGCTGTGTGAATGTCAGTGTTTGTGTCGCTTCCAATGTGTCCTCGTATAACTTTTTGTGTAATTGCACCTGGCCGCTGAGTGAAGCTGTAAAGGTGCAGAGATGAAGCCGTGTAGACACGACAGAGACATGAGACACAATTTGAGGGGCCATGCATGACTGAGGGAAGCCTCAAACGCACTTGACAGCGGCAATTTGAGAACTAAATTGCCGAAAATGCTTAGCTGCCTTGTTTTAAAAACTCAATCTCTCCCAGACGCCATTAATGCAAAATTATGCCGAGGAAGACATGACATGTTTAGCTTGCGTGGCTGGCAGACAAGTGGCCATGAAAGTCAATTTGCGCAGGTAAATACGGATAATGTCCTGCAGACAGTGTATAAAGACATGATGTGTTTGTCTCTCTTCTTCTCCAAGGCAACAATTAAGTGCCAGGGCCAACAAAAAACAAATCATTTCGACGTTAAAAGCCCATGATGAACTAATAAACGTGAATTAAAAATCTGCCTTTTAATTTAAAACCCACCGACAAATCACAAAATGACAGCGCAGCAATAAAAGAAATTACACGCCAGATAGTTTATACACGGAGCCATCTGGGAAGTCGTCCTCGGAAATTGTTTGGAAAAGGGCCACACTTCCAAAAAATAGTGAGTGGGTGAACCATCTATCACCGTCACCTCGTGAACACGAGATCATGCAGGACTCTGATTGGTCTGAACTGCTGTGGTTTGGATGTAATAGGATTGTTGTTGGCTCGAACAAACAGTTCAAAACATGTTTATTTGTGACATTAAAGGTACAGTGTGTAGCTTCTGGCGGCATCTAGTGGCGAATACCAAAAAAGACCCCTAGGAAGATTAGCTAGCATTCTGTCAATGTGCTAATGGGGATTTAGAATAAGCATATTAAATGATTAAATATCAAAATCCAAACAGCTTCAGGAAGTCAACCCACTCTACATTTCCATTTCTATCTCTCTGATACTTCATGGTACGCAAACAAAACAAAACAAAATCCCCAATGAAAATCAAGACTTGTGAATCCGAAAGTAAAACTATTATTTTCCTACTAAAAAAAAACAATGGACAAGCAGCCTAAAGAATACAAAGGTAAACCACCACTTATTCACAGTGACTAACAGAAATTCTGCAGAAATTCTTTTGGTTTTAGTCATTTTTCCTTTACCTAAAAACTACCTGAAGTATTAGGAAGTGGCATTAGTCTATCTATTTTAATCTCAGCATAATAGAATAAGGGGTTTCACAAAATGTGAGGCTTGAACATAGTCTGTAGGACATTCTATTACATCACAGGGGAGCAAGGATGAACTAACCACCTCCATCTTCTCATCTAATTCTCTGCAGGAAGGCCAATGGGCCTATTGTCCAAAATGTTGGACGACTCCTTCTAAGAAGAGAGAAGGAGGGCAATCTAACTGTTATTAGCTGTATTAATATGAAAAACCAGCAAGAAGTCAGTGACACTGCGGTGCATTTCTTTTTCATCTTCATCCTGACTCACGGGACGGAGGCGAGGGAGACGGTATCATAGCAACCGGTCTGTTTAAGGCAGCCTCGGTATCAGCAGGACCTCGGACCGCTCGGCTCTGTTTGGAGTAACTTAGGCTGCTGTGAAAAAATCCAAGGCATGCTAAAAACATAATATACAGGAGCCTGGCGTCCCTTAGCGAGAGAGTCTCACTGTCTGTCCCTCTCCGCAGGTAGCCATGTTTGGAAGTGCTGACAAACAGAGAAGAAAGACAGAATGCAACGGGGTTCCGGTGGCTGGCTCCTCGCCAAGACGTCACGTCCTCTTCGCATTTGGGCTCCAACTATGGTCACCTTTCAAAACCTTGCTTGGTTGTTTGTGTTTGGAGTGTTTGGAGAGCATGATAAGTAATAACTAAAAGTGAACTGGATTGATTTCCCTGCTTTATATGAATTCTGGACTTAGTACCTCATCACAAGGTAGCACAGCATCACCTTTTCTCATTAAGGTTTTCTCACTAATTACTGATAATTATCACTATATGTAATAACGTATAATCTCTTCTAATTACCTGATGGAGTGACTGGACACTCATATTATTATTATTATTATATCTTTTTTGCTTTGACTTAATTTGGGTTCATTATTATTGGGTTTATTACGCTGCAGTTCAGGAAATTAAAGGTACAGTGTGAGATTTAGTGTCAGAACAGAACAGTCTTGGCAGAAGTGTTTTTTATTAGTCAAAGATGAAAATCAGTGTGTTTCTATTAGCTTAGATTGAGCTGTTTTTATCTACATGGGGAGCAGGTCTCGTCACAGAATCTCCTACATGTTGGGTTGTTTAGTTGTCAACCTTACCATTAGATGGTAAAACTACACAATCTAATTAGTGTTATTTGCGAAAACGGTATGCTCAATTTGTAAGTACCACAGTTCCCACATGTCACTTGTCATTCTAAAGCCCTGGCTATCAGATTTGGATGGTCTCCTTATGGGGAGTTTCCACTGCTGTCCATCAAATCAAAGGTGTCCAGACCTGTTGTTCCTCATTGGCTTTCAAGCTGCGCTCCCACCCAGCGCTTCGATTGGCTCATGCATGGTGTCAATCTGGGAAAAAACAACTTCGAGACTATATTTGTTGTGTTATTTGCGCATAGAAACCGGCGACTGAAGCCGAGCAACATTTCCCTGAACTGCTCACGGTACAGTTTGTCTTTAGAGGTTATGAAACCAGAGTAGCCTAGTGTATCGGCCCAATTATAAGTAATTCAGTTGTTTGCAGTTTGTAGTCTTCCTGTTGCTAGGTGTGTGATTGTCTTGTTAAAGTGAGCCATTTGTTCCGCCTTGAAAGGTTTTTTGTTTGAACACAAGTACCTACCGACGTCTTCGCTGCAGAAATGAAGCTTGGACCGGATCATCTGTCAAGCTGCCAATTACTGCTGTCACAGAGCTTGAGAGGCTCAAAAATAGCTATGCTGCTTGAGAAAATGATTTCGATTCCTTCCAAGATACTGACAGGAAATTCAGTGAGTATGTGACTGATGGACAAGCTCTACAAATACGGGGTATACTTTCTGCTGTAATGGTATTTGACTTTTATGACGAGGAGTCTCTTCTATGTGAATTAGTAGTATCTTGGGTAAACTTGTCCATAAAGTGATGAAATTGTATAATTTATTATATTTTCTAATACCATAATTCACTTTTTTAACCATATCAGTTCAAGTAGTGGTCAACAATGACTGTCTTCACCCACCTAGGATCAACAAATTTCAACTTTCAGCTTCACACAGACTCTTAAAAACACACCACATACACGGTAATGAAGGACGCGCGACAATGTAAACATGTCTTGCAAAAACATAATAAAATGTGATGTTGTTGTTGTTGCATGTGCAACGATTTACTTAAAGCTGTCACCCAATGAGTCAGTCACTACGGTGGAGGAATCTCATAATTAAGGCCTCATTAAAGCCACACAGCCCAACTATGTTGGTTTACAGGGCAGACAGAAACCTCACAGATTCACAATGGGGCCATTCATAATACCTCACTTCTCCGAGGGAAAAGAGAAAAAGCAGTTGCTCTTAGCATTTGGGCAGATGTAATTGCAATCACTCAGCTTGTCTGATGCTGATAATGGGGCGATGGGAAATTCCTGTCAGAGTCGTGGCGCACGGTGGTTTCGCAACCACTTTGGCAGGCTCCGTGTTCCACTGCAGGGCAGCGAATGCGTTACGGCATGCTCACATAGCTGTCATTAAACACATTTTAGAAAAAAAAACACACACACACACACACAAGACAATCAAAACTCACAAGTGTGTGCCATTCTTTTGCTTCTTGAGCAATGAAAAGGCAAATATTATGTGAAACGTATATCGTCTGTCATCCCCAGCACTGTTTAATGTGTTGAAAGACCACGGCTAATGAAAAACAGGAAACTGAATATTTTTAAGCAATAGCCGGTAACCTAATATACACCATGAATCCTGGATGAGCTATTTTCTACGTTTTTATTTTCATTTGCCGTTTTTTCAGAACATTTGTCTTGACTGACTGATAGTTTATGCGAAAATTAGGCTGTGGAGAAATAAGAACAGCTCATTAAGTGGTACCTAAAAAGTGTTAGGCGGCAGTTCATTTAAAAATACTGAAAAAAAAAGAGAGTAATGTTTGTTTTCCATATTTTGGGTGTGCTTGTCAGCGAGCAGCCCATTCCTGTCTGAAATGTGTGCTACAGCAACAGGCTGAAATAGCACGTGGGTGCAACGTTCTTGTGGTCGGTTCTTGGGTACAGTATGTGACACTTGGCATCCCAGCAATGCTTCCATGAGAAGCCTCTATTATAAGGCATTCATGCAATGATGCTAACAAGCTCATTTTACTGGCTGGACAAGCTCTCGAGCCATAAAGTCTAAGACCTTCTTATTAGTGCTTCGCGGGACCACCCAAGAAACAATATGCTGGCAAAGATGTTTTTAAAGTGCAATGATAAAGACCTGATTTGCCCCGACTGCTGTGTAATCTAATTAAAATGGAAAGTCAAGGATTATCAAATGCATGGGAAGCAGTCCTGACCATTAGATTTAGTTCCCTGAATGACGGGCAGAGTGTCTCGTTTCAAACAAAGATGTTTTAGTAATATTTCACAGGTAGGCAAAGGTCTGCGGTCGTGGGTTTACTTGGCGGGGGGCACTGTTTCCCAAAGTATTTGGAGTATTTTAGCTTTCACATGATGCCCCAGAGAAACATTTGGTTGGACTTTCATGAGAAAATCAAAAGATTTCACAATAGTAGTTCATCAAAAACGTAGATAAAGGTAAATTCATATGCATCGTTATTATTTGCAGAGACCAAATGGCGAGGATTTTAAAGAGTTTAATTTCAAATTACAGCATATTTTGAGTAATAAAAAAATAGTAAAAAGATATAAATTTATTCTTGCAGTAATCTGTGGTTTCAACAGTCCATGAGACTGTAAATCAGCACATGATCGATGCTTTTTCTCAAACATAAATACCATATCAAATATCAATGCCTCCCAATGTTACTGGTGTATCACGTATGATAAATTACAAATATCTATATATCAAGAATAGAATAAAATACAGTGAAAATAAACACGTGATAAATGTTAACACAAACAGGTCCTGTAAAAACAATTATCTTTTCTTAAAGCTCTCTTACAGGCAAAAGGTGTATCTGGATTTGTTCGACACGTTTAAACAGGACTAAAACCGCGTTCAGACAGAACTCGAAGCAAACTTTAGATACGGCGCAATTACATAAACAGTCAATGCAAAGATGCGATTAGACATGAATTCGCCCGGAGCGGCGCGAATCGACGCGGATGCGTGTCGGCGCGAGTCGAAAATGTTTGTTTCCTTATGATTTCAGTCAAGAGGCTGAACCGGAGACAAACACAGAAGGCACACTGCGATGCCAGCTACTAGCTTGGTATTTTGGTTTTCGCGTTCTGTCCGAACCACGGATGTAAAACATCATCTAACGCATCTGTAAGGTCTACAGCCATGCTAGCAGCTCTGCTGAGCTGTACTCGGCTTTGAGCCAAATGCTAACGTCAGCATGCTAACATGCACAATGCTAATTGATCTTTAGCAGGTTTACCATGTTAACCATCCGAGTTTAAATTATTAGCATGCCAACATCGTAGATATTGAGATATTTCTGTTTTTACACCAAAAGTCGTGGACTGACAGACATCCCCATCCTTATAGC
Source organism: Eupleurogrammus muticus (assembly GCA_036785175.1). Taxonomy (NCBI): domain Eukaryota; kingdom Metazoa; phylum Chordata; class Actinopteri; order Scombriformes; family Trichiuridae; genus Eupleurogrammus; species Eupleurogrammus muticus. Next base: position 1,154,672 of record JAYKQN010000031.1, on the reverse strand, counting down.
GCCATGCTAGTTATTTTTTACATATACGGGACATCACTCTTCCAACATCATGCTCTATTGTCCATTGTCCAGTGTACTCACAGAGTCTATGTACCATATAACATATATAAATGTGAGATTAAATCCTTGAGAAAAATAACTAAAGTACATGAGTGTGTACACAATAAAAGCTGTCAGTTTATATTAAACACACAAATGCACTGTTTCATGTTCCCTAGCTCTTCCAACATCTACAGAGAACATAAAAAGACATCGATATTTGGTTTAGCGCAACAACCAGGACGATATATACCGTAACAGACATATTCACTTTATTCTCGGGTTATTCTATTGGTGAAGCGACAGGCGTCCAGGTTCCTCCGGGAAGCGGCGGTGCACTGTGAAAAACAAACTCAGTCCTCGAGTTCTTCACACTGTCCTTTCGCCATCTGACAGGCGGTCAAGTCAGTATCAGCCTCACTTCCTCTCTTCAAACCCCCTCCCGTGGTTGTGTGGTGGTGCTCATTAGCAGTCCATTGAGGAAAGAGTAATAGCTTGGATAGCTCGGGTGGCGGGGAGGCTATACGCCGAGCAGCATGCCCATGAAATCTGAGCCGTTCTGTATCGTGATGGAAGCTCCGGCTGCGTTATCCACAAATATGGAGGTGTACTGCCCAACCTGCGAAAACGAGAACGTAAAACGCTCATGCAGAAATGCAGCATAATAAATCAGACAGCGTTGGGTGTTGAACGTGTTTTACCTGGAGCTCCAGCAGCCCCTGCACACTGACGGTGAAGATCTTGCTGTTACTTTCTAATCCAACGATCATCTCCAGTGAACTGCAATCAAATTAAACAAGAAACACATTTCTGGATGAGTATTTAAGTGTTTTTTTTTTCATTGCTTAATCACACATGTCAAACTCCAGTCCAGACAGTGGAATGGATCAGTAGTAGTCCTCCAGTCCTGGTCCTGGAGGACTACAGCAGGTCCAGTTTTTTGTTCCAACCAGGCAGTAACACACCTGATTCTGCTAATTAACCTCCATTGGTAGAATCAGGTGTGTTACACCCTCAGCAGCCCTCCAGGACCAGGTTTGGACACCTCTGTATTAAAGGTATGGTCGAACATTTGGGAAAAATAGGCTTATTTGCCTCATGACAAGAGTTAGATGAGAACATTAATACCATTAATTGATAGCGTGGTTCTGTCCAAAGACAACAAAACTCACCTACCAGCATTTTTAAGCTTATTAACATACATGTTAGCTTGAAAAGTTATTTGGTATCATATAGTCAGTAAATCATAGGTGTGTCTCTCATGATTCTACAATAGCCCTCAATCACAGCAATGGTTCATAAGATGGCATTATTTGTGGTTCTCCACACAATTATGCAATGCAGATACAAACTCGCCACGAGATACCACCAAATTCTGCACATTGTATATATATTTTTTATTGTACTAAAGGAGTAAAGTGTTGCCCAATTTACTTTTTAGCCAGGACCTGTTGCTGTGTCTCAAACCATGCCCTCACACACTTACACTGCTAAAACTTAAATACTAACAGGTAAAAATATTTTGTTTTCGGTAGAATTAGTCCAATATCAAGTAGAATTATCTAATATCAAGTAGTTTTTTTCATTCAATTCATTCTTTTTAAAAGTAAGTGTTAGTCTTGTTTTCTTAAAATAAGACCAAATTACCTCAAATCAGGACAAAATGAAATAAGTAGAAAATCAAAAACCAAATATCTTCACCTGTTTAGATTTCAGTTTTTGCAGTGCACTAATCTTTATAATAGAATTGTCAAATTCAGATTTCATCCTTGTTGCATCACGACTATCATTGCAGGAAAATGTAGTGTGCATGTTATGAACACTACATTTTTGTTGTCCCAGTGTGAAATGTGAACGCAGTGCACCGCATAGTAAATACGCAGTGATTTCAGACATAGTCTGGCACATAATTCTCCCCAGTAAAACAAAAAAAAAAATGCTGTGGCGGTAGCTTAATATTTAGCATACCAACATGAGAGTGGTATCAATCTTCTCATCTAACGCATGGTAAGAAAACAAATAAACGCGATTTTTCGCCTGATGCCAAAGTTTTTCCGCGGACAAACCCATTGTTCTGGATGGTGGTTCCAGCTCTACAGGCTTTAACCACACATTGAGAGAACTGGCTCCTGTTAAGTGGAAAATGCTACATTTTTATGGCAAATCAATCATGTTTGTCTTCACTGCAACTGCCATCACAATGAGCCTCATTTCACATTCTCTGCATTTTCATGTGTGGGAGGGTGAGACTGGCTCTGGCTTTGGCTCGCTCTTTTGGGTTAGGTAACCCATCATAATAATATTATTTATACGTTCCCCTCATTGTACCACACTAGGAAAGGGAGCTCTGCAACGTCTGGTGTTCGGGGGGGGGGGACTTGAGGGAGCAATTTATTTCAGCAATTTTCACTGACTTTATGTAAATAAAAATGTTGAAATATTGGAAAGAACTCAAAACGGTTCCCGACTGGATTCGTGATTTCTCGCCGTATCAGAAGCTCCACTATCTGTCTCCCACATCCCAAACAAGGGGCGTTTCACTGCTGTTCCGCTGAATATAACAGGCTGCCTGCAGTGTCAAAGGTGAGTCTATAAAGATTAGTTGGGCGACAGGGATGAGGACGTTTCCTTTAAAGACCTGCTCGGCTTTTATACAGGAAATGCCAAACTGGTTCCACACAAACTGTAACAGACAACACCTTCAACGGCTCATAAATTCTAGTGAAAGCTAAGGCGGCATTAAACACCAATAAAATGCGGCCGTTAAATAGTAAAAGTGAACAAATTGTCAAAGCAAGAATGTCGGGACTGCAGAGTGGGTTTGCCGTCAGATTAATTACTTCCCAGCGTCTTTTTTATTAACTTTTAATGGTAATAGCCGGGGAAGCTACTGACCAACATGTGCTACAGCCATAACAAATGAGAGCCACATGGTTACTATTGTGGTAACAATGAGCGCGAGGTGGTGTGTGTTTGATTTGGATTCATGGAATACCTACGTGTATCTGTGGCAGAGTGATTCAATGCAGATCAGCACGCGGACGTTGTCTCTGGCTTTGAGCTGGCTCTTGCTCCTCTTCACCTCGTTGTGATCTGTAACAAGGATAAAAAGACGGCGTATAGAAACTCATAGGACTATAGATTGAAGTGATGGAACAGTATTAGTCAAAAAGTTGAGTTTTGTAGATGTACCTTTAGTTTTTGACATGTTTACACAACCTCTTTTTCAGTTTTATTTGCAAAAATGGCATGCCGTACGATGCCAAAAGCTGTCATGTGGTGTAAATCTAAATACTTGGTACCAGATAGTTTAACTCTCTTAAAAACGTTTTTTTTTAATTAAAAACACATGCTATCAACTTTATATATTCTATGTGCGTATATATGTGTGTATGTGTATGTATGTAGGTATGTACGTGCATTTATGTATGTATTTATTAGTATTTTTTTCTCCATTCTATGTCCATAATGCATACTGTGTATGCGGATCAACAAATTCTACAAATTTTGTACATAGTGTTGTGTATTTTTATTTTTTATTTTTTATTATAGTTTTTATATATGACCCATGGCCATGTTCTAAGTAGCACAGTTCCCACATGTCATTCTAAAGCCTTGGCCATTGGCTACTATCAGATTTGGAAATTTCCATTGGGTTGCATTGTTGTCCATCAAACCAAAGGTGGTGAAACTTTGTTAGTCAGTCCTCATTGGTTTACGAGCTGCCTCGATTGGCTCGTGTATGGTGTCAATCAATGCAAAACAACTTTGAGACTATAATTGTTCATAATATGGTGTAATTTACCATAAATGACCACCACTCCCTCGTACCACTCATGGTACTGTGTGTCCTAAGAGGTTAATCTTATGGGCAGGACCTCATCAACTTTGTTGGATCTATTGGATTCCATCACTACTGGGGTCAGGTTTTCTTAGTGCACATTCACCCACTTGAAAATATGGGAAAGAATGATTCATCTGACCAAGTCACTTTTTTATCCAAATACGTAGAGTCTGTATACAAGTGCGTATGGTTTTTGCATCCATAACTCTTTGTATGTTAGGAATCTGCCATTCCTACTATATCCCTCTATGTGATTGGAGACAGACTGTCTTTAATGACACGATGTGATCACTTACTTGCATTGACTGATTTCCAGTTTTTAATCAAATGTACCAATCAACCACAATATCTGACCGTATTTACGGATTACGTCCTCTAAATGTAAATGCAGATGATATTTTACTCATTGTTCTCATTGAAGCCTGTTGAGCTTCTTTGTGATTTTTGTAGTCAATGTTTCTTCCACTTAATTATTTTCCTCTTGATACAAAATCAGTATCAACTGAACCTGAATCACCATATTTAACATGTCACTGTGCATGATTGGTTGATTGCACCTATGTGAAAGCATCTGCATCCCTGTTTATCAGTGTTTCTCCATTCATTTATTCAGGTTCTTCCTTTAATTTGTTGCCTGTCTGTATTTACTTGACTCGTTTGAATGAGTGAACACTGTGGCCGGAAACGAAGCCCTGTGGCTGTAAAAATGTGTTTATTACCATCTAAAACTGTGTCCTTCTACCAGCCTGGAGCTTGTTTTCTCGTCCTTTTGTCGAGGAAATGCCGTTTGTTTTAGTTGTTTGTGCTTGGGAGTGGTGACATGTTGCTTTGCGGCTGTGTTTTGTGGAGCAATGTGTGAATAGCTGGAGAGCTAATATTTGCAGCTTGTTTCTATTAAGCCAGGGCTGTTTTTACTGTGGTGGGTGCTGCTCAATCGTTGACATTACGGGAACTTCTTGAGTTACATTACAGCCTGTTTGCAAATTGGCAAAAAAAACAACATGCAAATTGATTCACAATTCTTACATGTTGCCCATTTAATCATCAATGTACCATGTTTTTTCATTGTAAGAACTGTTTGCAGATTTTTAGGACCTTGCTCTAGGATAAGAGAAGTGTGGTTTACCGATGTGAACATTAGCAGAGAACTGGTAGATCCCTGTGATGGGAGCTGTGAATCTCCCGGTAGACTGGTCCATTCCAGACCCTCTGAGGAAGGCGCCTTTAGCCGGCGGCTGAAAGCACAGAAAATCAGAATTGGGTGATTATATTTTGGAACACATTCATCCCTCCTCAAAGGCTCGGACAGAGATCAGTAGGTAGGTCCTCGAGGGCATTTCAGCAGCGATTTAATCCCAGAACCCCGCAGACTTGGATTCAGACAGCGTTTTAATCCTTTCTTGTGTCTTCTTTCATTGCCATAGAAACACATCTACACTAACATACTGCTGTGTTAGCATGTTAAGCCTAATCCTCCCTGCTCGAGCCTTGTCAGCCCATCCCAACAGGGCATAGTTCTTCCACTACAGCATGCCGTTTCAAACAGTGTCTATTTCTGTCCTCTCCACACTTTATTCCAAGTCAGAGACAGAGTGCCTTTTGTATGCCGCCCAGAGAGTGATGTGTAGAATTGAAAAAGTATATTTTTGACCAAAGAGCCAGTCTGGGTCTTGGAGTGGCACCGCATGCTTTGCCAGTGCCAGTTACCAGCGAGGGGATGATCCTCTCATAATTCCCCCACATGCGAACTAGGCGATGATTACCAAACACTCGCTCTTTCAAACACCGTTAGGACAGAGAAGCAAATGGGTCAGAAACAAAGCATGCAACCACGCAGTGGAGGATTAGCCAAAACTTTACTTTTTTCAGCCGTGCGCAAGGGAACAAAGCCGAACCAGTTCATAAACATTTACTCGCTTTCAAACAAACATACTGTCTGAAAATTCTGGAGCTCCACCAGAGTCTTCTTGTCGACCACCACGGGTCCCTTGAGCTTGCAGTGGAAAGCCTCCTCTATCCGCCGGTAGGAGGTCATGCCCTCCAGGGTGAGGAGAGCCATCGGTAGCTGGCTGGGGGCGGCTTGTCTGTCCAGGGCTGCTGCTCTCCGCTCTGTGGCCTCTGCAGAACCACATCCAGGTTATCACACCAGGTGTCACTTAAGTCAAACTAAAAAAATCACGCATCCTGGAAAGTTACGGTTAACGTTTGCAAAGCATGGTACGGGTTGGAAAAATCGTCACGTTCCTACCTTTGATCATATCTTTGAACTCCTGGAGAAGAACTTCCTGGGTCACTTCAGCCCCAGGAGAGCCAGGGGGTCCCTGTGGGCCTGGGGGGCCCGGTGGACCAGGTGGACCCGGCTAGTAAAAGACAGATGCACAAAACAATAAGCTCGCTGCAAAGTTCACGAAATGTCAGGATCCATACGGTTCCATGTATTTTTTTTTTTTTTATTTACCAGGGGTCGTTTCCGTTTGTGACACTTTCCAGGGAAGTTGCCAACAGGTCTTTTAACAAAGTCCATCCATGATCCTAGGGGATCCACTCTCTGGTGGTCAGAAATCTGCTGCAGAGAAAAGAAAAAAGAAATTTTCTCCACATTAATCATTGGCCCATTACGATTATGCATTATAATCAATGATGATAATAATCATGTAGAGAGGAGGTGTTCTCCTGTAGAAATTGTAGGGCATTGCAGCATGGAATGGAACATTTTTTAGATTATTCTCTAACTAAAGCCACTGAATAAACAACAAGCCTCATTTTTAAATAATTTATCCCAACGGGGCAAAATGCAAATCACTGTACCTACGTAGCCGAATCCTGTGAGTCATAAGTTCTTCCTTTATAAACCATAACTGGAAAATCTAGAGCCCTAAGATACAATTAAATGGTGCCAGACACCAAGGAAGGTCAAACAGGGAAACCCTCGTTCTGTGCTCGCACCATTCTTCTCCAAAAAAACGTTTTTATTCCAGATAATTCACTCAGGTGCTGCGTCAGTTCTTATTTGTCCAAATAGTCTTGGATGAATGTAAACACGAAAAACGATTTTTTTTTTTTTCCCCCCCAAAAACCCAACACATGAAAATTTCCATGAGCGCTCTCCTGAAAAATGACTAGACTGGTGTGATGTAGATTCTGTGGATCGCAGAGCTCATTTACTGTAGTTTATAACAACATGTCCAAGTAGCCAACACTTTCTCCCTGCGCCTGAGACACGCTAGTATTCTCCTTTATTAAAACTGCTTGAGTGATGAGTTGAATAAGCAACACAAGAATGTATACAGCATGTGTACCAGGGTGTCTTATGATTTAAGTTTGTTTGTCTATATCCTAACTGTGTGTATGCTCATTCTTCTTATCTGGTGCTTTAATAAATTACTGTATAGGAGACTGGGATCTTGTGGGAAGATAAGAACATTTTTTTTTACGCATCGTCCTGCGATTGGCGTATTTTCGTTCTGGTCAAGTCAGTGAATTCCAATTACGACAAGCTTGAATCTCACCCCCTAACCCTTCCCCAAAAAATGTCAAGTGCTCCTCAGCCCGAGATGGAAGAGGAGATAAAGACGAGCCGCGGAGGTGAGCTGTCTGGGATGGAATTTGTTTAGGTTTGGCAGCGGGGACGCGGATCACTTATCTGCAAAACCAACATGCCCCGCTCTTCGCTGCTAGAGACGAGCCTCATGTTCCACCGCAACAAAGTGGCTCCTTGTTTGTCTTTTCAATACGCTGGAATACAAACTGTTTTTTTGGAATATTTGGGATTTTCGGCAGCCTCTCTCTCTCCCTGTGACTTTCTCTCCTCTCTGACAGCAGACAAAATAAACAAGTTAACAGGCGCTGCGCCGGCTGCACGTCAGATCGCTCTGTTTCTGTTGTGATTTTGAGGCTTGGAGACGGATAAAAGCAGAATTGATTTGGTCAAAACAAGAATACTTTTATGCTGCGTGCTCAATACTGTTTCCATGAGACTGGGGGCCTGTTTTTTTTTTTTTGTTCCATGTTCATTAACATCGTGTTCTGTAAACCATAAAAAAAAAAAAAAAGTTTGTCATTTTTGGGAAATACCCTTCAAACTCTTGACTTTCTTCTTGAGTTAGATGAGTGGATTGATATCACTGTTCTTTTTGTGAAGTAGGAGCTGGTTAGCTTAGCTTATCTTAGCATAAAGACTGGATATGTATTAATGGTTGGATAGTGGATTAATGTGATTCATCTGGTTTGTTTAATCCGTATAGATTATGCTTTTATAAGGTCTGGATCACACATCTGGCTGTTTCCCCTTGTTTCCAGCCTTTATGCTAAGCTAAGCTAACCGGCTGCCTGCGTGTAACTTCATATCCACATGCATGAGATTGACATTTATCTATCATGTCTAACGCTTTGGCGAAAAAGCCAATAAGTGTGTTTCCCCAGAAGTCAAAATGGTCAAAATGAGAGCATGCTCAATACTGTTGTCCATGAGACTGGGGGCCTGTTGGATAAAATGATCATTTTATTCAATGTTCATTAACATCATGTTCTGTAAACCGTAAAAAAAAGAACAGTTTGCATTTTTGGGAAATACCCTTCAAACTCTTGACTTTCTTCACGAGAGTTAGATATGGAAAACCAACACTGGTCTTGTATCTGTCCGTCCAAGGTGAGGCTACAGCCAAGCGCTGGTTAGCTTAGCCTAGCTTAGCATAAAGGCTGAAAACGGGGGGGGGGGGGGTTGACATATATCACAGTAACCTTGCATTTGAGATTGTTGGAATTTTAGGAGTTGTTCAATATTAGAGTTAGATGAGTGGATTGATATCACTGTTCTTTATGTGCCTTATGTTAGCATAAGGACTGGATATGTATTATTGGTTGGATAGTGGATTAATGTGATTCATCTTGTTTGTTTAATCCGTATAGATTATGCTTTTATAAGGTGTGGTGCACACATCTGGCTGTTTCCCCTTGTTTCCAGCCTTTATGCTAAGCTAAGCTAACTTCATAACCACAGGCATGAGATTGGTATTTATCTATCATGTCTTAACGCTTTGGCGAAAAAGCCAATAAGCGTGTTTTAACAGAAGTCAAAATGGTCAAAATGAGAACATGCTCAATACTGTTTCCATGAGACTGGGGGGCCTGTTGGATAAATATATATATATAAATTACTTTTTATTCCATGTTCATTAACATCGTGTTCTGTGAACCATAAAAGAACAGTTATGGTTAAACTCTTGTCTTTCTTTCTTAGACGTGGAAAACCAACACCAGTCCTGTATCTGTCCGTCTAACGTGAGGCTACAGCCAAGCGCTGGTTAGCTTAGCCTAGCTTAGCATAAAGGCTGGAAACGGGGGAGAACAGTTAGCTCGGCTCTGTCCAACGGCAACAAACCCGCCATCAGCACCTCCGATGCTCACTGATCTAACAATAAAAAGCTGTTTATGGAGGGTTAAGCACTGGACTGTTTCTTGGCCGGAAAACTGATTCCTGGAGTCGCAGCTGGTAACTTCGTAAAGATGACTCCAAGACTCCAAGAAATCACATACGCCACGTTCAGTTCACAGTTATCGGAATTATAGGTTTACAATTTATAAATAGAGAACCTTACTGTAAGTATTTTTTTGAAGGATCATGTTAAGTATGATTCATGGAAAATTCAAGAAATAGGATCTTTCTTCCCATTGACCACTATTTTACTGAAATAATGCCCCATGGGGTAATAGAAGGCATGGAAGTATTTAAGCTCTCTATAGTGATTACTTCATCATCCAAGTTGTACTAACAACTGTTAATTTTTTCAGGGAACTCCAATATTATTAACTATAGTAAGTACCTGAAAATCAAGGAATTGTGGAAACCTCATGTTAGTTACAAACAACCCTGGAATCATGAAACTCTTACGCAATAACACAGAGGATTCAACACTAGGAATATGGGAATTTTGCCCATATTTTATTAGAAAACACAAACCTTTTACTAGTTAGATATCACTCTCAAATCTATTCATTAAATAAAGTTACAGCCAGCTGCCGGTTAGCTTAGCTTAGCATAAGGACTGGATATTTAATAATGGTTGGAAAGTGGATAATTAATCTGCTCCACCTTGTTTGTTTAATTTGTATACAAATTAATGAGTAAAAATGATAGACATGTAATGCACTGTTTCCCCTTGTTTCAAGCCTTTATGCTAAGCTAAGCTAACCGGCTGCTGGCGTGTAACTTCATATCCACAAGCATGAGATTGGTATTGATCTATCATGTCTAACGCTTTGGCGAAAAACAAAGCCAATAATAGTGTATAGCTAATAGTGTATTTTTCCCAGAAATCTAGACTGTCTGTTAACATGTCAGTTGTGGGGATTTTAACAAATATTAGCATGATGACGACTGGGGATTGTGGTGGCGCTGGCCTGGTGCTAATATTCCATGCCTGTGGCAGCGTGAGTATATTTCCACTCAGATTAATAGTACAACTGTGAATCATCACTTCAAAAACAGTTCACATTCTTCTTTGAAGTCCAATATATATCAAACTAAGTACCTGGGAATCAAGAAAACCAACTCACAAGACTTTTGACCAATAACATGAAGGGTTGAAAGCTGGAAATATTGGAATCTTGCCCATATTCAATGGGAAAAAAATCACAGTAACCCATTTGAGAATGTTGGAATTTTAGGAGTTGTACAATATTATTGGAAATACTCTCAAGAGTTAGATGAGTGGATTGATATCACTGTTCTTTATGTGGAGTTACAACCATCAGCTGGTTAGCTTAGCTTAGCTTAGCATAAAGACTGGATATGTATTAATGGTTAGATAGTAGGTAAATAATGTGATTTATCTTGTTTGTTTAATTCATATAGATTATGCTTTTATGAGTTTGGGTGCATATATCTCGCTGTTTCCCCTTGTTTCAAGCTTTTATGCTAAGCTAAACTAATCGGCTGCTGGCGTGCAACTTCATATCCACATGCATGAGATTGGTATTGATCTATCATGTCTAACGCTTTGGCGACAAAGCCAATAAGCGTGTTTTTCCCATAAGTCTAGCTTGTCCTTTACCATATCAGTTGTGGGAGCTTTAACAAATATTAGCATGATGACGACTGGGGATTGTGGTGGCGCTGGCCTGGTGCTAATATTCCATGCCTGTGGCAGCGTGAGTATATTTCCACTGAGATTAATAGTACAACTGTGAATCATCACTTCAAACACAGTCAGACAGCTCAGCGTGATCTAAAAGACACTCTCCTGATTGGGGGAGCTAATTCCTTTAAAAGTCAAAGCTTTACATTCGTTCTCATGTCGGAGATCATTGCCGGAGATATGAAACGGCGCGAGTTGGCCCACACATGTGACTTGTAATGACACATCTTAAACCATTCCCTACACGATAATAAAAGCAGACAGCATATCATTGCCAGTAAATCAGCCTCGCTCTGAGCTTGTTATCCTCTTTTAACACACGCCATTGTAATTAAACCATTAAAAACTTGCCCTCAAGGATTTTCTGTGCTCAAGGTAATTATTACCTTCATTTTCTGAGCAAAAAAATAATAACAGAAAGCCACTGTATAAATGATTTAATCATCAGCTCAAACAATGCTTGATTCTTTCCATTGTGCATGTTGAATTCTTACTCTAGGCATCTGTGCTGTCAGGGAATAACGTACGCCATCATGACAGCTGGGATGGCTCAAAACAACCTGGAAAAAAAAACTCGTGATTCATTGTGTGCAGGTGAGTTTCTGTCTCGGGCGAGAACATCAAAAGGCTCGACCCGACGACACGGAGGGGGGAAAGCTGTCAGGAGGCGTTCGATCCGTCGAGCGCGGCGCTAAGTAAACCCCCCGACGCATCGGCACGTAACAAGCCGCGGAACAAAGTGGGGCGGGAGCGGGTCCAGGTATCAGTCCACGGGGCTGATGGAGAACACCGCGGGCCTCGGGCTTTGATCAGCGCTGACGTGCGAGCGCCTCGTCTGTCGGCACGTCGGCCTCTTTCCAGCCCGGGCCGAGAGAACGTGTCAGGTATTCTGTCTCAAGGTGAGAAACCCTAAAACTTGCAGACAGTGTTTATCTTCACTGACGTGGTTTTAAATCACGAGGGCTCTGATCTCAGCGCTGGGCGCGTATCGTGTGAGAGAAGCGGGTCGGAGGCTTTACTTAAAGGGGGACTGGTGATCCTCTGTCGTTTATATCATAACGTTATGATGTCAGGTGTTTATGTTGAACACGGTCAGACTTCCAGAACCTGAGATGAAAGCGTGTAAATCCAGGGCTTCACGCACCATTTACGACGTTCCTTCTACCTCCCCCGTCAAACTCCTTGAGCGGTTTCGTACATTTTTTAAAAAAGCTTTCTTCTTTTGATTTGTTGATAATTCTGGCTGTGTTGCATTTTTTTGCAGAAATGCATTTTTTAATCCATTGTCTGCTATAAAAACAGCTATCAAATCAATAAATCTAAAACAACTTATTACCTTTAAATGCCATGGATTTGTCAAAGATCAGCAGCAAAGTTAATTTAATTCAATTGGTATTTTATTTAGTTCCACATTCTCTCTCTGGACGCCTTCCATTGACTTCCATTTATTTTATTTTTTTTAATCTCACCACCGTGACAATATGAAAACATGATTTCTGTGATGTCAGCATTTCATTTTTGAAGAAAAGTAATGATATTTGACGTTTTTACTGTATTTGACCGGATTCGTTTATTTGAGCGTGGACATTTTTCGCCATGAAAACGTCGAGACGCTGTAAAATGTGAGGAGGAAATGAGAGTTAATGGTTCACGTTGCAGAGGTTGTTCCATGGATTGTCCACGCACGCATTTCCGATTGGATTCTAAATCGATCATGGAAAAATGAACAAAATCAGATTACTGCTGTTTGTAGCTTCCTGGGATTCCTGCCATTTGTGCAGAGAGGCGGCTTCTGGAAACCGACCAATCAGAACACAGCGGGCTCATTTAAAGCGACAGGCACTGAAGCAGCCTGTTGCAGGCAGAGGCTGAACTGAGGGGTTGCATAAAGAGTTAGTATGAGTTTTTTAGGCTGTAAATCATGCAAAAAGATCCCAGTACAGACCTGTAAATGTGCCTGAAACCTCAGATTTAGGTTGAAACAACAATATATCCAATCCATTGTTTTTCCAGACGCGTCCATACGCTGCTCTTTACCGTCGTAGCTGGTCGAGGTGAAGCGGGTAACTATTGTTTAGCCGTGTGGTTCCGACCTTCACGGCATGATTTATTGGGCAGGAGAGAAAACCACAAACCTATGTTTATATTTGTAAAATATTGGCTAGTTTTTACCACAATCACAGTAAATGAAACCATCTGAAAAGAAGGGCTGGAAGCGTATTAGCATTGTGTTTTTTAAACGTATTGTATGTCCTGAGTAAATATGTTTACTTTCTCTGTTTTATTAACCTACACCACTGTTTGGACTTTTTGGATCAATTAGTGAATCCAGTTGTAACCCACACTGATCATTCACAGAAGCCTGTGAGCTTTTATTACCGAGTAAAGAATGATTTGGCTGCACATGAATAATCCTTGTACATGCGCTGCTTTAAGTGTGTTTGTCATGTAGTTTGGGGGGAAATTAGGTTGAATTTATTTGAAGCAATAAAACGGAGAAATATTTCCCTGGGGCAGCATGCCACCAAAAACACAAACACAACTGTTAAAACATGTCTCTGGAACTCCACTCGGCAGCAGGCAGCTCCTGGATTCTTCCACGAGTACGGTTGAACTTATCTTATTTTACTTTTTAATCTGTTTTCATACCTGTTCACGCACTCTGAGGAGGACATGAAACTTTTGTTGAAAAATGTTGCACAGGCAGGTTTTAAAGGTTGGACAGGATGATGAAGAGGCTGCTATAATCCCTTGTTTTTACATCCCCATGCTGCTCCCTGTGCAGTCATCCATGCATGGGTGGACGCCGCGGCCGGGCCCTCCCCTGGAGGCAGGGATCCCCGGGCGTTGTGGGACCAGGAGATCCTGGTAACCTGCGTGGGTCCCCCCCCCCCGCCCCCCCACGTGTTCCCCACCGCTGCACTTCACAAAAAAAACACATTGCCTCCAGGATTTATCGGAGAAGAGGCTAAATACAGTTCGGCATGCGATGTTGACTCTGTTTTCGTCTTCGCTGTGTTATTACTCAATTGGCAGGCGACGTGTGCAGAACATAATTACTCCATCACACCACGGCTGCTGCTGGTAGTTCGGCAAACGTTGGAGAAACATCACGTGGGTGTGTGAAGGAAATATCCCGATATAGAAGAACATGCTTTTTTATAAATTGTTCCAACTTAACTGTGGTCCAGACAAAGACGTTGTGTGTTGGAGAAATGATTAAATTCGTGTTTACGCCGCTGAGCTCACAGGACAACCTTGGCTTCCACTTTATATGAAAAAAAAGGCAATATAAACTGAAAGAGACTTTGATGGCTCTGTCACATCTGTTTTGTGTACAAATTATAGTTTTGAAATTGGAGTGAGTGCTCATTTACCCTGTGGTAGGTAAAAGGAGCTGTTGAAAAGCACCAGTCATCCAGATCCAGCTCAGGTTTGTGCAACGCGTTGAGCATTGAGCTAAGAAGTCGTTCTAAGGTTAATTTGTGGTTCCACGGCAAAAATATAGTGTACAGTAAATGGTTAATTTTAGTTTCTTATTTTTAATATTAAAATAATTTGCCCCAGGGTACTTGGAGAAATATGAAAGGTTGTGACACACCAGGGTGACTAACTAACTGAAACTGCAAAACAATTGTAAAACATGTTTGTTTTTAAAAAAAAAAAAAGAGGTATAGATGCCAAAAACGATAGTATTTATTATTCAAGGAATACTTCATAGTTTGGGGGAATATTTTCACATGCTTCTTTTGCCGAGAGTTGGATGAGAAGTTGATTGTGTCTTTTAAATTCATCCCGTTAGCTTAGCTAAGCATAAAAACTGGAAACCATTAGCCCGGCTCTGTTCACGGCAAAGCAGCAACGACCACAACCTGAGGCTGAAGACAAGAAGAAAGAAGCGACTTAAAATGCAAGTTCACTGACAGCCACTAGATTCTGGTTCTATTATTATTTCACAGAGGTTATGATCTTCACACAATCATGCAAAAAGGTTTGGTTGCAACCAAGATGTACGAAAAGTACTAAAATTTAGCTTCAAGTCAAAGTGAGCTTGGCTAAGCATAAATGCTGGAAACAGCCGGTTCTGCAAAACAGCAACTACCACGGCTGGAGGCTGGAGAAAAGGCAGAAAGACACGTGCAAATCCACCGATAGTCAATTCAATTCTGAGTGTGTGCAGGGAGCATACAGCACAGAGTATGAGTATGAAGTGTAGGAAGTTCAACTTGTATTAGTTTAATACATAAATACTGGAAACAGGGTTCTGTCCACTGCTAACAGCAACTACCACAGCTTGAGGCTGGAAAAAAAGCAGAAAGTAAGTTAACAAGCTGCTTTATATATAGTGTTAACGTCGCTCTAGAAAAACTCAATCAACGAGTCGTCATAGTCTCCATCACTAGAGTCAACGCCCTCGAAGGAGGCAGCGGTGGAAATAATGTGATTTTCTGATTATTTGGCAGAGGTTATGATCTAAAGCTTGAATAAACACACCCACACCTCCACACAAGCGTGCAGGAAGGTGCCACATTCACAAAAATGTGGCATTTGGATGTAACCGAGCTGCGTAAAAAGAGTTTATTTTGCTTCATCATCGTCTTATTACATTACGTTAGCTCCCACGCATCCCACAAACTGTGTTTGGAAAAGGAGCAAAAATAGTATTTTAAATTAGCAGCATCTTCCTTTCACTCGCTTCCAAAGCCATGATGCCAACATTGAGCTCACAGAGGGGGGGGGGCACTAGAATCAATCAGAATGAATGTTGTAGGAACTTCAACCTACAGATTTAAGAACGGCATCAATCCTTGCAGATGACTCTGGGCAGGAAAATGAAAAGACATGTTTTCCCCCAGCGTTGCTTTAATCCGACTGCTGCACCTTTTTATCCATTTTAACACCAAAGGCAGCTTGAAAGGAATTTGCAAACATCTGTGCACTTCTTTTTTGAAAACGCACATCATATGCATCTGCAGGACAAATGTGGATTTCCACTATTCATTGTTGATAAATATATATATAAAAAAACTCTTATATAAAAAATCTTATGTTGTGTAGTGGAGCAATAATTCTGAAATCATGGTTTTCAGGAACATGACCAGCACATGATAAGAATCAGGCAAGATTAAGGGATTTTTTGTGGCATCCATTATAAATGAAACAAAATCCAAATAAAACAGTCTCTCTCTGAAAAATACAATACCGCGCAGTTTATTTTCATTGCAAATTTCAAATGAAGTGACAAAAAGAGTGTTTATTATTTGCCTCTCGTCCTCTGAAGGGTTTATTAGGTAATTTCAGGGTGTTATATAAGCGTAACCCTTCAGCTATACCAGTGCTTCTCTAATGGTGGGGGCGCGTTAGACCTCAGGGAAACATGCTTTTTTATTCTTTTATTACTTTTATTACTAGAATAAAGTGCAGTCGCACCTCCACTACATTAGGGGGCAGCAGAGTGTTCACAGGGAGCATACAGCACAGAGTATGAGTATGAAGTGTAGACACCAAGTGACACCATGAAAACATATTTAACAGGGATGAGAAGACAGGCGGAGAGAGACGGAGATAAAGAGACAAACGAAAGTCTCCCGGTGTGTTACTGAGTCTGAAATGTTGGAGACAGAGAAATTACACCCCAATCACTGATAAGACCATTTATCTAGTTTTATTTTTCAGTATCAGATGGTTTGACATGGTCAGTCAAAACATGTTTAATTAAGGATTTAATTTTATTTTTTAATTTCAGATGCACTTTAAATCTTTTCTGTTAGTTAATAAAGCTATTCTTTGTTGTAAGTTGGTCCATATTTCTTTCTTTTTTATTCTCTTATACGTTAATAGGGATGCAGTGTAATAACAGTTTAATAGACAAATTATTCTATTTATAGTCGCGGTGGGGGGCCACTACAGAAACTAATTGAGAAGCACTGGGCTGCAGGTCGCTCACACCGTCGTGGCGTTTCCTGTGGGTCGATCCTGCAGGTCCCACACACCGACGCGTTAATCATCACCGGGGATGAGAGAGGAAACAAAAAGCCCCGGGCTTAACCCAGCCGTTACTCAACACGCTCGGCGTGATGTTTGACTTCCACTCCCTCAATTACAGCCATCGCCGATCCCCCTCGCCGCTCTGCGTAATGACAGACGCCTCTCGTCTTTTAGAGCACAGTGTGTATGTGTGTGTGTGTGTGGGGGGGGGCAGTATAACCGGCTCGGACGGCGTTCCTATAAAAAATTCCACTCCACACCTCGCTATTGTGATCACTTTCAAATGGAAAAGCTGCAGAGGAATGCGGCCTTCCGGGGGGGGGGATGCCATCATAGGGACTGTTTCCACTGTTTCCACTGGGCACAAGGAAAAAATGTAAATGTGTAAATGTTTGGCCTGTTTGAGAAACACAAATGTTCTCGTAATGTAAGGTAGTGTAATAGGAAAAGCAGGTTTACCATACCGTGGAGGTTTCAGGTTCTCGTCAGAGGTGACGGCGTTTGGCATCACACGGCGTCTTAAGGCCGATTATGTCATTACCCTCTGATTGTGGGAGACGAGATGAAAAGAATGTGACGGGGGGGGTAATCCTCGCCGAGGTGTTCTCTTTCAGGACCCTTTCTATGGGGCTTTGTGAGGGGCTTACGCGGCACGCTGCCCCTCACAATTTTTTTTTTCAGGGGGGGGGGGGGTCCTCGAGGCCCCTATCGGATGTCCCCAGACACGGAGGAGTCAGGCAGGGTGGATGGTTCTGTCACCTCACTGCTTTCCCAAGGAAAGTTGCATCACGGCAGCAGGAGGGGGGGGGCCCGGTGGGGTGGGGGGGGTTGACACAAGGTCATCCTTCATAGCCTCTGCTTTTACAGGGCAAAGCAAGTCAAATAAACATCGCCTACAATGTGTCCCTACAGATACAAAAGGAGACCTCACGGTGTGGTTTTCACGGGGGGGGGGCGGCTGGTAGGAGTGTATATGGGTATATAGGGCAGCGGGAGTTATGTGAGAATGCCAACTCGATGGGTGGGCTGCAGGCCAAACAAACAGGAGGAGCGTCGCAAATATGCGGCGACGAACCAACAAACAACGACTCGTCTGCCGGACGTCTCCTGGCGGGAAAACAACGCCGGTTCTACGGTTACACCCCCCCCCCCGGTGGATTTTTAGTATTTTTTCCCGCACGATTCTCAAAAGGAATCACATCCTTGTTTATTCTGTTTACGCGTTCGCTTCCCGCCGCCACCACCACTTTTCTTCGCCAGCCTCCTGATTTGTTCACACGGGCTCGGGCCCCCCCCCCCGCGGAGCGCTAATTGATGCATTGATCAGCCTTTTTAGATGTGCACATTCCTGGCATACCTCTGGAAGTCATCCATTCAGCGTTTCACACTTTTTTTTTTTTTTTTAGACCCAGCCGAGGCTACACCTGTCCTGTCTCGCCTTTTTGGGGTTTTTTCTTTGACATTTGTAATTCTCACTGCAGTTCACCTGTGATAAATCAGCTCATGAGTGATGCATTAACAGGGAAACAGGTTACATCGAACATTTTCAGAGAGCCGAGGTCACTACCTTGACGCCGCCGCCGCCGCCGACCTCCTCGCTGTTGGACAGCGTGGCGTTGTAGGTCTCCGTGTTCTGCGGGGGGGCCTCCTTCGGCCTCTTCCTCTCCTTCTTGGCGTCCACGCCGCCCAGGAGGACGCACTGAGTCCAGAACACGGCCGCCACCACGGCCAGAGGCCCGGCCCCGCAACGCATCTTTTCCACGCTCGATTCTCGTCAAAAAAAAAAAAGTCTGGGACTGGAGTCAGAAGCTGAGACCAGAAAAAGGAATGTGGCTTTACAGGGGTAAGGGGGGGGGGTTTCAGGGGGTGGGTGAGGGGAGGGGGGGCTCCCCAAGTCTGAGAGACCTGAGCGCCGCCGCCGCTGCTGCAGGAGGCTCAGTCAGCTATGAAACGCGTCCACGGGAACGACTGGGATCTGACAGCAAATAAACCCATTAGTGAGATTTTTCACGCTTTCTGCTCTGTTGGGGGGTTGAGGTGTAGAGGAGGTGGTGGGGGGAGGAGGAGGAGGAGGAGGAGGAGGGGGGGGTCCAAAAAAAGCTGAGGGTGGGCTACAGATGGATGGCGATGTTCTGTGTCCCCCCCTCCGACCCAGCTCTCTGTCTCCTACTGTTTCTCACACTGAGCCAGGGGGGGTCTGCAGGAAAAGTGTGGCTGCAAATAAGAATAAAAAATGTTAAAAAGAAAAGATCCACAGAAGATGGGCTCTCATCAAATAAAAAAAAAACCCACAGAAAAGCTGCAGCTCAGTGATGATCTGTGTGTCCAGCTCCAGTTCGTCTCTTCTTGAAAAGTATCAACTCACAAAGCGTCAAACTTTTTGTTTCTCTTCTCTTGTCACAGGCAGCAGCGGCCGTGTGCTGCTCTCTCCTCTTTCTTTTCTCTTTTCTCTTTTTTTGTGCTCAGGTGTTCTTCACCTGACCGTCCCGGCCAGGCGTCAAGTCCAAGGCCACGTGTGGCCACGTTTTCACGTCACGGAGCAGCCGGCAGTTTGATGTGCGGTAGGTCGCTTTTTTTATTTTGATTTTTTTTGATTTTTTCTTTTTAATTTTTGTTTTTTTTTAGTTTGTTCGTCCGCTCCGTCGCTCTCTCCCTGTTCCTCCGGTCTGTGCTTTGCTCTGACTGAGCGTACAGGAGGGTTCACACTGGAGTTTTATCATCAGCCCTCCTCCCACCTCCTCCCACCTCCTCCCTCCCTCTCTGTTTCTCTGTTTCTCTGTTTCTCTGTTTCTCTCCCTATTGGCAGCCTCACAGGCTTATTCAGCTCTGTTTTATCTCATAGATGAAATGCTCAAGCTGAAGAGGTTCTTTGGCAGACGTGTGTGTGTGTGTGTGTGTGTGTGTGTGTGTGTGTGTGTGTGTGTGTGTCATTCCAACTTTGTATTATAGCCTATTCTACTATTAAAGCTCTGTATTTACACCCAAGCGAGAAATAGAAAAACACATTTTTTGTGCATTTTCTGGTGTAATCTGTTGTAGACTGTTGTTGCTGTGTAGCGTACCTGTTTTTTTTTTTTATTCTGTTCTTGTTCAGCCAAAATTGAGCTTTTCTGACTTTTCTCTATGAGAAAAGTACAATATTTATTTTAAAAAAGTTCAAACATCTCAAATGTGAATAAATATTTAAAGAAAAAAAGTCACTTGTTGTTCTTAATAAGGATAAATATGTCCACTCAAAAGTGTCTTTAAGTTGTTGTTTTTAACTTGACAACTTTTTTTTTTTCAGTTTGGCCTTTTTATTGACGTTATTACATTTTGATGCAGCGCCACCCAGCGGCAGCAGCTGGAATTACAAGCAGCTCCAAAATAAAAATAAAATAAAGACCTTTCCAGTATGGCGTCTCACTAGTGCCACCTACTTCCTGTTTCTGAAAACGCAGCAGCAGCAGCGTCAAGTCAGTCGCAGGAAACACAACGCAACCGGAAACCGGGGGATTTGACCTTACAAATTAAAAGAAGCATTTTGATTGACACTTTATAATTAATGGCATAGAAATAGAATAGCATTCTAGTGTTTTTACTGCAACATTTTAAATAAATCAAGCTCATAATAATTTCACTTAAATTCCCTCTCTACTCAAAAATGGCCTTGAATGTTTTAGCTTCACTGTTTTTTTGTGACAGTTTGGCAAAGTGTAAGTGGAAAAAGGTTTCTGAGCTCATTTAGATCCTATTTAAGGGAACAGACCTAGAAGCATATTTTGTGACATCACAAATAATTCTGACAGTCCCAGTCAGAATATTCAACCAACCACATGTGCAATATAATAATTATCTGCCATACAAACCCTGCAATATAGATTATTTTATAATTATTCATACCTGTATATAGCACAACACATGTACATTGCATATTTCGATATTGTAGATATTGTTCATGTAATTCATTGTACAATTTATTTTAAACTGACAATAAAGTTAATCTGATTCTAACTCTGAAACTTAAAGCCTGGGGTGCACAAACACTGAAATCTGACTGTTTAGTAGGAAAAATCTTGTGTCCAGAATATTTACATATTCATATACCTGGAAGTTTCCTAATGAATAATTTGTGACAAGATAATTGATTATTTTTTTGTTGAATAAAACACATCAGACACACATTATTATTTAAATAAAATATTTATTACACCACTTAAAACAGGTATAGAGGGGATCTTTGAGGATGATTTTTCATGCAGGGCTTTTACTGAGCACTCGTTTCATCATATTTCCGATAGTAAAACATTCGTCGATAACGATTTTACTTTGAAAGCGCTCACCGGAAGTCAAGCCGGATAATTCCGTATAGCGTCACAGCATCAAACCTGCGCAACATTAGCGACTTAGCCGCCACTTCAGCTGGCGTCTTCTGGGCCAATTAACGGACGCACGCGGACACCTCCGCCGGACGCGGGTCTCTGCGGCGTTTGCGGCGTTGAGCCGGCCCACATTCCGGGGCGGGGGGTCTGCGGGGGAGCCACGTGTACAGGAACTGGAGTGTGACGGCTTCAGGTCGGCTAACGCTCAGCTAGCTGCCGAGAAGCCGCCTCCCGTCCCGCGGCTGTTAGCGACCGAGCTCCCGACAGGTTGGTTCTCCGTGAGAGTTTAATTAATATTCAGACTTTTTCTGTCAACTAATTCTACTTCTAATGTTGTATTAGCCTCTGTGTGCTAGCCGCTTAGCCGCTAAATTATTATTAAATTATTAGAATGACGCTAATCGATATTTACGTCAAAGAAACCGCTGACTTCCCCCTGAGTCGTGTTGGTGTAAATTAAGTGTTTTATTAAAATTCATTAATTTAAACTGTATAAAGTGTTGTCACTCAATTAGAACCCGCTGTTTACTCGTTTTTTTTATTTAGTATAAAACGCCAAATGTCAAGTGTTTTCAGTTGATCCGACGTTATGAGGTGTTCCGTGAACGCACCGCGTTTTGTTGCATCGTTGGAACGTCTCAGACGCGTTCACGTCCCTCACCAAAAAAACAAACATCTTTCAGCGTTTAAGAGTTTTTTTCTTTCTTTTTACTTTTCCTTTTTTTTTTTTACCGTCTTCTTTCTTATCCTGCCTTATTTTTAATTTAAATAAATTATTATTAATGCTAGTCACTCACTCCGTCAAAGCCTTCCTTCCACAGAATGAACTTCTCCTTTGAATAATGCAAATAATAAAGTTATTACAATCATGTTTTGCATTTATTTTCCTTCTTGCTTCTGTTGTTTCATAATATGTCTTCATCCGCACAGGAATGTTTTGTAATAAAGTCGATGTTTATTGGATTTTTCCAGGGGATGTGTTGCAATTATGGAAAATCCGATTGGGACGTTAATGTTGGGTTTAAAGTTGAGGCAGCAGCATTATCATGTGTTTGCTTTAGTTAACTTTAGATTATACTGTTTTTTTAATCTTAGAATGAATTCACTTTATGAACTGAACCTTTATTTTAACATTTAACCCTTCCGCAGGCAAACATGGCTTTTTGGAGAAGACTCTGGTGCAGGAACCTCCCGTCGGTTTCGCTGCTTTTTTGCGTCCTGCTG
This sequence comes from Eupleurogrammus muticus, assembly GCA_036785175.1. Taxonomy (NCBI): domain Eukaryota; kingdom Metazoa; phylum Chordata; class Actinopteri; order Scombriformes; family Trichiuridae; genus Eupleurogrammus; species Eupleurogrammus muticus. Next base: position 1,132,080 of record JAYKQN010000031.1, on the reverse strand, counting down.
CACGTCGCGCACGTGCACGCGCGTCCCGCCAACATGTCCGCCTCCAAAGACAAGTCACCGGCCGCCGGCAAGGACGAGAACGAAATCCTGCCCCAGGACCACCTGAACGGCATGAAGATGGAGATGGACGGCCACCTCAACAAGGACTTCCACCAGGAGGTCTTCCTGGGCAAAGAGATGGAGGAGTTCGACGAGGACTCGGAGCCCCGCAGGAACCGGAAGAAGCTCATCGACATCTTCACCAAGTAAGACGCCCTGTTTTTAAACGGCATTCCCGGAGCAAACAAGCCAGACGTGATCCGACCTGATCAGGTTCTTCAGGACCCAGCGGCGTGAAGTGAAGTGAAGACGAGTCTCAGGAATTAAAATCACAAACGCCGCATTAGTGAAACACTTTAAAGGTGTGTCGTGTTTAAAAAGGGCTGCGACCGTTTTGGTTCGTATATTTGTTTTCTCGCTAAGTGAAAATAGTGCTAAAATTTCTTAGATTAGTCAGGTTAGTCGTAGAGGAAATAATAAAAACGACAAAAAGATAAAAAGACAATATTCATATCTGAGAAGCAGCATTAATTATTTTTTAAACTATTTTCCTTAAGAAATAAATGAATTAAAATAGCGACTAATTGCTGCTGCTCTGCTTTGTAATGTTGACAAAATCAATTATTACAATATTTTTTACCTAATACTTTAATATCAATATTTTCAATTTAATAATTGACAAAATGAGATTTTTGATAAATAAGCATCAATAATGGGGTGAAGACTATAACGGTAGATATGAACATACATGAATTTTAATATAAAATAGTCCTTTATTGCCATTGCACAGTGGCGTTAAAACCAAATTAAACCATGAGAAAAGACAGAGACATACAGTATGAGGGTGAAAAACAATACAAGATATTAAAAAAGGGTGTTTCATGTTAAAATAGATATAAAATTTTAAAAAAAAATTAACGTTATAATATATATAGTAATTAGTGATGCACGATATATCGGCCAACCGATATATATCGGCCGATATGTCACGTTTTTTAACTTATCGGTATCGGTCCGATATCAACAAATTCTGGCCGATATGTCAACATTTGGCAGAGTTAAACCGCTACAGTTAGTTGGGTCACTGTCTGCGTGTCTCTCGGCGACGCGCTAAGCTAGCTGGTCCTAGCGGGCTCCTCCGTCACATCGCATCGCCCGAAAAGACAAAAAAAAAATGCGCGGAACGTTGCTCCGGGGTGTCGGACGCCGTCCTGCCGCCTTCTCGTCGGCGTTCGCGGCGGAGGCGGAGGAGGCCGCTGTTTTTTCGGGCGATGCAATGTGACGGAGGAGCTTAGCGCGTCGCCGAGAGACACGCAGACAGTGACACAACTAACTGTAGAGGTTTCTCCTAGCGGGCTCCTCCGTCACATCGCATCGCCCGAAAAGACAAAAAAAACGCGCGGAACGTTGCTCCGGGGTGTCGGACACCGTCCTGTCGCCTTCTCATTGCCGGCCGCCGCGGCCGCCGACGTCGCCGCCTTCGCGGAGCTCCATCGGGTCCGCTCCGCCGTACTTCCTCTAACCACATGACAGAGTTTTACAGTGAGCCTTCCTTTAAATAAAGAGCACTGTTGTGCGTTTCAAATGTACAGTGTTTTTTCTGGTCTGTACTAAATTTGTGACACTACAGAAAACGTTTTGTCTCCTCATATATCGATATCGGCAAATATCGGTATCGGCAGTGACTGCCGATATGTATATCGGATATCGATATCGGCCGAAATTTTCACATCGGTGCATCCCTAATAGTAATACTAGAGTATCACAGAATAAATATACAGTAGATCTATATATATTTTTATAAGTTATATATATATATATATATATATATATATATATATATGTTTATATATAAATTTAAAGTGAAAAGTGTCTATTCTAGTGTTTATTCTATTATTTTGTATATTTTAGATCAACAGATCCAGTTATATCGCTCAACATTTTTTTTCAGTTCAGAAAAACTTCACTTCACTGTAATTAAACCTGTATAACCCAGGACAAGATTAAGCTTTTCGCTCCTTTTTTTTTTTTGCTATTTCATTATATCGCAATAACCAAAACTTAACATATCTACATTCATATCAACATAATACTGATGAACTGTGCAGCCGCTGTTGGTTTTTTATGCTTCGTGTGTGTGACGCTGCAAAACACACAGGATGCTCAGTGAGTAGAAAACTGTGACATGTATTGTGTTGTGAGGAATGTGAGGGAACAGATAAGCTGCAGTTCGTGTTGAAACTAAACTTCCTCAATGCGTCAAACTGCTGCCGCTGTTCTGTCTGTTTTTTTCTAGAATTAATCCATCTCTGGATGAAATTTCCCTTTTCGGGGGGAAAAAAAAGCAACTTGACAAATCCGCACGCTTCTTTAATTATTTCCCCTTAAATTGTCCTGAAAGGTTAAAGTTGCTGGTTGGACGCCAGCCACAGACAGACACGGCTCATTGGGGTTTATAGTATGTAAATAGGGGTTTAACGGAGCGTTTTATGAGGGTGTTTGCTGACTGGAGCCTGGTGGATTTCCCCCCCCCCAACCCCCCCTCAGGGTGGACTTCAACATGGACCGCAGCGTCAGCGCCAAGGAGCTGCAGCGTTGGATCATGGAGAAGACGGAGGAGCACTTCCAGGAGGCCGTGGAGGAGAACAAGAACAGCTTCCACGCCGTGGACCCCGACGGAGACGGTAAATCACAGGAGGGAGGGGGTGGGGAGGGGGGGTCAAACACGTGGCCCCGGGGACTAGAACCGGCCCCTTTAAAGGGTCTGACCCAAACTAGACAAAAAGCCCTGTTTCTGCACAGACATTATACAACTATAAATATAAATATTTGTAGTTTTGTTCTCTAAATGGTTTGTAAGGCAGGAGCTTACTTAAAATAATGAAATATTCTTTATTGCACAGCAAAAAATAAAATCTTATCAGGAGGAAAATGTCTTGTATTTTACACAATTAGTCCAATATTCAGTAGAATTATCTTGAATTAGCAGGTCACTTTTTGCAAAATGTGAGATAAAAAGTCAAAATTATGAAAAATGTCCAAAATATGACCCAACAAAAATACAAAACTCAAGCTATTTACAACTTTATATTCAGCAAAATTATTATATTGTTGTTGTACATGTAAAACACATAGGATAGTGAGAAACGTAATTTCGATTCCTTTGTATGTCAAGTACATGTGGAGAAATTGACAATAAAATTGACTTTGACACATATAATATCTACTCAATATTGGACTAATTGTACAAAAAACAATTTAATTCATTTTAATATTGAATAATATAACATGCGAGACAGAAGGGACTTGGTGGTGCAAAGGGTGCGGGAGGCAGCTGAAGAAGACCGTCGAATCAAAGCAGCAGGGCTGGGCTCCCAGGCGCGCTGGATGCAGTGGGAGGGGGCGCTCGAGAGACCATTGTCTTGGAAGGAGCTCTGGGGCACTGACCAAGGCAAGCTGAACTTCCTGCTGCGCGCTGTGGCTGATCTCCTACCCACACCAAGTAATCTGAAGATCTGGGGCAAGGAGGAAGAGGCATCCTGTAGTCAGTGCGGCGCCAGCCTCTGCACACTGAACCACATTCTGACCAGCTGCCCAAAAGCTCTGGCAGACGGGCGCTATAGGTGGAGACACGACAAAGTCCTCACCGAGGTCGCTAAGTGGGTCGAACTACAGAGAAGCCACACCAACAAACAGCCACCAGTACCACCAAGGCCCACAAGCTTCCAGCGAGAGGGCAGTAAAGTCCCAAAGGGAAAAAGACCTGACCGCCTACCATCAATGCTACACTGCGCATCAGATTGGGAGCTGCGGGTGGATCTCAAGAAGAAGCTGGTCTTTCCTCAGGAGGTGGTGGCAACTACCCTCCGACCGGATATGATCCTTCTTTCTAGGAGCTCGAAGTCCATCATTCTAGCCGAACTCACTGTTCCCTGGGAAGACAGGCTAGCCATATCTCATCAGGCAAAGAAAGGTAAGTATCAGGACATAGTAGATGAGGCGACCCTTGCTGGATGGCATGCAACCCTCTACCCAATTGAGGTTGGAGCTCGTGGTTTCCCCGCCACATCTATTCGCAGTTTCCTGCAGAAGATCGGGCTTGATGCCAAACAAGTACAGAAGGCTACCAGGGAAATAGCCACAGCAGCCGAAAGCAGTTCCAGGTGGCTGTGGCTGTCAAGAAATCACAGCTGGACCCCTTCCGCAGGTGAAGGCTAACTCAGCCCTTGCTGCCCCACTCAGGAGAGGTGTACAGGTTAAGGGGCGAAACACCTGGGACCCTGAGATGCCTGCTGAGGATGCGGAAGGGGTCCCTAGGAACACTGTGACACTCCACCAGCTAAAACCTTAACATCTACATTGGGGGTGGGCGGTTCCGGTCCCGGGGGGCCGGTGTGGCTGCGGGTCCTTGTTCCGGCCGGGCGGTGGGCGCACCTGATTCTACTAATTACTGCTACTCTGCACCTTCGTTGGTGGAGTCGGGTGTGTTGCTGCCTGGTTGGGGCGGGGGCCTGCGCCCGCGCCGGCCCTCTGGGGCCGGGGATTGCCCCACCCCTGATCTACATCCATAGTTGCTCATGCAGTCTCTGCTTGTAGCAAAGCACCTTTGGTGTTTACTTCATCTTAACTGTCGTGACCATGGGGAAAGGCCCATTGGCGGTGGGGAAAGACCCACAGACTTCCATGAAAGAATGGATGACCGCACGGAAAGACGGCACGCAATAGTCCTAGGGCTGGCACCCCGACAGACTGCACCAAACGCTACAAGTACTAAACGAAGAGAATACCCCCAAGCAGACCGAGGAGGGGGGGAGGATAATCTGCTGTCAAGGACGGATCACATGGTAACTGACCCGGACGACGATATAAGGACTACGAACTTGGATGTGGAAAGACAGGAAGGTGAAGCAAACAGAAGGTGCTCCATCTGTGGGAGAAGTTTCAAGAACGAGCGGGGCGTGAAAATCCATCAAGGTAAATCCAAGTGCAAAGAGCAGTTGCAGCAGCGCAAAACATCTAGCATGGCCCAGAGTTTAATCTCAGAGTTTGCTAGCTCTGTTTGTCAGTCGATGGAGGACCGGAGTCAGGAGGCACACCACAGTGCTCAGGACCCCCTAGCTGAACCTGCTCCGAGCATAAGGATGAGCCAAGAAGCCCCGAACATGGAGGGCTTGCCGAAGAAGCTGCGGCTGAACTTGCCATCAGCCACGGACCACAGGTGGGCACAACTGGATGAAGACCTCAGCATCATCCTTGACAACACCTTGAGAGGGGATGCTGTAAAAAAGATCAAGACTCTGGTGGAGACAGTGTACCAAGTATGCTATGACAGATTTGGAGTTAAGGAAGGAAAGCCTGAGAAACAGCCATCAGGCCCCAGCAGAAGGCAACGGCGCATTGCTGAAATGCGCCAAGACCTCAGAGAACTCAAGAAGAGGTGGCGGGGAGCAGAACATCAGGAGAAGGAAGCCCTGAGCGAGCTAAGCTCAGAGGTGCGGAGAAGCCTACTCCAGCTGCAAAGGGCAGAGGCAACGCGGAGAAGACAGAAAGAGAAGCGCCGGCAGAGGAAATCTTTCTTCAACGATCCGTTCCGCTACACATCTGACCTCCTTGGCCAGCCCAAGAGTGGGAGACTGGCATGTTCCAAGGAAGAAGTGGAGGATGCTGTAAAGGCAGCACATAGCGACCCCAGCAGGGACCTACCATTGGGAGAGTGCCCCTTCCCTATCCCAAAGCTCAATCCAAGCACCCCTTTCAACATGGCAGACTTCACTTTTGAAGAAGTGAGGTCAGTGGTGAGACGGGCTCGAGCGGGATCCGCTCCTGGTCCATCAGGGACATCTTATAAGATTTATAAGAACTGCCCACAGCTGCTAAGGAGACTGGCCACACTCCTGCGCACATTGTGGAAGAAGAAGCAGGAACCCTGGCTGTGGACGCTTGCAGAGGGCTGCTTCATTCCTAAGGAGCTGAATTCATCAAGCCTTGACCAGTTTAGAGAGATTTCCCTACTGGACGTTGAGGGGAAGGTCTTCTGGGCAATCATCGCCCAAAGGTTGACATCATACTTACTTGTCAATGGCTACATCGATACAAGTGTCCAGAAAGGAGGAGTACCGGGCTACTCTGGATGCCTGGAGCACACGGCGGTAATTAGCCAGATAATTAAGGAGGCGAAGAGCAACAAGAAATCTCTCTCGGTGGTCTGGCTAGACCTCGCCAAGGCTTACCCAAATGTTCCACACCAGCTTATTTGCAAGGCATTGGATCATTACCAAGTACCATCAGAGGTCATTAAGTTGGTGATGGCTCATATGGGTTCTTTACAGATGAGGTTCAGTGCACAGGATTTTACCACCAAGTGGCAGAGGCTGGAAAAAGGGATCATGGCTGGCTGCACCATATCAGTCTCCTTGTTTGTGGCAGCTATGAACCTACTGCTGAAAGCAGGAGAGTCTCAGTGTAAAGGACCGACGGCAGCGGATGGGACAAGGCATCCAGCCTGCAGAGCTTTCATGGACGACATCACCGTGATGACCCCATCCATCCTTGGGACACGATGGGTCCTAAGTTCACTGGATAAGATGGCCACCTGGGCCCGTATGCAGTTCAAGCCCAGCAAATCCAGAAGCTTGTGCATCCTGAAGGGAAATCTGTCGAATAACACCTTCAGCATCCAGGGGTCAGAGATTCCAACCATTCAGGAGGAGCGAATCCGATGCCTGGGAAAACACTATGACAGCACTCTGAAGGACAGGCTAAACCTCGAAGACACCGCAGCCCAACTAAAGGAGTGGCTGAGGAGAATAGACAGGAGTTTGCTGCTAGGTAGGTTCAAGGTGTGGTGCTTTCAGCATGGCATCATACCAAGGCTCCAGTGGCCATTTCTGCTCTACGACTTCCCTATGACAAGAGTTGAAGCAATGGAGAGAGTCTGTAGCAGGTTTATTCGTAAATGGCTGGGTGTTCCTCCAGCTTTCAGCGCAGTCAACCTCTATAGCAGGTCATCAGTACTCCGGTTACCATGCTCCTCCGTCATAGAAGAATTCAAGGCCACCAAGGCAAGGGCAGCATGCACGCTCTCAGGCTCTAGGGACGCAAAAGTCAGGTATGCAAGTTCTGCCATTAACTGCGGCAGGAAGTGGAAACCCCTCGAGGCGGTGAAGGAAGCGGAAGCCTACTGGAAGCATCAGGAAATCGTGGGCACTGTGTGTCGCGGACGGCTAGGGCTTGGAAACTACGGTGTCAAGAGCTGGTCGAAGAGCAACATGCGAGACAGAAGGGACTTGGTGGTGCAAAGGGTGCGGGAGGCAGCTGAAGAAGACCGTCGAATCAAAGCAGCAGGGCTGGGCTCCCAGGCGCGCTGGATGCAGTGGGAGGGGGCGCTCGAGAGACCATTGTCTTGGAAGGAGCTCTGGGGCACTGACCAAGGCAAGCTGAACTTCCTGCTGCGCGCTGTGGCTGATCTCCTACCCACACCAAGTAATCTGAAGATCTGGGGCAAGGAGGAAGAGGCATCCTGTAGTCAGTGCGGCGCCAGCCTCTGCACACTGAACCACATTCTGACCAGCTGCCCAAAAGCTCTGGCAGACGGGCGCTATAGGTGGAGACACGACAAAGTCCTCACCGAGGTCGCTAAGTGGGTCGAACTACAGAGAAGCCACACCAACAAACAGCCACCAGTACCACCAAGGCCCACAAGCTTCCAGCGAGAGGGCAGTAAAGTCCCAAAGGGAAAAAGACCTGACCGCCTACCATCAATGCTACACTGCGCATCAGATTGGGAGCTGCGGGTGGATCTCAAGAAGAAGCTGGTCTTTCCTCAGGAGGTGGTGGCAACTACCCTCCGACCGGATATGATCCTTCTTTCTAGGAGCTCGAAGTCCATCATTCTAGCCGAACTCACTGTTCCCTGGGAAGACAGGCTAGCCATATCTCATCAGGCAAAGAAAGGTAAGTATCAGGACATAGTAGATGAGGCGACCCTTGCTGGATGGCATGCAACCCTCTACCCAATTGAGGTTGGGGCTCGTGGTTTCCCCGCCACATCTATTCGCAGTTTCCTGCAGAAGATCGGGCTTGATGCCAAACAAGTACAGAAGGCTACCAGGGAAATAGCCACAGCAGCCGAAAGCAGTTCCAGGTGGCTGTGGCTGTCAAGAAATCACAGCTGGACCCCTTCCGCAGGTGAAGGCTAACTCAGCCCTTGCTGCCCCACTCAGGAGAGGTGTACAGGTTAAGGGGCGAAACACCTGGGACCCTGAGATGCCTGCTGAGGATGCGGAAGGGGTCCCTAGGAACACTGTGACACTCCACCAGCTAAAACCTTAACATCTACATTGGGGGTGGGCGGTTCCGGTCCCGGGGGGCCGGTGTGGCTGCGGGTCCTTGTTCCGGCCGGGCGGTGGGCGCACCTGATTCTACTAATTACTGCTACTCTGCACCTTCGTTGGTGGAGTCGGGTGTGTTGCTGCCTGGTTGGGGCGGGGGCCTGCGCCCGCGCCGGCCCTCTGGGGCCGGGGATTGCCCCACCCCTGATCTACATCCATAGTTGCTCATGCAGTCTCTGCTTGTAGCAAAGCACCTTTGGTGTTTACTTCATCTCATAATACAAAATATATATTTATTCATCTCTCCATATATATATATTTATTCATCTCTCCATATATATATATATATATATATATATATATAAATATAAATAATTGACTGCTTGATCAGACATGATGATCAATAACAAGCAAAAAATATATATATTTTTTTTATATATTATGTTTTTTTTATTGATTCTTGATCTAATTTGCCTTAAATAAAATAACAATAAATGAATATGGAACATTACTATAACTACTATTACTTTTAAAAAACATTATTTAAAGCATTTTAACCTGCAAAACAAGTTGTAAAGTGTGAGAGAGAAGATGGAGTTGAATTATTATGGAAGAATTTTAGTTTTTTTTTATGTCTGATTCAGAAATTATTCTCTAAAAACTTATTTTTTATTGCGAGACAGGCTTTTCTCCCCTGCTGTCAGACTTTAGTCGTGTTGCATCGCTGCATCCTCAATTTTTATTTCCCGTTTTTAGTCCGAATCCTAAATCCAGGTTTTGTCCGTAGGTCACGTGACGTGGGACGAGTACAGAGTCAAGTTTCTCGCCAGCAAAGGCTTCAACGAGAAGGAAATCGCCGAGAAGATTAAACGCAACGAGGACCTGAAGCTGGACGAGGAAAGTGAGGAGACAATTAAGTTGGATCTTATTGAGAATATTTGAGAGAGATCTCATTAGAACATCAGCTTTGGTTGTTTTGTTGTGTCCAGTTTCAGATGAATATTTGGGTTTTCCTGTTTGTTTGTTTTTCCTGTGTTTTTCATGTTAGACCTCTTAAGCTCTGAGGTCCCAACGCTGTACTAATTATGCACAAAATAGTCAAACTGCATATCAAATTAAACAGGAGAAACTCTCTAAGCAAATATATATGAAGAATTTTTACACTCAAACACCAAGACTATTACAGCTTTTCCCAGTTGTATTTTAGGATTTGAGACCAAGAAGTAACTCATTAAAAATCCTGTTTTCCACTCAAATTTCTGTTCTAAAATTCACTTTTTTTATTCCCCGAAACGCTACAGATGATTTTCTACATTCGGCAGGAATTTCACGTTGAATAAAACAAATTTTTCCCTGATTTGGGTCAGATTGGTTTTGGTATAAGAGAAGATAACATAAAAAGTTCTTAAAAAGAAGAATAAACGAAGTAAAGGGAAGAAAAAACTTGAAATAAGAGAAACGATTTAAAGTGCATCTGAAATTTAAAAAACTAAATCCTTAATTAACATTTCTGACTGACCATGTCAAACCATATGATACTGAAAAATAAAACTACATAAATGGTCTTATCAGTGATTGTGGTGTAATGTCTTTAATTTCTTTGTCTCCAACATTTCAGACTCAGTAACACACCGGTCTTTCACAGTGAACCAAGCGCTACAGACGCTTCGTCATATTTCCTCGTCTTAGCTTTGGGAGACTTTCGTTTGTCTCTTTATCTCCGTCTCTCTCCGCCTGTCTTCTCATCCCTGTTAAATATGTTTTCATGGTGTCACTTGGTGTCTACACTTCATACTCATACTCTGTGCTGTATGCTCCCTGTGAACACTCTGCCCCCTAATGGAGTGGAGGTGCAATTGCACTCGCCTTGTCTCGCTCTCTGTCGGTCGCTGTCAATTACTTGTTACTTGTGTAGTGCTACTGCTAGCATTCTTTTCTACCTCTAGCGTTATTTGCTTGATGTCGGGTCATGTGGAGGTGCAGATTTGTAGTGTTGCAGTACTTAATTTTCATCCTGCAGTGTTTGCGTACTGCGTATGTCATGTCCGGGTCCACTTTTTCTAGGTTTTTGTTAAATCCGAAATGCTCCCAAACCTGTGCCTTGAATTTGGCTGGGGGCGGAAAGAATTTCCCATCTTGGTCTTCTTCCATGCTTTTGTGTCCACTTTTTCCACAGTTAGCCGGTAGCGCTTTCCCTTATGGCGCTACTGCTGCATGCAGCCGAAATGCACGTTTCAAGCAAGGATCACTTATCAGACTCTGTTTGCTGAAGCTTGGTAATATTAGTTGCATGTACAATATCGATGCTGACTTCTCCGTATCGATACGTGTATCGCCATGAGGCCCATGACGATGTCTTGCTAATGCTATTTCCCCTGTGTGGGACAGATAAAGGATTATGATATAACTCTTAATATTTCCCCCGTGTGGTCCCGTGCAGCCCAGGAGGTTCTGGAGAGTCTGAAGGACCGCTGGTTCCAGGCCGACAGCCCCCCCGCGGACCAGCTGCTGAACGAGCAGGAGTTCCTGTCCTTCCTGCACCCGGAGCACAGCCGCGGGATGCTGAAGTACATGGTGAAGGAGATCGTACGCGACCTCGGTGAGTTTTTATTTTTTTTATTTTACATATTTACATATTTAGCTTTTAAACCAGTGGTCCCCAAACTACGGCCCAGCAAACTTACTTGAGGGTCTGCTACACTTCATACTCATACTCTGTGCTGTATGCTCCCTGCACACACTCTGCCAATGAGAGCGCCACTGCCCCCTAATGTAGTGGAGGTGCAATTGCACTTAATTCTAGGACAGTAAAAAGAAAATGTATAAAGTATGTTGAACATTGGATAATAAACTTCTTACATAAATCCTCCTGTGTATTTAAATGAATATTGTTCTGTATCGAGGCTGTAAGTTGTGTAAAATCTCACTATTTTTTTTTCTTCTCCCAGACCAGGACAACGATAAGAAGCTGACGCTGTCCGAGTTCATTTCTCTGCCCGTCGGCACCGTGGAGAACCAACAGGCTCAGGACATCGACGACGACTGGGTCCGCGAGAGGAAGAAGGAGTTCGAGGACGTCATCGACGCCAACCGCGACGGCATCGTGACCATGGAGGAACTGGAGGTGGGAAAAGAGAGAAAAAATTGTTTTATTAGTAATATTATTATTAGGGATGCACCGATGTGAAAATTTCGGCCGATATCGATATCCGATATACATATCGGCAGTCACTGCCGATACCGATATTTGCCGATATCGATATATGAGGAGACAAAAAGTTTTCTGTAGTGTCACAAATTTAGTACAGACCAGAAAAAACACTGTACATTTGAAAAGAACAACAGTGCTCTTTATTTAAAGGAAGGCTCACTGTAAAACTCTGTCATGTGGTTAGAGATAGTACGGCGGAGCGGACCCGATGGAGCTCCGCGAAGGCGGCGACGTCGCCGGCCGCGGAGGAGGCGGCCGGCGATGAGAAGGCGACAGGACGGTGTCCGACACCCCGGAGCAACGTCCGCGCGTTTTTTTTGTCTTTTCGGGCGATGCGATGTGACGGAGGAGCCCGCTAGGAGAAACCGCTACAGTTAGTTGTGTCACTGTCTGCGTGTCTCTCGGCGACGCGCTAACCTCCTCCGTCACATTGCATCGCCCGAAAAAACAGCGGCCTCCTCCGCCTCCGCCGCGGCTGCCGACGAGAAGGCGGCAGGACGGCGTCCGACACCCGGAGCAACGTTCCGCGCATTTTTTTTTTGTCTTTTCGGGCGATGCAATGTGACGGAGCAGCCCGCTAGGACCAGCTAGCTTAGCGCGTCGCCGAGAGACACGCAGACAGTGACCCAACTAACTGTAGGTTTAACTCTGCCAATTGTTGACATATCGGCCAGAATTTGTTGACATCGGACCGATACCGATAAGTTAAAAAACGTGACATATCGGCCGATATATATCGGTCGGCCGATATATCGTGCATCACTAATTATTATGATGCTTTATATTTGATGAGAGGAATAAAACATTTCAGTCACTGTAAATTATATTTTACATTTTATTGATATTTTCCTTCTTCTGATATATCAGAGTAACTAAACAAGTGGTTCCAAAAGAGAAATCTGAATTACTTTTAATGTCTGAATTCTGAATGGAAAAATTTGCATTAATTCCAGGAAAAAGTTCTGAGATACATGTTTTTATTTGTTCTGAATTTTTTGGGGAAGTCAGAATATCGGAGGGTTATTTTATTTCACAGAACTAAAAAAAAAAAATTATTAATTATATTACTCAGAACTTTTTTTTAGTTTGGTTTTGGTTTTGTCTCAATTATATATGAGGGGAAAAAGATAATTCTGTGTTTAAAGGCAGAATTCTGACATTTGTTAATGTAAAATAAAAAAATATTTTCCACTTCTGAACTGGGGGGGGTCACAATTCTGAATGTAAAACAATTGAAAAGTTCTAACTGTATTCTTAGAAATTTGAGGAAAAAAATAATTGTAAGGAAAGAATCTGAATTCTGACCAGAATCCCACAATTCTGAGAACGGGAAATTATTTAGTGGGAGTTTTTTTTGTGTAATTTATACTGGGGGGGGGGGCTTTTTTTAATTAAACCAATAAAAATCCCAATGAATTTTTTTCAGAAGTCACAATAATGTTATCTCAGAATTTTGAGAAAAAAATAATGGCTCACAAAAGAAACCTGAATTGTGTTATAATGCACAATAATCCATTATACTGGAACCAATGGGGAAAAAATACCTTAATTTTCTTTTTTTTCCAGGTCTGAGAAAATCAGAATTCTCACAGTAATCTTACACTTCTGAGATTTTCTACTTGTTTTACTTGTTCTGACTTGATTAACCCCCAACAATAAGGAGTATTGCTTTCTTTTTTATTTAATTCTCATTATTTTCCACTCAATTTCTTTATTCCTCTGGTTTTTCAGGAGTACATGGACCCGATGAACGAGCACAACGCTCTGAACGAGGCGAAGCAGATGATCGCCGTCGCCGACGAGAACCAGAACCACCACCTGGAGCTGGACGAGATCCTCAAGTACAGCGAGTACTTCACGGGCAGCAAACTCATGGACTACGCCAGGAACGTCCACGAGGAGTTCTGAAGACGGGAAGAAAAGGTGAAGAAAGATTAAAAAAGGAAAAGAAAAGAAAGTCGTCCTCTCGCCTCCTCCGTCCGACACATCTGCTTCAGGGACTCTAGACGTTAAGGTCACGACGGGATGTTCTAGTGTCAAATAGCCTGTAAAACCGTCTCTTTCACTGCTGAATCCACTTAATCCACCTCCGCTTCAGCCCTGGACTGTTTTACTGATGTAGTAGTGTCAGGCTTTTTTGTTTTTTTTGGGAATTCAAAGCGCTGCATCGTCTGCAAAGAAAAAATTGTGTTTCTGTTGTGAAATGTGTGTATATGAGGAATTTTAGCGGATTTTTTTTTTGTTTGTGGTGGAGCGGCGGCGAGTAAAGATGGCGCCGCTAAGGGAAAAGGTGTAAATATTAATAGTTACAAACCAGCGTCTCTGTTGGAGAGAAGGAAAAAAAAAAAATACATCGGCTGCTGAAAGGAAGAATAGCGATATAATTATTATCATGACTCTGGTAACAGCTTAATTCAAAATATCACCTAGTTTCCATGATGATAGATATTATCCGTCCTTCTACTTATAAACAGGGTATTCATGGGGGAAAAAAGGCCAAGTTTTAAAAGCGTAATTGTCACAGATGTTAATTGAAACTTTTTCAGAGTTGGAATCGCTGAAAATGCGGAAAGCGGATTAATATATGGGAGCGAAAAGTGGCTTTTTCACAGCGGATATCGACTTATTGAAGGAAAAAGGTGGATCACGTTAATCTCACTTTCATTTATAGAAAAATAAAGTCTTAATGTGGTTGGTGTCACCTTTGTCTGGCAGGTTAAAATCGCCCCTGTGATAAACCCAGTGGTTCTGTTCACTAAAAAACTAAAACTTCTTGCTCTTGTGAAAATGTAAAGATAAATTTATTTATTCGACCAGTATGATTTGGATCGGCTGCAGGTTTGAGCTTCACAGGTGTAAGAATGTTTTATGGCTGGTCTCATGCTGATTTTTGTTTCCTAAATTTTAAATCCATTTTTTTTTTTAAGTTTTCTTTCTTTTAATGCATGGACAAACAGTGGAATTAAAAGCATCTGTTTTAGTGAGATTTACCCTGTGGAGTGTTTGGATTTACAGTCTTCTGTCCCTGGTCCTGTTTGGATTGTAAAATAAGATTTATGATGACGGAATGTGACACAGCTTTATAAAAAATGTATTGCAAATATACTGGTAAACAATAAATATTTCTTATCAAGTATCCTGATCCGGATTTTTTTGTGTGTGTTTAGTTACCGGTATTATGCATTTTACTTTTCTCATTCAGGTACATTCTGACTCTCTCATTTGTAGATATGAAACCAAACACCGACCCAGGTCCTGGAGGCCACTCTGGGTCCAGGTTTTTGTTCCAACCAGACAGTAACCCCTGATTCTACTAATTAACCACTAGATACTTGCTTTATTAGTAAAATCAGGTGTTACTGCCTGGTTGGAACTAAAACCTGGACCCACACGGCCCTCCAGGACCTGGGTTGGTGACCCCTGGTTTAGGGGGTCAGGAGTGATACAGCTTTACTTAAAATATTAGCGATACGAGCTTATTACTGCACGATGTAGTAAAAAAGATTAATTCTCAAAATCTTAACAGGTGAAAATATGTTTTGTTTTGTTTTTTGGTACAATTAGTCCATTATTGGGGAGAATCATCTCATAATTGAGATATATTAAAAGCAATATCAGAATCGGGTGTGTTGGAACTAAAACCTGGACCACAGTGGCCCCCCAGGATCAGGATTGGTGGCCTGTTCTAGATCAGAACGAGGATCAAAATTTCAGAGAATCAGTCAGAACCATGATTTTTTTTTTTTCTTAGTATTTTCCTGAATTTTTTTTTAAATTCCTTCCAAGAAAAAATAGATCAACATTATGATCTCATAATTCTAAGATATTTCTTAAATATCCATTCCAGAAAATAAATCATAATTCTGATTTTAATCTTAGTATTCTGGGGAAAAATAAGGTAAAATGAATAACCCTTGTTTCAAAATTCTGGATTTTTTTTTTCCATTATGGGAAAAAAGATCTTAATTGTTAATTCATAAGTCTGAAGTTGGAATTCTGACTTGTTTTTTAAGATAGATTAAAGTAAGAATTCAGAATCTTTAATGGAAGCAGTAAAATAGAAAATACCCTTTAATGATTTCTTATTTTCACTTGTGAGAGAAAATTCTGTAATTTTTCAAAAATTAATTTCTACCAGAAAAGTATAAGACTTCTGAGATAAATCTAAAATTCCCCTTTTTTTGTAATTTTTGTAATTTTGTTTTGGGTTGGATAAATTAAGTACGTTAAGGTTAAGAAAAAAAAAATCCAGTTCTGAGAAAAAAAACATATGAATTGTGACTTTAGTCTCAGTTTTATGAGAAAAAATAATGTATTTACTGTAGGAATAAATGGTTAAACTTAACCTTAACACCAAGTGTGAAGGTAAACCTTTAGTAATTAAACGTCTTGTTTTATTCAATTAGCTCAAGTCTGACTTTAATCTTAAAATTCAGATTTTTTTTTCTGGTAAAAACACATTTTTTTTCGTTAATCACCAAATGACCACATTATTATTTTTCAATGGCAATACTCTTTCATAAATGTGTGCAATAATTCTCTTTTCAGATAATCTAACATCAATGAGTTACGACATGAGGATGATTTTAGATGAATTATAACGAGTCCTGAACTCGGTTTTGAGAAGTTTTTATTGCGTACATACGGGTTAAGGTTCATTGTGTTTTCTATGTAACGTAGCACTTTACAACACAGCAACCATCATTCCACCAAACCAAAGGATTTTCAGTAGCATTTAACATAACATGAATCACCGTCTTCATTTTTGATTCATTCACAATTAAAAAAAAACAAAAAACGTGAATTTCACAATCGTAATCTAAACGGTTTTAGACTTTTTTTTTAACGTGGTCAATCTGATTTTTTCTTTTTTTACGCTTTTTACTTCACAGACATCACTTCACGAGACAAGAGCTTTTACATTTTTTTTTTCCAAATATCGTCCGATGTGTTTTTTTTGTTTTTTTGTTCATCGTAGAAACTAAAACAAATCGGTGCAGCTGCAGTTTTATAAAAAAAAAAAGCTTGTTGAACGCTACTCCATGTCAGACACATGCAACCTTAAGTACAACAAAAAAACACGCGCTACTCTACACTGAAATGCGTCATTCAACATATAAATATAATGGGAGTCAGTGGCTGATGCTGAAAACTGAATTAAACATTTGAAGAGCACAGTGACACATCGCTATACAGCACAGAGCTTCTGTTTTTTTTTTGTTGTTTTTTAGCAGAGATAACAAACACAGCACATTCATGAAGGAAAACGCACAACAGTAACTCAACCACGACGTGCGAACGTTTTAAAAAAAAGCTCAAACGGCGTGAAGGAAATGAACTCACAAAATATCAATCGTAGAGAAAAGAGAAAGAGCAGCAGAACGGTTAGTGCTTACAGAGCCGGACTTCAAGTTTGTCCTCCACGCAGAACATTTACACTTTAGGGTTTTTTTTTTTCAGTTCATTTTGCAGGACTTTGCAGGTATAAAAAAGGGGGCGACTTTCCTACACTGTTCCGCCGAATGTGGTCGTTTAAATTAAAGATAAAACTCAGCAAATTCAACCTCACACACGGGGCCTCATGCAAAAACTAGTTTATATTCATTCACTAAATTCAATTTTTTTTTCTTTTCTGCTGTGTGGTTCAATGGTGATGAGTTTTGGATCCTGTTGGTGACGTTTTTTTTTTGTTCTAACACCAACATGAGGTTGTGTTTTTGGTTATTTCCTGTTCCCCTGAAGTTCCTGTCACTCGCCTTTTAGGGAAAAAAAAAACTCCCACAGTGATTTTTTTTTTCCTTTTTCAACATAAATTAACCTTTTCCACTTTGTTTCTGCACTGAAATCTGATCAGATTACAATGTCTAGTTTTTTTTCTCCTAATTAGAGTAAATTAAAGTAACAGCGCTGCAAAAACTGAAATATTAACAGGTGAAAATATCATGTTTTTGGTACAGTTAATCCAATATTGAGTAAAATTATCCTTTTTCACAAAATAAAAGATCAAATTAACTAAAATTAAGAAAAAAATAAAATGAAATAAGCTGAATATAAGATTATTCTACTCAATATTGTACCAAAACAAGACATTTTCACCTTTAAATTTTAGTTTTTGCAGTGTGTGAAACCTTTAACGTCTGAGGAACTGAAATAAAAAAACGTTCACAGAACATTTTGTGAAGCAGAAATCGCTCTGTAACATCATCAGAAGAGTGAAAACTAGAGTCGCAGCGATTCATTGATTAGCAGCCACCTTTTTTGAGAATCGATTAATTGATTTGAGTCATTTAATAATTATAAAATGTCCAACTTCTCTGGTGCCAGCTTCTCTTTTCTGGTTATTTTCTGGTTAATTTGGTCTTTTTAACAGTAAAAATCGTCATTTTTTTACACCATTTATGAACCACATACCTGATCGATTAATTCAATAATCAGCATAATCGTTAATTGCAGATCCACTAAAAACCAGTCTTGTTTTAAGAAATCAGCAGAAATAAAAATGTAGAAGTCAGGAGTTTGATCATAATTCACATTATTAAACTCATTGACTGATGACATAATTCCGTCAAACTAAAGTCGTTCTTGCACGAGGCCCGATGTTCCAGACCAGATCCATCGCTACCCTGTTCAGATATTTAACAGAACTACAAACAGTCTTTTCTTGTTTTAAACTGACCATGATAACAATATAAATACATTCTATGCTTAATTTTCTTCTTTTCTTTTTGCAAATTAAAAAAAGAAGGACAGGACAGTAAAGGAAAGTTGAAACGGGTCCAGTCAGGGACGAGCTTTGTGCTGGTCTCTACTAGTCCTCCCCGTCACAGGTACGGGTACTGGTTGAGTTTTTGGGGGTAGGCTGTGCCGGATCGGTGGAACGGCTGCGCCGCCAGCTGCTGCTGCTGGTTCAGGTTGCCGTACTGTCCCGGACCAGAACCGCCCAGGGCCAGGCCGCCGCCGCCGTTCTTCTGGAGCAGCGCCAGCGAGGAGTAGGCGCCGCCCGCCCGGCTGTGGCGGGACGAGCCCCCCTGCATCTGGTCCACGGCCTGGGACACGGAGGCCAGGGCGGCCGAGGCCGGGTAGGCGTACAGGTTGGGGGCGGAGCCAAACAGCGAGTTCTCGTGGAGGCGGTAGAACGAGTGGGAGGAGATGGCCGGGGGGAAGGTGGGCTGGCGCCTCAGAGAGCTGCCGCTTCCTGATTGGTCGTGAGACGATGACATCACAGACTGTTGAACCTGAAACAACAGAGTTGGGTGTTATTTTTATTTCATTATGACTTTGTTTTTGTTTTTCTAGGGACATAGTATAGTATGACCTTTTTTGAGCGACATACTATAGTATGACCTTTTTTGAGCGACTTACTATAGTATGACCTTTTTTGAACGACATAGTATAGTATGACCTTTTTTGAGCGACATACTATAGTATGACCTTTTTTGAGCGACATACTATAGTATGACCTTTTTTGAGCGACATACTATAGTATGACCTTTTTTGAGCGACTTACTATAGTATGACCTTTTTTGAACGACATAGTATAGTATGACCTTTTTTGAGCGACATACTATAGTATGACCTTTTTTGAGCGACATACTATAGTAAGACCTTTTTTGAGCGACATACTATAGTAAGACCTTTTTTGAGCGACATACTATAGTATGACCTTTTTTGAGCGACATACTATAGTATGACCTTTTTTGAACGACATAGTATAGTATGACCTTTTTTGAGCGACATACTATAGTATGACCTTTTTTGAGCGACATACTATAGTAAGACCTTTTTTGAGCGACATACTATAGTATGACCTATTTTGAGCGACATACTATAGTAAGACCTTTTTTGAGCGACATACTATAGTATGACCTTTTTTGAGCGACATACTATAGTAAGACCTTTTTTGAGCGACATAGTATAGTAAGACCTTTTTTGAGCGACATAGTATAGTATGACCTTTTTTGAGCGACATAGTATAGTATGACCTTTTTTGAGCGACATACTATAGTATGACCTTTTTTGAGCGACATACTATAGTATGACCTTTTTTGAGCGACATACTATAGTATGACCTTTTTTGAGCGACTTACTATAGTATGACCTTTTTTGAGCGACATAGTATAGTATGACCTTTTTTGAGCGACTTACTATAGTATGACCTTTTTTGAGCGACATAGTATAGTATGACCTTTTTTGAACGACATAGTATAGTATGACCTTTTTTGAGCGACTTACTATAGTATGACCTTTTTTGAGCGACATAGTATAGTATGACCTTTTTTGAACGACATAGTATAGTATGACCTTTTTTGAGCGACATAGTATAGTATGACCTTTTTTGAGCGACTCACTATAGTATGACCTTTTTTGAGCGACATAGTATAGTATGACCTTTTTTGAGCGACATAGTATAGTATGACCTTTTTTGAGCGACTTACTATAGTATGACCTTTTTTGAGCGACATACTATAGTATGACCTTTTTTGAGCGACATACTATAGTATGACCTTTTTTGAGCGACTCACTATAGTATGACCTTTTTTGAGCGACTTACTATAGTATGACCTTTTTTGAGCGACATAGTATAGTATGACCTTTTTTGAGCGACTTACTATAGTATGACCTTTTTTGAGCGACTTACTATAGTATGACCTTTTTTGAGCGACATACTATAGTATGACCTTTTTTGAGCGACTTACTATAGTATGACCTTTTTTGAGCGACATAGTATAGTATGACCTTTTTTGAACGACATAGTATAGTATGACCTTTTTTGAGCGACATAGTATAGTATGACCTTTTTTGAGCGACATAGTATAGTATGACCTTTTTTGAACGACATAGTATAGTATGACCTTTTTTGAGCGACATACTATAGTATGACCTTTTTTGAGCGACTCACTATAGTATGACCTTTTTTGAGCGACTTACTATAGTATGACCTTTTTTGAGCGACATAGTATAGTATGACCTTTTTTGAGCGACATAGTATAGTATGACCTTTTTTGAGCGACATACTATAGTAAGACCTTTTTTGAGCGACATACTATAGTATGACCTTTTTTGAGCGACATACTATAGTATGACCTTTTTTGAGCGACATAGTATAGTATGACCTTTTTTGAGCGACATACTATAGTATGACCTTTTTTGAGCGACATACTATAGTAAGACCTTTTTTGAGCGACATAGTATAGTATGACCTTTTTTGAGCGACATACTATAGTATGACCTTTTTTGAGCGACATAGTATAGTATGACCTTTTTTGAGCGACATACTATAGTATGACCTATTTTGAGCGACATACTATAGTATGACCTTTTTTGAGCGACATACTATAGTATGACCTTTTTTGAGCGACATAGTATAGTATGACCTTTTTTGAGCGACTCACTATAGTATGACCTTTTTTGAGCGACTTACTATAGTATGACCTTTTTTGAGCGACTCACTATAGTATGACCTTTTTTGAGCGACTTACTATAGTATGACCTTTTTTGAACGACATACTATAGTATGACCTTTTTTGAGCGACATACTATAGTATGACCTTTTTTGAGCGACATAGTATAGTATGACCTTTTTTGAGCGACTCACTATAGTATGACCTTTTTTGAGCGACTTACTATAGTATGACCTTTTTTGAACGACATACTATAGTATGACCTTTTTTGAGCGACATACTATAGTAAGACCTTTTTTGAGCGACATACTATAGTATGACCTTTTTTGAGCGACATACTATAGTATGACCTTTTTTGAACGACATAGTATAGTATGACCTTTTTTGAGCGACATACTATAGTATGACCTTTTTTGAGCGACATACTATAGTATGACCTTTTTTGAGCGACTTACTATAGTATGACCTTTTTTGAGCGACTCACTATAGTATGACCTTTTTTGAGCGACTCACTATAGTATGACCTTTTTTGAACGACATACTATAGTATGACCTTTTTTGAGCGACATACTATAGTATGACCTTTTTTGAGCGACATAGTATAGTATGACCTTTTTTGAGCGACTCACTATAGTATGACCTTTTTTGAGCGACTTACTATAGTATGACCTTTTTTGAACGACATACTATAGTATGACCTTTTTTGAGCGACATACTATAGTATGACCTTTTTTGAGCGACATAGTATAGTATGACCTTTTTTGAGCGACATAGTATAGTATGACCTTTTTTGAGCGACTCACTATAGTATGTCCTTTTTTGAGCGACTCACTATAGTATGACCTTTTTTGAGCGACTCACTATAGTATGACCTTTTTTGAGCGACATAGTATAGTATGACCTTTTTTGAGCGACATAGTATAGTATGACCTTTTTTGAGCGACATAGTATAGTATGACCTTTTTTGAGCGACTCACTATAGTATGACCTTTTTTGAGCGACTTACTATAGTATGACCTTTTTTGAGCGACTCACTATAGTATGACCTTTTTTGAGCGACATAGTATAGTATGACCTTTTTTGAGCGACATAGTATAGTATGACCTTTTTTGAGCGACATAGTATAGTATGACCTTTTTTGAGCGACTCACTATAGTATGACCTTTTTTGAGCGACTCACTATAGTATGACCTTTTTTGAGCGACTCACTATAGTATGACCTTTTTTGAGCGACTCACTATAGTATGACCTTTTTTGAGCGACTCACTATAATATGTCCTTTTTTGAGCGACTCACTATAGTATGACCTTTTTTGAGCGACTCACTATAGTATGACCTTTTTTGAGCGACATAGTATAGTATGACCTTTTTTGAGCGACATAGTATAGTATGACCTTTTTTGAGCGACATAGTATAGTATGACCTTTTTTGAGCGACTCACTATAGTATGACCTTTTTTGAGCGACATCGTATAGTATGACCTTTTTTGAGCGACATACTATAGTAAGACCTTTTTTGAGCGACATACTATAGTATGACCTTTTTTGAGCGACATACTATAGTAAGACCTTTTTTGAGCGACATAGTATAGTATGACCTTTTTTGAGCGACATACTATAGTAAGACCTTTTTTGAGCGACATAGTATAGTATGACCTTTTTTGAGCGACATAGTATAGTATGACCTTTTTTGAGCGACATAGTATAGTATGACCTTTTTTGAGCGACATAGTATAGTATGACCTTTTTTGAGCGACATAGTATAGTATGACCTTTTTTGAGCGACTTACTATAGTATGACCTTTTTTGAGCGACATAGTATAGTATGACCTTTTTTGAGCGACATAGTATAGTATGACCTTTTTTGAGCGACTTACTATAGTATGACCTTTTTTGAGCGACATAGTATAGTATGACCTTTTTTGAGCGACATAGTATAGTATGACCTTTTTTGAGCGACATACTATAGTAAGACCTTTTTTGAGCGACATACTATAGTATGACCTTTTTTGAGCGACATAGTATAGTATGACCTTTTTTGAGCGACATAGTATAGTATGACCTTTTTTGAGCGACATACTATAGTATGACCTATTTTGAGCGACATACTATAGTATGACCTTTTTTGAGCGACATACTATAGTATGACCTTTTTTGAGCGACATAGTATAGTATGACCTTTTTTGAGCGACTCACTATAGTATGACCTTTTTTGAGCGACTTACTATAGTATGACCTTTTTTGAGCGACTCACTATAGTATGACCTTTTTTGAGCGACATAGTATAGTATGACCTTTTTTGAGCGACTCACTATAGTATGACCTTTTTTGAGCGACTTACTATAGTATGACCTTTTTTGAACGACATACTATAGTATGACCTTTTTTGAGCGACATACTATAGTATGACCTTTTTTGAGCGACATAGTATAGTATGACCTTTTTTGAGCGACATAGTATAGTATGACCTTTTTTGAGCGACTCACTATAGTATGTCCTTTTTTGAGCGACTCACTATAGTATGTCCTTTTTTGAGCGACTCACTATAGTATGACCTTTTTTGAGCGACTCACTATAGTATGACCTTTTTTGAGCGACATAGTATAGTATGACCTTTTTTGAGCGACATAGTATAGTATGACCTTTTTTGAGCGACATAGTATAGTATGACCTTTTTTGAGCGACTCACTATAGTATGACCTTTTTTGAGCGACATCGTATAGTATGACCTTTTTTGAGCGACATACTATAGTAAGACCTTTTTTGAGCGACATACTATAGTATGACCTTTTTTGAGCGACATACTATAGTAAGACCTT
Organism: Eupleurogrammus muticus; assembly: GCA_036785175.1. Lineage (NCBI taxonomy): Eukaryota > Metazoa > Chordata > Actinopteri > Scombriformes > Trichiuridae > Eupleurogrammus > Eupleurogrammus muticus. The sequence goes on along the minus strand of JAYKQN010000031.1, from coordinate 1,108,281 downwards.
TTTTGAGCGACATAGTATAGTATGACCTTTTTTGAGCGACATAGTATAGTATGACCTTTTTTGAGCGACTCACTATAGTATGTCCTTTTTTGAGCGACTCACTATAGTATGACCTTTTTTGAGCGACTCACTATAGTATGACCTTTTTTGAGCGACATAGTATAGTATGACCTTTTTTGAGCGACATAGTATAGTATGACCTTTTTTGAGCGACATAGTATAGTATGACCTTTTTTGAGCGACTCACTATAGTATGACCTTTTTTGAGCGACATCGTATAGTATGACCTTTTTTGAGCGACATACTATAGTATGACCTTTTTTGAGCGACATACTATAGTAAGACCTTTTTTGAGCGACATAGTATAGTATGACCTTTTTTGAGCGACATACTATAGTAAGACCTTTTTTGAGCGACATAGTATAGTATGACCTTTTTTGAGCGACATAGTATAGTATGACCTTTTTTGAGCGACATAGTATAGTATGACCTTTTTTGAGGCTTTTACTTTGGACTTTAAATGTCATAAAGATTTGAACCCACAACTAATAAATGCCAGTCAGTCTGAAGCTCAGACACTGAGCTACCCTGTCTGACATGGGGGGAGTAAGTCGCTCAAAAAAGGTCATACTATAGTATGTTGCTCAAAAATGGTCATACTATAATATGTTGTTCAAAAAAGGTCTTACTATAGTGAGTCGCTCAAAAAAGGTCATACTATACTATGTCGCTCAAAAAAGGTCATACTATAGTAAGTCGCTCAAAAAAGGTCATACTATAGTATGACGCTCAAAAAAGGTCATACTATACTATGACGCTCAAAAAAGGTCATACTATAGTATGTCGCTCAAAAAAGGTCATACTATAGTATGTTGCTCAAAAATGGTCATACTATAATATGTTGCTCAAAAAAGGTCATACTATAGTAAGTCGCTCAAAACAGGTCATACTATACTATGTCGATCAAAAAAGGTCTTACTATAGTATGTTGCTCAAAAATGGTCATACTAGACTATGTCTCTCAAAAAAGGTCATACTATAGTAAGTCGCTCAAAAAAGGTCATACTATAGTATGTCGCTCAAAAAAGGTCTTACTATAGTATGTTGCTCAAAAATGGTCATACTAGACTATGTCTCTCAAAAAAGGTCATACTATAGTAAGTCGCTCAAAAAAGGTCATACTATAGTATGTCGCTCAAAAAAGGTCTTACTATAATATGTTGCTCAAAAAAGGTCTTACTATAGTAAGTCGCTCAAAAAAGGTCATACTATACTATGTCGATCAAAAAAGGTCTTACTATAGTATGTTGCTCAAAAATGGTCATACTATACTATGTCGTTCAAAAAAGGTCATACTATACTATGTCGCTCAAAAAAGGTCATACTATAGTAAGTCGCTCAAAAAAGGTCATACTATAGTATGTCGCTCAAAAAAGGTCATACTATAGTAAGTCGCTCAAAAAAGGTCATACTATAGTAAGTCGCTCAAAAAAGGTCATACTATACTATGTCGCTCAAAAAAGGTCATACTATAGTAAGTCGCTCAAAAAAGGTCATACTATAGTATGTCGCTCAAAAAAGGTCATACTATACTATGTCATTCAAAAAAGGTCATACTATAGTAAGTCGCTCAAAAAAGGTCATACTATAGTAAGTCGCTCAAAAAAGGTCATACTATAATATGTTGCTCAAAAATGGTCATACTATACTATGTGGCTCAAAAAAGGTCATACTATAGTATGTCGCTCAAAAAAGGTCATACTATACTATGTCATTCAAAAAAGGTCATACTATAGTAAGTCGCTCAAAAAAGGTCATACTATAGTATGTCGCTCAAAAAAGGTCATACTATAATATGTTGCTCAAAAATGGTCATACTATACTATGTTGCTCAAAAAAGGTCTTACTATAGTATGTTGCTCAAAAATGGTCATACTAGACTATGTCTCTCAAAAAAGGTCATACTATAGTATGTCGCTCAAAAAAGGTCATACTATACTATGTCGCTCAAAAAAGGTCATAATATACTATGTCACTTAAATAGGTCATACTATAGTGAGTCACTCAAAAAAGGTCATACTATACTATGTCGCTCAAAAAAGGTCATACTATAGTAAGTCGCTCAAAAAAGGACATACTATAGTATGTCATTCAAAATAGGTCATACTATAGTAAGTCGCTCAAAAAAGGTCATACTATACTATGTCGATCAAAAAAGGTCTTACTATAGTATGTTGCTCAAAAATGGTCATACTAGACTATGTCGCTCAAAAAAGGTCATACTATAGTATGTCGCTCAAAAAAGGTCTTACTATAGTATGTTGCTCAAAAATGGTCATACTATAATATGTTGCTCAAAAAAGGTCTTACTATACTATGTCGATCAAAAAAGGTCTTACTATAGTATGTTGCTCAAAAATGGTCATACTAGACTATGTTGCTCAAAAAAGGTCATACTATAGTAAGTCGCTCAAAAAAGGTCATACTATAGTATGTCGCTCAAAAAAGGTCATACTATACTATGTCATTCAAAAAAGGTCATACTATAGTAAGTCGCTCAAAAAAGGTCATACTATAATATGTTGCTCAAAAATGGTCATACTATACTATGTCATTCAAAAAAGGTCATACTATAGTAAGTCGCTCAAAAAAGGTCATACTATACTATGTTGCTCAAAAAAGGTCTTACTATAGTATGTTGCTCAAAAATGGTCATACTAGACTATGTCTCTCAAAAAAGGTCATACTATACTATGTCATTCAAAAAAGGTCATACTATAGTAAGTCGCTCAAAAAAGGTCATACTATACTATGTTGCTCAAAAAAGGTCTTACTATAGTATGTTGCTCAAAAATGGTCATACTAGACTATGTCTCTCAAAAAAGGTCATACTATAGTAAGTCGCTCAAAAAAGGTCATACTATACTATGTCGCTCAAAAAAGGTCATAATATACTATGTCACTTAAATAGGTCATACTATAGTGAGTCGCTCAAAAAAGGTCATACTATACTATGTCGCTCAAAAAAGGTCATACTATAGTAAGTCGCTCAAAAAAGGTCATACTATACTATGTCGCTCAAAAAAGGACATACTATAGTATGTCATTCAAAAAAGGTCATACTATACTATGTCGCTCAAAAAAGGTCATACTATAGTAAGTCGCTCAAAAAAGGACATACTATAGTATGTCATTCAAAATAGGTCATACTATACTATGTCGATCAAAAAAGGTCTTACTATAGTAAGTCGCTCAAAAAAGGACATACTATAGTATGTCATTCAAAATAGGTCATACTATACTATGTCATTCAAAAAAGGTCATACTATACTATGTCGCTCAAAAAAGGTCATACTATAGTAAGTCGCTCAAAAAAGGACATACTATAGTATGTCATTCAAAATAGGTCATACTATACTATGTCGCTCAAAAAAGGTCATACTATAGTATGTCGCTCAAAAAAGGTCTTACTATAGTATGTTGCTCAAAAAAGGTCATACTATACTATGTTGCTCAAAAAAGGTCATACTATAGTAAGTCGCTCAAAAAAGGTCATACTATAGTATGTCGCTCAAAAAAGGTCATACTATACTATGTCATTCAAAATAGGTCATACTATAGTAAGTCGCTCAAAAAAGGTCATACTATACTATGTCGATCAAAAAAGGTCTTACTATAGTATGTTGCTCAAAAATGGTCATACTAGACTATGTCGCTCAAAAAAAGGTCATACTATAGTAAGTCGCTCAAAAAAGGTCATACTATAGTATGTCGCTCAAAAAAGGTCATACTATAATATGTTGCTCAAAAATGGTCATACTATACTATGTTGCTCAAAAAAGGTCTTACTATAGTATGTTGCTCAAAAATGGTCATACTATACTATGTTGCTCAAAAAAGGTCATACTATAGTAAGTCGCTCAAAAAAGGTCATACTATAGTATGTCGCTCAAAAAAGGTCATACTATACTATGTCGCTCAAAAAAGGTCATAATATACTATGTCACTTAAATAGGTCATACTATACTATGTCGCTCAAAAAAGGTCATAATATACTATGTCACTTAAATAGGTCATACTATACTATGTCCCTCAAAAAAGGTCATACTATACTATGTCGCTCAAAAAAGGTCATACTATACTATGCTGCTCAAAAAAGGTCATACTATACTATGTCGCTCAAAAAAAGGTCATACTATACTATGCTGCTCAAAAAAGGTCATACTATACTATGTCGCTCAAAAAAAGGTCATACTTTACTATGTCATTCAAAATAGGTCATACTATAGTATGTTGCTCAAAAATGGTCATACTATACTATGTGGCTCAAAAAAGGTCATACTATAGTATGTCGCTCAAAAAAGGTCATACTATACTATGTCATTCAAAAAAGGTCATACTATAGTAAGTCGCTCAAAAAAGGTCATACTATAGTATGTCGCTCAAAAAAGGTCATACTATAATATGTTGCTCAAAAATGGTCATACTATACTATGTTGCTCAAAAAAGGTCTTACTATAGTATGTTGCTCAAAAATGGTCAGACTAGACTATGTCTCTCAAAAAAGGTCATACTATAGTATGTCGCTCAAAAAAGGTCATACTATACTATGTCGCTCAAAAAAGGTCATAATATACTATGTCACTTAAATAGGTCATACTATAGTGAGTCGCTCAAAAAAGGTCATACTATACTATGTCGCTCAAAAAAGGTCATACTATAGTATGTCATTCAAAATAGGTCATACTATAGTAAGTCGCTCAAAAAAGGTCATACTATACTATGTCGATCAAAAAAGGTCTTACTATAGTATGTTGCTCAAAAATGGTCATACTAGACTATGTCGCTCAAAAAAGGTCATACTATAGTATGTCGCTCAAAAAAGGTCTTACTATAGTATGTTGCTCAAAAATGGTCATACTAGACTATGTTGCTCAAAAAAGGTCATACTATAGTAAGTCGCTCAAAAAAGGTCATACTATAGTATGTCGCTCAAAAAAGGTCATACTATACTATGTCATTCAAAAAAGGTCATACTATAGTAAGTCGCTCAAAAATGGTCATACTATACTATGTTGCTCAAAAAAGGTCTTACTATAGTATGTTGCTCAAAAATGGTCATACTAGACTATGTCTCTCAAAAAAGGTCATACTATAGTAAGTCGCTCAAAAAAGGTCATACTATACTATGTCGCTCAAAAAAGGTCATAATATACTATGTCACTTAAATAGGTCATACTATAGTGAGTCGCTCAAAAAAGGTCATACTATACTATGTCGCTCAAAAAAGGTCATACTATAGTAAGTCGCTCAAAAAAGGTCATACTATACTATGTCGCTCAAAAAAGGTCATAATATACTATGTCACTTAAATAGGTCATACTATAGTAAGTCGCTCAAAAAAGGACATACTATAGTATGTCATTCAAAATAGGTCATACTATAGTAAGTCGCTCAAAAAAGGACATACTATAGTATGTCATTCAAAATAGGTCATACTATAGTAAGTCGCTCAAAAAAGGACATACTATAGTATGTCATTCAAAAAAGGTCATACTATACTATGTCGCTCAAAAAAGGTCATACTATAGTAAGTCGCTCAAAAAAGGACATACTATAGTATGTCATTCAAAATAGGTCATACTATACTATGTCATTCAAAAAAGGTCATACTATACTATGTCGCTCAAAAAAGGTCATACTATAGTAAGTCGCTCAAAAAAGGACATACTATAGTATGTCATTCAAAATAGGTCATACTATACTATGTCGCTCAAAAAAGGTCTTACTATAGTATGTTGCTCAAAAAAGGTCATACTATACTATGTTGCTCAAAAAAGGTCATACTATAGTATGTCGCTCAAAAAAGGTCATACTATACTATGTCATTCAAAATAGGTCATACTATAGTAAGTCGCTCAAAAAAGGTCATACTATACTATGTCGATCAAAAAAGGTCTTACTATAGTATGTTGCTCAAAAATGGTCATACTAGACTATGTCGCTCAAAAAAAGGTCATACTATAGTAAGTCGCTCAAAAAAGGTCATACTATAGTATGTCGCTCAAAAAAGGTCATACTATAATATGTTGCTCAAAAATGGTCATACTATACTATGTTGCTCAAAAAAGGTCTTACTATAGTATGTTGCTCAAAAATGGTCATACTATACTATGTTGCTCAAAAAAGGTCATACTATAGTAAGTCGCTCAAAAAAGGTCATACTATAGTATGTCGCTCAAAAAAGGTCATACTATACTATGTCGCTCAAAAAAGGTCATAATATACTATGTCACTTAAATAGGTCATACTATACTATGTCGCTCAAAAAAGGTCATAATATACTATGTCACTTAAATAGGTCATACTATACTATGTCCCTCAAAAAAGGTCATACTATACTATGTCGCTCAAAAAAGGTCATACTATACTATGCTGCTCAAAAAAGGTCATACTATACTATGTCGCTCAAAAAAAGGTCATACTATACTATGCTGCTCAAAAAAGGTCATACTATACTATGTCGCTCAAAAAAAGGTCATACTTTACTATGTCATTCAAAATAGGTCATACTATAGTATGTCATTCAAAATAGGTAAGTCGCTCAAAAAAGGTCATACTATACTATGTCATTCAAAATAGGTCATACTATAGTAAGTCGCTCAAAAAAGGTCATACTATACTATGTCGTTAAAAAAAGGTCATACTATAGTAAGTCGCTCAAAAAAGGTCATACTATACTATGTCGCTCAAAAAAGGTCATACTATACTATGTCGCTCAAAATAGGTCATACTATAGTATGCCGCTCAAAAAAGTTCATACTATAGTAAGTCGCTCAAAAAAGGTCATACTATACTATGTCGTTAAAAAAAGGTCATACTATAGTAAGTCGCTCAAAAAAGGTCATACTATACTATGCCGCTCAAAAAAGGTCATACTATACTATGTCGCTCAAAATAGGTCATACTATAGTAAGTCGCTCAAAAAAGGTCATACTATACTATGTCGCTCAAAAAAGGTCATACTATACTAATGTCATTCATTTAACATTTAACCTTTTTTGATTCTAAGACCTTTCAATTTTTTAGGGTGTCTGATAAAAAATATATATGAATAGTGAATAGTAAAACAAACTATTGAAGTAAATTTTAAAGTTTAAATCACTGGAATCACACTTCTTTTAGAGATTCATGAGAAAAAAAATATTGATGTATGATGATTACATAGCAGACAATTTTGCTGAAAAGGCTTTGAAAGGTGCACGATTTGTGAGTAGAAAGCATGAAGTAACTAAGAGTAAAAGTAATAAATAGATTAAAACATGAGATGGTATAAATACATATGGAAGTCATTTATTATCATGATGATCTGATAGATTAGTGACATACAGAGTGGCATCAAATGTCTCTTGGGTTAGTGGTTTTCAGAATAAATAAAATGCACGTCAGTTCAGATTGAAAAGAATCAGGAGAATGAAAGAGAGAAAAATGTTGTTTTCAGGCCTTAGGCTCAGCCTGTTTTCTTGAATAAGGATCATGCTGGTAGTTGAAAACCCGTTACCTGACTCAAGTTGAGAGGCTGAGATCTGCTGGACGCGGCCCGTGGATGGCGCTCCGTGCTGGAGTCTCCCAGTCGACTGGACTGCTGGGACGACGCCTTCTTGGCCTTAGTGGAGCCACTCGCTGCTTGATCTGTCAAAACAACGCAGAACTCTACCTAGTTATTCTAAAATACAGTGAATATGTCAGCAGCTATCAGGAGAATATTCATTGCTGGATGTAATGGATTTTAATTTAAACTTAAAGGGGCCCTATTATGCCATTTTATCAGGCTAAATTTGATAAAAATACTCATGCTTTTATTGTCCAAAAAGCACAGAGTAGACCTGCAGTAAGCAAACAGTCAGCCTTCTCACACACTCACTCTTTTGTTTGATTGGCCGAGAAATGTCACTCAGAGAGCTGGGGTTGGTTGGAGAAACAGACGTAAAAATACCGTAATAATAAATTACCAAATAATATCTGAGGGATTTTACTATTAACTTCCACTCCTGTTGTGACATTACAACAGGTGTGTACAACAACCCCTATAATTAAACCCCTAAAAGTGAGGTTCCCCTGGAGGACCTGGAGCTGCTGGAGCTTTGTGCGTTGTGCTCTCCCCAGGCTGGCTCTTCACGGAGGGCATGATGACGGCCAGAGACTTGGCGGGCTGTGAGGAGGAGGAGGAGGAGGTCTTGGGGCTGGGGGGGCTGCTGGTGGAGGAGTCCGAGTCGTGGGAGTCGTGGACCGTCACGCAGCTGATCACGTTGGTCCTCTGGCTCGTTCCAGAACTGCAGAAAAAAAGATAAGAGACGAGTAAAACAGAACATCTCACTTATTCTTAATGTGTGAAAAAATGCAGGATAAGTCTATTTAATGAAATGTCCAAACTGGACTGAAAAGAACCAGGATATCCAAGTACTGAAGATGATAAAGTTTGCTGGAAGCCTCACATAGAGCATGTAAAACAGAAAATTAGCCAAGTCTTTTTGTATTCTCAAACAAGTTTCTAACATAGTTAAATGAGATAATTCCTGGTTTGTATTCCAAAAATGTTTAAGCCACCGCAGGGGATTTTTAACTTGTTGGGTTGATAATGTTTGAAACTCAGAACTCATCTCTAGTAAAGGTGTGTGCCAGTCAGGCAAATAAAATGTGTATGTAAATCTGATTGATTTTTGGTTTAAGGTACCATGTGATTGGCAATAATATACCAATACTGATATTTTAGTGTGAATTACTCCTGAAATACCTGTTTAGTTTTTTACACAGAAATAAAGCATTCATTCATCCATCTCACCAGGCAGCGGGGAACTTCCTGTCGTCCTCGTCCTCAGAGTCGCTGTGGATGGTGATGATGCTGACGGCGGGGCTCGGCGTGTCGGAGATGACGATCGGCTGCGACTGGTCGCCGGCCAGCGCGGGGGCGTTGTGGACCACGGTGGAGGCCGAATGCAGCGAGGACACAGGCCTGGGGGGGGGGGGGGGAGACAAAATAAGCACCCACAAGAAGTTGAATGATGATACAGTCAAGTCAAATCAGTCTTTTTTGTTTAGCCCAAAATCACAAAATCACAGATTCGCCTCAATGGGTATTAGACCCTCACATCGTACAAGGAAAAGCGGCCAAATACTTTTGAGTATATGGAGTAGTGTGTGAAGGGTCGATGGTCGCCATGGATTCCCACTGCTGCAGAATAAGGAAGCATTGTGGGGGGTCCCTGTGTGACGGGTACCTGGTTCTGCTCTCGGCGTGCCGGGCCTTCGACCTCTTGCCCTGTTGGGACCTGGCGTGAGCCGCCCCGGCATTGTGGCTCTGGGAGGCGGCGTGGCGGACCCCGCCGGAGTCCTGCTGGCCGGCTCCGTCATACTGGTTGCCGTGACGACCCCTGAGAAAAAAAAAAGTTAAGAACTAAATTAATAATATAATGCAATAATTAATTAAATATACAAATTTGAATACTAAAATTGTATTTAACTTTCTTTTGATTAAACAAAATAGATGGTATAAGGCATTCATTAAATAAATAAATAATTTAAATATTGAACTTTTTAACTTTTTTGGTTAAAAAAATAGTTTAATGTAATAATAAAATAAATCAAATACTATAATTACACATGAGAATCTAGCTAACATTAAGGCTATCATCAAAAAGACAAAGCCGTGAGTGGATAAATGACGTGCGTAACTTTCCAGGATAATATCAATTGTAGTTGATTAATTGTAGATGTTAAACTAGGTTAATATTAACATTAGCGTTAACGCTGGCGGGACAAAAGGCACAAAAAAGCAAGTTCCATACCACTGCAACTGTGCATCAATATTGTTTTAAAAGCAAGAGATGTTTTCCAGAAGCCAATAAGGCCATGACTGAGCTATTTAAAAGCATAAACCTACACAGTTTAAAACAAACGGGTCAAGAAGCGAAACTCTGGTTCAATATTTTAACATCAACGGACATAACGTTTTATTTATTGATTGCAGACATTTAGAAATATTTAGTGCTTACTAATACAACAAGAGAAAGCAGTGGTTCTCAAAGTAACCCCAGAAAAAAAGGAAAAGAAGGAGAATAATTTATTTGCACTATAATTCCACAGTGACAGAATGTAGGACCATAGATGTGTATAGAGTACTGCCATAGTTTAAAATACATGTGTTTAATATTGCAGTATTTATTTCCTATTATTTGTGTATTATTTTCCATTCGCACATGAATTTATGTGTTTGAATATATTAAGAATTATTGTAAAAATAAAACATAAAAAAATGAATCAATTATTATATGAAATTATTGATCTTTTCTTCATTTTGGCTGTTTTCTTTTCTCTACACACACTCTGCACCTTAAGTCTGCATTAGCTATGTATATGTACATGTGTGTATGTGCGTATATATATGCAAATATGTAAATATGTGTGTATGTGCATGCATGTATGTATATATGCTTTGCTTATGCATACTTTTTTCTTGCTATTTATTACTATTTTTTCTCTATTCTATGTCCATAATGCATACTGTGTATGCTGATCAATCATGAATTTTGTACATAGTGTTGTGTATTTTTATTTTTTATAGTTTTTATCTTCTTTAGCTTTTATTTTCTTTTCCTTTTTTTACTCTGTACGCTGCAGTAACAGACAAATTTCCCCGTTGTGGGATCAATAAAGTCATATCTTATCTTATCTTATCTCTTTTCTATCCTCTGTAATTTTAGCCGTGGGTTTCCTACACTTTCTTGTCATGTTATAAATCATCTAAAAGCAGAAATCTTATTAAATGAGGTCAAAGGTCAGGTTTTTTGAGAGTTTAAAGGTCCTTGACATTGAAAAGTTTGAGAACCACTGTGATAAACCACTTTTAGACTGAATCTGCACCACACACAGTATTAAAATGAACGAGTCAAGAAGCGAAAACTCTGGTTAAATACTTTAACATAAGTTGAACTCTCACCTCCAGCCAGGAGCTTGTTGGCCGTCAGGGACAGAGGCCCCCATGGGCGAGTCAGGCACCACGGCCTGCCCCGGGTTGTGGATGGCCATGCCAGGCATCTGTTGCCATGTCGACGGGATGAGGATCTGTTGGGTGCCTGCTGGCCAGCCCTGCTGTATGCGCACACACACACACACACACACACACACACACACACACACACACACACACACATATCTTAAAAATCAACAAAAATATATATCAGGATATAAAATACTTTAAAATGAACTAGTGCAGTGCCCTTAGGAAGTAAGTATTCCGAAAAGTGAAAGTTAAGTAGATGTTTCCTGTGTGAATGAACAACACATAGACATACAGTGGGATAAAGAGAGACAGGAAAATACAGTTATTGTATGAAAAAGGCTTAAATTTATGTTGAAAATATGGATGTCAGTCTACATATCAGTATCAAATTATGATTCTTATTATATATAGATAGATAGATAGATAGATAGATAGATAGATAGATAGATAGATAGATAGATAGATAGATAGATAGATAGATAGATAGATAGATAGATATAAATAAAGATATAGATGTATTGATATCCCAAGTCAAGTTAAGTAAATTTATGGGGGAAAAAAAGTAGTATTAGTGCATCCCTATTAACAACCATGAATTTCAGCAGTGACACTGGAGGAAGAGAATAAAAAGTGTGTGATCACATGGACCACAGCGGAACGGAAGTCGCAGATAGTTTCGAGCTGAAAGAGAAGACGTGGTGAGAACATGCAGTTCCATGACGTGAATAAGGAGGACGACACCTTCACTTCATCTGTTACAGTAAAATATGAACCCGACACACTGACGGGTCGAATAGAAGCCGACATGACGCCGCATTACTACCACCACCAGAGGTAGAAAAAGAAAGAGAGAGAGGAGAGAATGTTCTGGGAGTGATTCAACAAGCCCTTAGTACCCTGAGTCACAGCAGCCAGAGGGAAACAAAAGAAGCTCAACAGTTCAGTCCTGAGCTGCTTTTTGCCCAGTAACCAGAGCCCCACCTGAAAACTGAGAGGAGTTAGTGTGAGGAGAAGGAAACGTTAAAGCTGTTTTTTTAAGAAATATTTGGAGAAGTTTCCAAAGCTTTACAGCACCCTGCAGTGCTCCTGGCCACGGTGTCTTTTTTGATTCCACCACTAGAGGACGCCAGAGTTCTGAAGAAATTCCAACAATGATTTTTTTTATATGAAAAAAAAAAACTGAAACAGCATTCATTAGGTCTGTCAAAATACATGTTGTGTTCAGGTTGGTTTTCAATGTCATTTTGTACTGTTCACGAAATGAAATAAAATGAATGATAAATTTTAAATATTTAATCCACCTAGAATATAAAACTTGTTGATTGTATGATAAAAAAATGACTAAAAGACTGTGCCAACAAGTTGTAGGTATTCTAAATTCTTTGAGATTCTGCAGAAAATCATGCTCATGAGAGATGAGCGGTAAACCAGAAGCAGAGTTTCACATGCGACCCATGCTCTGCTGCATTCCACCGGCGCAGCAGCAAAGAAGACGAACAGGAAGAAGAAGGAGAAAAGCGAAAATCAAGTCCAACTGAAAGGTGTCAGGCTTTCAGATGATGGATTTCTTTACCAGCATGGAGACACTCTGATCCAGAAAGCCGCCGAGGCTCCCACCCCTGCAGCCGACTGGCAGCGGCACCAAACCTAAACCCGGGACTCCCGCCACCGAGGCGTACAGGCCGCCTACCAGCAGGGGGGGGAAGGAGTCCTGGAGGGGGGGTGGAGGGTTAAAGACATCCACAGACACGTCGAGCCCAGACTCACACTAGAAAACAGCTCTTCTTCTTCTTTGTCTCAGTGCTTTTCAGTTAAAAGCTGAGCATGAAGCAAATATCTATTAACATGTTCAAATCCTAAAACCCTCTGATACAGCATTGATTTTTATTCATAAATCACATGTTAAACCTGAGCTCCAACACTAAATAAAGTATTTTATCTGCAGTAAAACCCAATGTTCCTGTTACAGCATCAATATATATCATCAATATCCACATCATCAATACAATAATAAAATAGTTTAATATAATATCAGTAGTAGCTGCAACTAACCACTATTTTGAGCCATTTTAAATGTCCCTTTTAAAGGTATGAATGGGATCTAATTTGCCTTTTTTAAAAGGTTTTAATGTGCATTGAGTCTAAATGTGCACTAAAGTCCCTAAATCTACATAATTCTGATCGTCACTACAAACTATATTGAATAGTCCAGTTTTATTAATGTATGAATTATATATAATAAACTTAAACATAGGGGGCGCGACAGAAAATAATTGAGAAGCACTGCATTGATGCCACCACACAATCAAACTGGTAAGTTTTTAGTGGTGCGGGGTTTAGGGTCAGGTCCCACCTGGGCCAGCATGCTGGGCTGGATGTGGAGAGGCTGGGTGGACTGGTTCTGAGACACCAGGGGCACCGAGTTGTCCATCCTCACTGGGTAACCTGAGGGCTTGTTGGACGTCTGGAGACCTGTAACGAGGAGGTGGGGGCGGGTTATTAGAGTTAGAAAAAAAGAGGAGAAACACATTATAAATAATCATCACCCTATAAATATAATGGCCTATGTCATTTTATCAAGTTTTTGAGAAAATAGAAAAAAAAACTGAAAAAGGATAAAAATGTATTTTTACTAGAATTGTATAAAGGACTGCCATAGCTTAAAATACATGTGGTAATTTTTTTGTATTTATTTCCTATTATTTGTGTATTATTAATCATTTGCACATGAATTTATGTGTTGAAAATATTAAGAATAATGTGAAAATAGTACACATTAAAATAAGATTAATCAATTCATTCAATGAAAAGTTAAACAAATATGGACATTTATAGGGTTTATTTATGTATGTACTAAGTCGTTATTGTTTTATTTATTCTTTATTATGGCAATTTTCACTCCCCCATAATTATAGCCTTGAGTTTCTTGTTGTGTTATAAATCATCTAAAAGCATGTGTAATAGAAAAAAAATATGTGTAAATGCATAGAATATTATATTATGAATCATCTCTATTAAAAAAGACCATGACAGTGAATGACTGTCAACATGCATAATTGTGTGTCACTTTATCATTAAATAATAAACTTAGGCCAATTCCTGAACATTTTAGTTAATGCTAGCTAATGTCAGTTTGTCCCAGGTTCTTCGTAACTTATCAACATCCAGTATTGACTTTTTGAAACCTGAGATGTGGAGAATTTACAATGAAGTTAATGGATGAAGATCCTGGAACTTCCTTTATTTCTTTATATTTTGCTGCAGATTTATTGAATTTCTTGATATGCACAGCACTTCATATTAAATTATTATTAAAGTATAATGTGAAATTAAGACTAAATTACTATAAAACATTATATCCTAAAGCCTTTATCACTCACCAGTAGAAACTGACTTTAGAATCATGTTTAAAGCTACTTCTTGATTCTTGAAATAGCTGTTTCATTAAGGCTGTTAAATTGTCATTTTACCCTGATTTTGGGCAAAAAAAATCAAATATCTTCTAGATATCTTTGGGTGAAGATCCTGCAACTTCCATTATTTCTTTACATTCGGCTGCTTATTTATTGAATTTTTTGATATGCACAGCACCTTATTAAATTACATTTAGAGTATAAATTACTATAAAACATTATATCCTAAAGCCTTTATCACTCACCAGAAGAAATTGATTTTAGAATCATGTTCAGAGGTTCTTTACTTACTACAAATAAAATGTCCATTGTCCTTTAGAGCATAAAGACTTTCATCCTTTCAACTCAGGATTAAATTAATTTTACCAGATGTGGCAGCATCATCAAGAGATTATTTTGGCTAAAATCTCCAAAGTTGACTTGGCTATTATTTTAATAGGGCGTCGATATGAGAAATGTGTGGATTCTGATGTTCACTGTGCAAAAGTGAAATGACTGCGTTTCTTTAGACTGAGTTAAAAATACATAGACAAACATTTCTAAGTGTAAACAGATATTTGTGTTCCTCACCCTGGATGGTGGGCGGGCAGACGATCAGCGTCTGCTGGAAGGGTTCCGTCTGGCCGCAGAGCTGCGTGGGTCGGGACGGCAGCGGCACGCCCTGCTGGGCCAGGCCCGGGATGTTGATGGTGGCCTGCTGGTACAGGCCGGGCTGGTAGTTGAGCAGCGGGACGTTGCTGCTGAGGGACAGGGACTGGCCCCCCGTGGACGCCATCTGGAGGAACGCCGCACACAGGGGAAAAAACTAAGACGAGAATCTAAGGCCTGAAGTCACGGGTCCAGCACAGTGAGAAGAGAATCAAGTCCATTTATATGCCGATATATTGGCTCAGAAATATAAAATATCAACCCTAGTCAGAAAAGACAGCATCACTTTCTATTTATAGTGAATAGTACCAGAAAACAGCGTCCTTACATTAACAATCTACCATCATTCTGTGGTTCTTGTTGGGACCGTTTGCAAGTATGACTCGAAAATATTAAATATCGACCCAGACAAGACAGCGTCACTTTCTGTTAATAGTAAAACGTGACAAAGCA
This sequence comes from Eupleurogrammus muticus, assembly GCA_036785175.1. Lineage (NCBI taxonomy): Eukaryota > Metazoa > Chordata > Actinopteri > Scombriformes > Trichiuridae > Eupleurogrammus > Eupleurogrammus muticus. The sequence goes on along the minus strand of JAYKQN010000031.1, from coordinate 1,092,708 downwards.
GATATGACCTAATGGCTGCATGTTTATTGATTTTTTTGATATGCACAGCACCTTATATAGCACCTCTTAAAATAAAGAGTTTCATCCTTTCAACTCAGGATTAAGGTGATTTCACCAGATGTGGCAGCATCATCAAGAGATTATTTTGGCCAAAAGTTAAAAAAAAAATTAACCTGGCCTTTATTTTATTAGGGCAACGAAATGTGTGGATTCTGATGTTTTCATAGTTTTCACTTAAGGGTCTGCTACACTTGGTGTCTACACTTCATACTCATACTCTGTGCTGTATGCTCCCTGCTCACACTTTGCCAATGAGAGCGACACTGCCCCCTAATGTAGTGGAGGTGCAATTGCACTTTATTATAGGACAGTAAAACTTAAAAAATAAAATAAAAAAGCATGTTCCCCGCAGTCAAACGCGCCCCCCTCTTGACGGACCCCTGCATCAAAGCCTAATCAGGATCAACAAGATAAATGCAAAGACCTCACCTGGTTGTGCTGGTTCAGTTGGCTGCTGAAGGTGACCGTGAGGTTGGCGCCGGCGCTCGGGGCGTTGCTGTTGGCGAACATGTTCTTCCCGTTGTCGAAGGCGCTGCACCGACGTTTGCATATGTCCATGTTTTGGAAGCAGGACTTCACACTGTGACGCGAGCAAAGAGAGAGAGAGCGAAAACAAAAAGCATCAGAACGGGAGCTGAAACGACGGATGGAATCGTCGAGGTAACGGGGGGTCGGCGGGCGGCTCACTGGGAGCTGTGGGGGAAGTGCAGCAGGTGCGTCATGGTGACGAACGGGTGGTTCAGCGTCTTCATGGGCGTGATGCGCTTGTCGGCGTCCAGGGTCAGCATCTTCTTCAGCAGGTCGATGAACTCGCGCCGGTCGGCCTTCTCCGCCAGGATGTCCGTCCCCTCCAGGTTGGTCATGTTCACCTGGCGGATGGACACAAGCTTTTATATCCAAATATCTCCATGTGACCCGATCCCTGTAACAGGTCACGCCGAACATGAAGGTTTTATTCAGCCGCTGTGTACGTGTGTGATGCACTATTTGTCTATTTGTGATACAGCATATGGATATTTCATGATTGCACTGAAACCTAGTGAAGCCTTTTTTACTCTTTGCTTTAGAAACGCTGGCTCCAAAAGGCTTAAATGATTAAGACAAAGTGTTAATACTAATATAAATAAATGATCTTCACTCAATAATGGGAGGAAGCAGCTTGTTATTTCGATTTTTTTCATCATCAGTATATGGGACAATGCAAAAACTGTCGTGTGGTGTTATCCTATGAGATTGGTAACAACTTGGTAACTCTCCTGAAAGATTTCAAAAAATGCTACACATGCTATCAGCTATTTTTATATTTTAGGCAGATACAATATTTAAAATGTCATAGGAACGAAAGGACTTTCAAATTATATGAAACCAACATAAACACAAAATGTACATTTAATAGACCTGATGAATGCTTCTTAAATCTCTATTTCAGTTTCTCATCTTGCCAAACATGATTTATAACTAACCTTTAGTATTTCACTTTCATAACTTTGACTACAGATTCAGATATTCTTATAAATAAAAGCTAAGCTAAAAACCAAAAAACGACCCGAGCCAGACAAGACAGCATCACTTTCTAGGATGAAGAAAATCTTCTGTTAATAGTAAAAGTGACATAGCAGATATGGCCTGCAGCCCTAGTTGGGGGGGGGGGGGGGTTAAAAACAACCAGCTCCAGGGATAATTAAATCCTAGAAAAGCTAAATCAAACATTTCCCTCCTTACCTGCATCATATCATCGAGACAGTTGAAGATGTATTTTCTCGCCTCCTTTGACTTTATCCCCATCTCTGCCTCATGCTCTGCAGGTGTCTGCAGAAATAAATAAAAAAGAACCCCTCAGTGCATGTGCGGTACATGTTTTTCTGGTAGAATGACGTGGCCCCCGGGGCCTGGGACACTGACTTTGAGCCTCCACAGCGGGTAGCTGGAGTCGGGGCCTCTGTTGAAGAAGCGGCTGGTCTTGGTTCCTGCACTCAGCAGGTATTCTGCTGGGAGGCCCTGTGTCTGGGAGATGTAACGAATCTGACAGAGAAAACACACAAAGTGAATTACTGCCAGTAAATGACTGTATGACACATGTAAACCTGGTTATAAACTGTTATAAGTAGCTGTTAATGCTGACCAGGCTGGTTGAATGTTGATTTACATACTGAAATTTACAGTGTAATGAAATACAAATAATCTGGTAGGTTATTGCATGAGATCGACTCCCACATTTCAATCGATTTTCTAATCATATGGAAGCCAAAAAAGATTTTTTGAAACGTATTTATCTGACCAATTATGCTTTCACTCGACTGCAATAGAGAAGAGATTGCAGAAAATGAGGGGATGATGCAGTTCACTGTAAATATCTCCAGTATCTGCTAAAAAACAGGACACCTGAAAAAGCATTTAAATCAAAACTTGTTGGCTGCAACTGATTAATTGCATTTTTATTTATTTATCAACTTACTAAATTACCTGATTAATCATATAGTCTAATGTCACTATTTGTGATTGAGGGCACAGTGCTGCCTTGGCTAAATAATAGTAAATAAATAGAAAATGTATATATAAAAAAAATCACACATTCTGTGTGGTTCTTGTAAAATAATTAATGGTGCAAATGAACTTTCAAATGACATGAAACCAATATGAAACACAATGTACATTTTGAGAGACCCGTTGAATAGGTTTAAAACTGTACTAAACGAATTATTTGTGTATATAATGTCATTGAGATGCCTGATGAATGGTTTTAAAACTGTATATTAAAAATATTTTGACTTTCTCATCTCGCCAACTATTATTTGTATTTAAGTTCAGACATGAAACATAAGGAAGAGTCTGGGGGAACCAACGTTCTTGTTACACCGGTGTAACAACACTTTTGGTCCTCATGGGTTAATTACTTACTTATTAATTACTTAACAGCCGTTTCCAGCAGGAAATAAATGTGCTTTTAAAGTGTGTGTCTGACCTGATCGTACTCCGAGGCTCCAGGATAGAGCGGCCATCCCAGGAACAGCTCGGCGATGACGCATCCCAACGACCACATGTCGATGGCCTCGCAGAAAGGAAGGCCCAGGATGATCTCTGGAGCTCTGCAAGCACAGGGGAACCAGATCATACCTTTCCCGATCCCAATCACACGAATAAACGCTGATTAAACGGCGGCGGCGGGCTCACCTGTAGTAGCGCGACTGCAGGTACGTGGAACAAACGGCTTTGGACACGTGGCTGGCGGAGCCGAAGTCGATGACCTTCACGCGGTACGGCTGCCGCAGGGGGTCCACCAGCATGATGTTCTCCGGCTTCAGGTCGGCGTGGATCAGGCCCAGGCTCTTGAGCTTCATCAGCGCCGTGGCCACCTGCTGCAGGATGGGCCGGATGCACTTGAGCAGCAGCGGGCTGAACTTGCTGTGCTTCAGGAAGTCGTACAGGTTCTGCTCCAGCATCTCAAACACAAGGCACGTGTGGTTCTTGTGCTGGAAACACTCGTACGAGCGGACGAAGTTGAACTCGTCTGCGTTTTCTGTGCTCAGGCGGCTGAGGATGCTCACCTGCAGCACAGGGGGTAAGACGTAGGAAACATACTGTTATAGAGATGTAGGAGATGTAAAAAATGAGGGCACATTGACTTAGATAAAGACGTATAAGCACATAAAGCTAATCTCAATTTCAGTGTGAATCTACAGTGTCTCTCTGTTGAGGGGTAATATAGTGTAATATACTGACTATGACAGATATTAGTGATTCATGATTTTCTTTAAATCAAGTTTCAGTACAAAACAACATTTACAACCATCACAGAAACTTACAGTAATTCTTACTTTGATTAAGTTATAAAACATAATGAATATTAAATTCTCTTTCTGCTAAATCTCAACTAGAAGCTGCTGAATGACACTAAATCTAATTCACAAGGGCTCAATGACTAAAAGAAAAAACTGAATTTTTCTTCAAATAAAAACATTTACCTTATTAAGCATCACAGAAACTTACATTATACCATTAAACAGTAAATGTCACAATTCTAATGATTGAAAACTAATGTCTAAAATCAATTTGAAATTGAGTTATATTTATTATTAAGAAATATGCTATATAAAGGCTTCATAAAGAGGTTGAGTAACAGCGGTTTTTACAAGTGAAGAGCTAAAAGTGCATCTATGTCCTAAAGTAGAGCAAAAGAAGTATTTCAAGTAGTGAAGGTCAAGGAGGTGGCATACATGTGTAAAATAGGTGAAGCAGGAAAACAGGAAAAAAAGAATCTCCAGAAATCATGTTTTTTAAATCAGTAGATTTTAAGGCCAACTCTGTCCTATTGTTCTTGTTCTTTTCACCGTGACACACTCACTTCAATTTGACCTTGCCGGGCGTAAGACGGGTGGTTCTTCAGGATTTTGATCGCCACGATCTCGTTGGTGCCGCGCTTCCAGCACTTGGCCACCTGGCCGAAGGTGCCGCGGCCCAGGAACTCCAGCACCTCGTAGCTGTTGGACATGGAGCACAGGATCTCGTGCTGCACCAGCTGGTAGTCGCCCTCGCTGTGCGAGTTGCTGCTCTTCGTGGTGGAGGTGGAGTGTGCTATGGACTGGGCCGTGGTGGTCCCGCCCCCCCCTCCGCCGCCACCGCCGCGGTTGGACGCGACGGGCGCAGACAGCTCCTCCAGGATCTGGACGCTGTCGCTGCTGTCCACCTCCTCGCTTTTCCGCTTCAGGCTGTACTGCTTGTGGTACAGGTCGCACGCCTGCGAGGACGATGCTGCGTCCTTGACGCGGCGGCTGGAGGAGGACGACGAGGACGAAGATGAGGGGGGTCCGCGGAGGCTGCCCGTGCTGTCCGCCGCCCGCACCACCGTCTGCTCCCTGGAGCCGGCGGCCTGCGGCGGCGGTGGCGCCGGGCCGGGGCCGTACGCCGGGTTGAAGCCAGAGGAGCCGGAGGCGGCGGGCGCGGCGCCCTGCGCGGGGCTCTGCTGGTAGTAACCATTGTCCCCCAGCTGGTTGGACACGTCCCAGGACGGGTTCTCCACTTTGAGGCGCTTGGAGCGGGAGTAGGCACTGGAGGACACCGAGGGGGAGGAGAACACCTGGAGCTGGGACGCCATGACTGCCGATCAAAGAACCATCACACTGGGTCAGTGGTAAATCATTGGTTGGGCATCAGGTCTCTTAAAATGCACAATAATAATAGTAATAATATTACCAATGGAATTAGATAATACAATTATCTTATTCCATTGGAATAATAGTCAATTGAATCTTGTTTTAAGAAAATGTTGATCTTGTGCCCTTGAAACAACATTAAATTGACTAAAATGTTACACACATTATTAATTTGATGTAATACTGTTGTAATACATTACTACAAGTGGAGCTGCAACAATTACTCTAAATAATCCATTAGTTGCAAACCATCATGTTAATGACCAACTATTTTACCAATTACAAAACATCCTAATTCTCTGGTTCCAGCTTCTGTTCTCTGATTATTCACTGGTTTCTTTATTCTTCTATATTAGTAAACTGATGATCTTTGGGTTGTGGACAAAAAAAGACATTTTAGGTTGAATCTTCAGCTTTTGGGAAACACTGATCAACATTTTACACTATTTTATAAACCAATCAACTAATGAATTTATCGTTTCTATAATTGATAGATTAATTGACTGATCAGAACAGTCTCCATTGCTTGATTTGCTCAAGACATTTTAATCTTCAACTTTGGGAAACAGTGGTTTTATGAACCAAACAACTAATCGATTAATCATAATCGACAGATTAATCCAATCAGAATAATTGTTAGTTAACCCATTCTTGATGATTCTATGCTCATACATTCTTATATCATATTATATGATATTATATGCACACCGTGCATGCATTCCATTTATTATTCTACTACTATGTTATTACATGTTATACTTATTTCATTACTGTTTTTACATGTCTGCTGCATTAAAGGTGCTACACACGTAAAGTTCATTATCTAAACAGAGTATTTGAGTACATGTACTTAGTTACTCTCCACCTTCTATATGTGGAGAACACGTCATTAAATCGCACCTGTATTAGTTGAGAACACACCACCGCGGCTCTGGACGTCAAGGCCTCCTGCTCATCTTCGTGTGGCCGGGCTGTGAGTCGCTGCGGCGGGTCAGCTGCTGCTGGAGCTCCGGTGGGTCGGTGGGTCGGTGGAGGGGGGGGACGCGCTAAGCTAGCTGGTCCTAGCGGGCTCCTCCGTCACATCGCATCGCCCGAAAAGACAAAAAAAAAATGCGCGGAACGTCGCTCCGGGGTGTCGGACGCCGTCCTGCCGCCTTCTCATCGCCGGCCGCCGCCTCCTCCGCCTCCGCCTCCGCCGCGGCCGCCGACGTCGCCGCCTTCGCGGAGCTCCATCGGGTCCGCTCCGCCGTACTTCCTCTAACCAGCCGCCGACGTAACGGGGAGACGTGACAGACGTCAACGGCCGGGACCGTAGTCATGGAAACGAGGAGCCAGAGATCGTCTCCGCAGCGCGAGCGCACTTCGTTTATTTATTTAAGGGACGAGGAAAAGGGTGAAACTCTGCTGTTTAATTAAATAAATACGTTTATTTATATGCTCATTTAAAACGACAAAATGTGCTTTACATTAAGGATATGATAAAATAAAATAAAACATTATAGTATGCAGCTTCACAGGTACATTGGTAAATGACTTTTTGATAAATGGGTTGAAACAATAGCACAATACCAAAAGTCACTTTTTCATATATGAATATTTATGATTAATAATGATTGTTTACTCATTATTTTCTGTCGGATTTATCTGATAAAATATGCCAGTCAGCTGGAGTTGATGCTTCAACCTAACCAATCTTTAATAATATGATATATATATATATATATATATATATATATATATATATATATATATATATATATATATATATATATATATATATATATATATATATATATATATATATATATACACATATATCATAATCTAACAGATAACCAGAAGAATAATTGTATCGATACCTTACATACCTATATATATATATATATATATATATATATATATATATATATATATATATATATATATATATATATATATATATAGGTACATATGTACCTTTATAGTATGTGCATATGGGAATTTTATAAATGTCATATGTATTAAAAACCCTATATCAAAAACTAAAAGAACTGTGTTTTATGATATATATATGTGTATATATATATATATATATATATATATACATATATATATATATATATATATACACATATATATATATATATATATATATATATATATATATATATATATATATATATATATATATATGTGTATATATATGTGTATATATATATATGTGTATATATATATGTGTGTATATATATATATATATATATATATGTGTATATATATATATATGTGTATATATATATATATATATATACATGTGTTCATGTTGGTTTCTGTTCATTTAAAAGTCCATTCGTATCATTTGTTTTTACAAAAAGCACAACTCTGTGATATTTTTTATTAAATGTTAAATAATCCACCTAGAATAAAAAATAGTGTTTTTTTTTATTTTTCTAAATCTTTTTAAAAAAGTTAAACTATCTGGTTTTAGGATTATACCACATGACAGTCTTGTCATTGTCCCATATATTAATATTAATTCACCATAATGTTTTAACCACATAACTATTAAAACATTAAACAAGCTGATATCGCTGCTTAAAACAAGAACAGATCACTTATATAACTCAAAGCACTACTTATTTCACATGACAATTAGCACACTGCACATGTTTTAGCTGAACCAAATCTCACATAGTTTGTGAGTGACACTCAGTCACAGTGTGGCCCATTTAATCTGAATCAGGCCCATTTTAGCTAAGGAGGTCAAGGTAAATTGGGCCACCGAGATTAACATCACTTTTCCACAAAGTGTGTTAATATACCAGACTAATAGCATTTTTTCTCATGAATGCCATCAAGACAGATAAAATGCATAGTAGTTTTTGTTCTATGTGCATAGCTGTTTTTAATAGATGTATTATCCTTATAATAGTTTGTTATTCTAATTTCTTTTGTTTAAAGTCTGACCTGTTTAGTGTGATGTTAAAGTGTTGTTTTGGCCAGAGGCTGTTGTCTCTGTAATTCTCTGCAGCAAAAAACTTACAGTAAACATATAACCATATATCATTTATATATGACCACATATTAATATGACTAACCCAGCTAGTAAACCAAGAGAAAACATTGTTAAGTTACCTCCTTGTCATTTTGAATATACAGCAATCCCTCGTTTATCGCGGGGGTTACGTTCCGAAAATGACCCGCGATAAGTGAAATCCGCGAAATAGAAAACTTTATTTTTTTTTACAATTAGCAACTATTACATGTATACAAATACAGTGACTCGCGTGTAGGCCGTTTCACTGCTCTTCAGACTGGAACGCTGCATCCTGACTGCGCTCTGCAGTGTTCTCTTCTTCTGAAGTCCGCGGTGCAGGTGTGTTTGTTTGGGAGAAGAACATAGTGATAGGCAGCTGTTGTCGCTCTTTTTTCTTCTTTGCAAACGAGACGACAAAATGATAGCACAATTCGTAGCATGTTTTGATACAAGAAGCGAAAGTGAGTTTTTAGCGAATCAGAATGCAGAACACAATGCACCAAAAAAAAAAAATGCATTATGAAAATCCGCGAAATAGCGAATCCGCGATAAGTGAACCGCGAAGTGGCGAGGGATCACTGTACAGCATTAAAATAATGTGAATTTGATGCAATATATGTATATATTTATACTCTTCCCTGCACATGCACATGAATACGCTCCAAAGAGATGCCTTAAGCTCAGAGACTTCACATGATGAAATGATGATTGGTGTTTGTGAACTTGTGAGTTAAAGTGTTGCTGCTCTTATTTTCCCATATGGAGAACAAAGCCTAAATGCTTTTATATCAACCATAGACAGCAGAGGAGGTGACTGGTGTTTCGGATTAACTGGTGACTGTGCAAGAACAGTTTAGTCCCTTGTTGGACTTCAACCAAATCCCACAAACAGCTCCAATCTACATTAAATATCTAAATAGTGGTTAGTTGCAGCCCTACTACTGATATTATATTAAACTATAAGGACCAACAGTGTTGGTACACCGGTGTAACAAGAACGTTGGTTCCCACAAACTCTTCATTATGATGTTTTATGTCTGAACTTAACTCATTAGGTCCCAAAGTGACAAATACTAATCATCCTAATATGAAACATGTTCACCACCAATGCCTAATGTTACATATATATGTGAAAATACAGATCTTTGGGAATAAAGACTATTATTCTGGGAAAAAAACCTTAGACCTATTTGATCTGTGGTATAACCCACATAATTGTATTGATGATGTGGATATTGATGATATATATTGATGCTGTAACAGGAACATTGGGTTTTACTGCAAATAAAATTCTTTATTTAGTGTTGGAGCTCAGGTTTAACATGGGATTTATGAATGAAACTCAAAGCTGCTGCTGTATCAGGAGGTTTAGATATTAACAGGTTAATAAAAGTAAATTAAATCAATGCTACAGGTTTGTAGAGTCAATGCAACCTGATCTAATGTTGATGCTGTTGGACAAAAACTGTCTTTATAACAAATTAGAGATGTTAATGAAACACCAGAAAATACAAAAAACACCTTAAATGTACATTTTAAGAATAATTATAATTTAGAAAAAAATGTCATTATTTTTTGGAAAATTTCTTAATTTCTTTCAAATCTAAATCAATTCCAATAATAATTCTTAGTAGATCTAACAGAGGATCATTTTTCATTTAGTGATATTCACTACTACATATAGACAATAAATCTATTCTCCAATCTAAATAAATCTCTAAATAGTGGTTAGTTGCAGCTACTAGTGATATTATATTAAACTATTTTATTATTGTATTGATGATGTGGATATTGATGATATATATTGATGCTGTAACAGGAACATTGGGTTTTACTGCAGTAAAAATACTTTATTTAGTGTTGGAGCTCAGGTTTAACATGAGATTTATGAATGAAACTCAATGCTGTATAAGGGTTATTTTGGATTTTAGAATTAGTATAAGGAGTTCAATGAATCTTCAGTGAATCTGAATCTTATCACCATCAAAGATCTAAACTAGTGATTTCAGACACAGGAGGGCGCTGCCGTTCCAACATAGACTCGTGCTGCATTCACGTAAACCAGACGACGTTTATTTTAACACATCTCTCATCCTGTGCATTCAGATATATTAGCATTTTTTTGCCTCTACAGCATGTAAACAGCAACATAAGCGACTGCATTTCATAGTGGTACTGCAAGGTACATTTACACAACATCATTCATCACCAAGGACTACACCAGCATAGTCGATGCCAAACAACATTTTCACACTGAGACATAACCGCCCATCAACAGAGATAACACTGTGACTTCAACTAATGAGGATATGACACTTCTTTTTTAGCAGAATTCAAGTTTGAGTATGAAATATAATGGGAGTAAATGCATGCATTACACATACAGGAGAAAAGAAAAGCATGGATATACTGTAAAGTATTGATGAACTTCCTTCAATAATGAAACTGATGACAGCAAACAAACCGTAGTTTATACAAAAAAAAAAAAAGAAATAAAACAAGTGCTTGGTATTTTTCATTCTATCATTGTACAAAATGCTTCATTTATGAGGAGGAAAGGACCAGCAAATCCTCACAGGATGAAATCCTATCAAAATAAAAGGTTGATCAGAGAACAGCACGGTGATTCTAAACGACAGCATCAGGAAACATTCTCTCCACTAAACCCACTGATCCGTGGTACATCAGCTTCTTTCTTGTAGTAGTGGTTGAAAACAAAAGACGAAAAACAAAAAAGCTCAGGATGGCGTGCTGCACTTTTCAAGTAGGACTTCCTGTCCGGGCTGGGCGACTACCTGAAGGAGTGTCGGAAGTGCACGCTCCTCCGCTTCAGCTTCTCCGGGTTGTGCGAGGCCATGTGGGAAAATTCCCGGAAGATGTCGAGGTACGTGGCGTCTCCTGATGAAGGGAAACAAAAATAAGGAAAATGATGATGAACGTGATGTGTGTGAAAACAAAAGGATTTCATGTCATTACGCTCTAATGGTTAAATGAGTAGAACAGGAATCAGAGGGTGAGAAAGGCCCGAGGCGACGCGGAAGCCTCCTTCTTTCAACTTTCCCAAATTCCGAGCCTTTACTTTTCCCGTGTCCATGGCAACCGGATGAATCTACAGGACAAATAACAAAAGCAGCCGAACTCCCTTTGTGTCCCATGAGAGCTCCCAGACTCGGCTAATTAAAAAGGGGAATGAACATTCCTGGTGTGTGTGTGTGTGTGTGTGTGTGTGTGTGTGAGAAGCAGGCTGAGAGATCATTGAGTACAGGCCTTATAGTAAAAACGCTTTATGCAGTATAAACAGCGATTAATGCATGGTTGCACAGTTTTTCTTGCTTTAATCATACACATTACTGTTAATTTTATATGATATTTTTATATTAATTGCTTGTTAACTATGTATAAAGTTGGAATATGACGTGACGCCACTTTACTTGATCAGGATCTGCTTAAAATGTCTCAGTTAAGGTTAAAAAACTACAAATATTGAGTATTTTTTACAGTCCTGCTACTTTTAACAAGGAAAAAAACACCACAACAGCAACTGATCACAGTACAGTAGAACTGTCGTAGTATAGAATACAGAAATGCAGCAAATTTTTCATTTAATTAAGATTTTGTTTGATTTTGCAGCTTCTACTGCAAGAAATCAAGATTCAGTTTAGTTTATAACAGCACAATTTGATCTTAAATGGGTTGACAGTACAAATGCATATATAAATAATATACTATAATATACTATAATATAATATAATATAACATACAATATACATAATATAAATAACTACAAATTTCTCCTCCTTATGTGAAGAAAATCACTATAAATATTTACACAATTAATTAATATATATACATATGCATTTATTCATCGCATGATAATAATATAATTGTTGGGTTTGTGAACCATTTAATAATTTTAAATAAAACAATTAATGTATTTGTGTAATAATAATATCATTGAATATATTTACATGTGATGTGTTTTATCAACATTATAGTGTGTTATAAGTGATTTATGCATTTTTTTAACTGCTAGTAAATTATAAATAGTTGACTAAAGTAAAGTTTCTTTGAATTATGTTTATAATATTAATCACACTCTCTCTATTCTCTAATGTTGTGCATATTCTAGTTAAGACAATGAATATATTAGGATGTCATGCTGTTAAAATCAGAGATATCCATTAATAATTGGTTAGAAGTTTGTTAATTCTGTTAGTAAAAAGTGTGAAAGGAGGCAAAGAGACAGAGGGAGAAGTTAGTTTTCAGTCACATCTTCTGTTTATTCTCAGTACGATTGTAGAAGACACTGGAAGGAGATTTTAAACAAAAGAAGAAAAACCAAACGTAGAGCAGTAGGTGTTGGTTAGCACAGCTACGTCACAGTCAGAGACACGTCTCTTACAATGTTCAGAGAAATCGTACAGGTAACAGTCAGAGACAGAAAAAACAGCAGAAAGTTAGAAAGTTCATGTTAGAAGCAAGCAGTTAAAGTGTTAGTAGTTTATTTTAGTTTATACACACAGTCGACTGAAACATGGAGACTGTACAACACGAATCCTCCAACGGCTTCCACCAAAACCACCATTCTGTAGTTTAATCGGTTTAAAAAGGCCGGAATAAGAGAGATCGCGTGGTTCAAAGTGCAAGAAAGAATGGAAGCGAGGCGAAGAGAACGAGACGATTCAGGGGCTGTACGAAGTGTTTCCGCTGGGCGGCCTCGTTCTCCTCATTTAAAGGTGCAGTCCGTGTTATAGGCAACGAGCTGTGTTTTAGATCCAAAACCCTGATTTCAGGCAAACTAGAGATTGTCAAAGCTGTGATTTATTCATATATCATGTTTCTGATTAATAAAACACTTTAGCTTCATTCTTGCATTAGTTGCCATGTCATTTATTGTTTTAACGGTGTGAAGTAAGTTTGACGGAAAAATTGCAGAAAATTGTGAATGAAAAATAATCACATTTCACTTATTTTCTTAACCCTCTATTGCATAGTGTTGTTGACAATTACTTTATCTAAATTAAAAAAAAAAAAAACTGTGATATACAATCTATGTTTTTACACTTGGGTGTGAAAGGGCGCTTTTATTTTGAAGGATAATTTTTGAGGTCACATGACCGGTCCAACCAAAAATTGTTTTTTAATCAGAATTTTGGAATGTCTTTTTTTTTTAGTTTTTAGTTTTCTTTTATATTTAATTAAATTTTGAATTTATATTTTTTTCTAATAAGCTAAAATAGGCTTGTTGCCATATTTCAGATGCAAATACAGAAAACTCCTCGTGCATAAAACCTAACAGAGTCCCATGAAACTGTCCTAAAACTATGTTTACAAATTTTCTTATACTGTATTTATATATTTTTAAATATGTCTATTATTTAGTCCATTTTAAGTTAAAAAAACAACATTTTTTACCATGTCAACGTGATATTTCTTGCAATAGAGGGTTAAAGTCTTTCTGTCTTTGTGCATAAGATTTTATGTAATTTAGAAGCATCTGGCCATATTTACTATATAACTCAGTCAAAATAAGAATTATTGTCTTCTTATTACTTTAGATGGATCCAATTCTATTTACATGGTGCCCGTTTATGTTTCAGGTCAGAAATCGAGGTATTAACTCAAATTTTTATTTCTTCATTTTTTTGCTTATTCAGTGACAATTCAGTGCAATAACTCTTTATGTAGTTGCATTGTTCAAAAATATTTTATCTATATCTTGCAACGCACATTTTTCGTGCATCATGTTTTATTGGTTTAATTCTATTTTAGCTTATTATTTATTATGCATTGTGCTTCATTTACATTCTGCTGTAATGCCTTTTATATGTTAATGGATTGAATGTTGAAATGTGCTACACAAACAAACCTCGCTTAATAAAACACAATTTTCCATGTTTACAATGAATTTCAGTAGTTGCCAATTCCACTCTAAAATAATCCATTCACATATTAAGCCTGAAATCAGGGTTGAGTTCAGTAATTATGGGTGAGCTTGTTGTATTTGAGTCCAAAGCAAATATTAATAACCTTGGGAAAAGGCTTTCTTATTTTTCAAAGAGTCAACATGAGTCTCAGTTCCCCACTATAATTAAGTTTTGTACAGTTCCTGAAGGGTAAAAAAAAATAAGAAATCCCTTTGGATTCATGGCCGACTGTGAGAAAGGAAATAATATAATAAATAAAACTGTCTGTGGTCTTTGGTTTGAACTAAATCCCACCAGTCACTCGCATGTGTGAAAGCAAGCAACATCTTTGGGGAAAAAAAGTGATTAATTAATACTGTTTTTGAGGCTAATGTTACCTCAGACTCTGATAAAATACAGATATCGTCACCCTATTGAAATAAAGGACTAGGTCATTTTTTTCAGGTTTTTGGGAAACACACTTTTTTTTATGAAATGCAGATAGCATATTTTCCCAGGTCTTCTTTGGCTGTTTCTATGACAGTTTTAATGATGTAACTGAAGGAAATTATTTTACATCTAGTTCTTGATTGCATTTAAACAGTTGTTCAATACAGAAATTCTGTCCATCTCATCAGGTTTGAAGTACAAATATAACAGGGTATCATCAGCGTACAGTTTGACATTCATGATGCTGCATTTTAGGATCAACTACCCCCAAAAACTCTAAACTGACATTACCTGGAGTTAAACTAAATGTCAGTTTGTCCCTTTTTTCATCACTTTCCCAGGTTCTTCTTTGCCTGTTTTTTATTGAACGTAACTCATCAACATCCAGTTTTGACTTTAAGAAACCTGAGATGTGGAGAATTTACAATGAAGTGATGACACATGTTTAATGGATGAAGATCCTGGAACTTCCTTTATTTCATTATATATGGCTGCAAATTTATTGCATTTATTGGCATGCACAGCACTTTATAATAAATTATTATTAATGTAGAACTTGTTAAATTTTTACTAAATTCCTATAAAACATTACAGTCAGTTCAACAGTAAAAATATTTGAAAAATCATGTTTTAGAGCTTTTTTTGCATCATAGAAGCTTTTTAAAGCAGCCACTCTCATAAAAGCTTCTTAAATTGTCATTTTATCCTGATTTAGGAAAAAATATATAACAAATCTAAAGTAAAATATGCATTGTCCTATACAACATAAAGAGTCTGTCTGATTTAAGCCATAAAAACTCACTTTCATCAAAAAACGACTTAGGCTGTTATTTTAATAGGGCGACAATATGAAGCTTAAGAAACAAAAATCTCAAATACGCAGTCTGTGGTTTGTTCATTTGAGGCTGTGAGCGATGGGACCAATAAAAATACAGTTTACTGTCATCAAGCTTTCTGCAGCGAATGGAAGACAGAGTCGAGACAGTGGCTCCATGCACTGTTGTCACCATTTGGCAGCGTATAATACGGATATTATAAACATCATTCAACAATACCGAATGTCAAATATTCACATACACTGGGTACAGAAGAGAAAGAAAAGCAGCAGGGCTTTAGGAAGACCTGGCCAACCCATGCATTATTAACAAAGAACAGATCTAATCGGCCTAGCTGTGATACATACAAATAACATAAATACTGTATATCAAGTAACACATGTTAGTTAAGTGGAATTTGTCAAAAACGGTTTACGGATTATATATTATGAAATCATGGCCCTCGTTCTCATGATGTCAATATAACACTGGCGTGTGTGTGTGTGTGTGTGAAATAAAAATCTAACAAAATATACACCAGTTTAAAAAAATACCATCTGCATTGTCGTAAAACGCAACACAAAAAAAATACAGGTTCATCTGTCTGTACCCAAATAGTCATCGATTGCACTATTGCTCTGGACGATTTCCTCATAAATAAAAAAAAAAAAAAAAAAAAAAGGGAAAAACTAAACAAAAGCGTCTTTAAACCGATTCCTGAAATAAAAAGTTGACATAAGAGCAAAGGGTTGGTAAGAAAAAGTGCATAATTTGGCTTTTAATTAAACATAAAAGCTCAACTTGATCCATCTCTCCTGATCAGTTACTCTCCGACCTTCACAGTTTACCGACCCAGATCTAGCAGCACGAGACCAGGAGAACAGCCCGGTGGTTCTGGGTCACCGGGCCTTTGGTTCCGAGCTTCCTGTCGCACTAAGAACTCCAGACGGCCTCAAACACGCAGCTCTAAGACTTCATTCCTGTGTTTCATGTCGCTTCCCTGGCAGTGATTTAACAAATCCTACGACCTCTCATTGCTGATTTATCTATTTATTTATTTTTGGACTCGTCGGGTTTGACATTATTAAAGGAAGTTAACGCTGAGTTCTGGTGTATTGATCCTGAGACGGGAGCCGACCCGCTGGCTTGGGCTTAGAGTACAGAAGATAATCTGGTTAGAACGGCAGTCTACTGGCACCCCCTGCACCGGTTCCGCCCGAACCGGACCTGGACCCGGGTCCTAGCACTGGGCTATGTTGAGACATATGAACTCCTGAATGCATCTCTTATACTGCTGCTCGGTGGGGCTGCTGCTGGGGTATTGACCTGGTTGACCGAACGGGCCCTCGGACTCACGCATCTCCTCGTTCATCCTGGCCAGACGCAGCCTGATGAGGAAAAATAAAATTAAATTAAAAAAATGGAGAAAAAGAGCAGAACATTAGAAAAAAAAACTAGAGAAAATAGAAGTGTAACACAGAAATGATGCAAGACAATGTCAAAAATGTGATGTGCTGTAACCCTACAAACCTAAAGTTTAACTTCTAAAAAGGTAAAAAAAAAAATTATAATAATAAAATAAAAATAAAACACATGCTATCAACTAGATTTATATTTTAGGTGGAGAAAATGTTTAAAATATTAAAAAAATATATAATTTGACTTTTAAATGACAGATAACCAACATGAACACAAAATGTACTTTTTTAAGATTTAAAACTGTAATATAAAACATCTTGCCAAACATAATATAATAATAATATATAACATCTAATATAATATATTATTATATAAATAATAATATTATTAATATAATAACAATATATAAAATAACATTAAATAAATGAAAGAAAACTGCTAGAGAATAATTTTGCAATTATAGAAATTAAAATGTTTATGTACTTGCACTTTATAGAATCACATGCTGATACCATGTGAATTAATGTCTAACTTTCTTTATTTTTCATTTTTTAAATTCTACCTCTTATTCTCTAGTTTTGTCTATTACTACAGACATGAATTAGCTGGCACCTTTACTACATTTGCACTAATGTTAATTATTGTGTACTGTCCCCTTAAAAAATAATTTAAAAAATTGCCCATAAATCAAATGCAAAAGAAGAATGCTGCAAACAACTGCAAGAGGGAATCGCTGCAGATTCACCCACATTTTTTCTTTTCTCTCAGCCTCAGCTTGTCTGTGTCCAAAATGAGTGAAAACTATGGTTAAATTATATTGAAACACAGCAGCATGAGCTGCATCATTAAGCTGCTCTTCTTCTATGATCTTATCAAAGATGGCCGCCAAGTGTTAAAAAAACGGACCTTTTCAATCTCCTCTTTGCATTTTTTTTTGTTTCTGTCATTGCAGCATTCTTCTCCTGCAGTGTTTTTTTATGATGTTGCTGCATTTGTTTTATGTGTTTATCTGCTTTTTGGTTGTTGCATCATTTCTGTGCTTTTGCAGCATTTCGCTGCCGTTGCCTCTCAGCTATTGAACTGTTTCTGTACTTTTCGTACAGACAGGAAATCAAAGCCTGATGATTTATTTTATTCCTCTGTGCCGCAGACCTCTGTCTTTGCCCCAAAAACTATTAAAAACACATCACTGAGTCACAGCCCTGCACGGGGGGTTCCTCCAACAACGTGGATTAGTCACTGATGTTTTTGCTTTTTTTAACGTCTTAAAACTCTTAAAACTCTTAAAACAGCGATTATGTTCTCCCTCTCAGGAGAGTGGGAACATGTGAGGTTTTACTGCTCTTCCATTCTTAAAAAGGAACTTCAGTACAAAGTCAACAGGTTGTGAGGATGTGTGCAAAACAAGAAGTCTTTTGGACTATAACAAAGGTCTGCAACACGCTACAATAAGATATGCACATGGGATCTGTGCACATTGAGACTGTAGAAAATGACAGAAATATCTATAGGTAAACCCAACGTACAGCGTGACTATGTCTGCGTTGGCCTGCTGCACGGCGATGCTCAGCGGGTCCTGGCCGTCCTCGTCGCCGTCGTTCTGCGTGGCGCCTCGTTTCAGGAATAAACACACCTGCCTGCAAATAGCAGGTCAGTTATGTGCGTTTGCATTGGATTCTTACACATGTTTTTGACTCTTTTCATGCAGATATCCTTAATGGGACTCAATGTGTCTTAGTTTTTAAGACAAGTCTAAGATTTTCTTTTAAAAAAAAGATAAAAAATTAAGAAAAAAACTTAAAATCAGGTAAACTATGTGCCAGTCGAATCAGATAATTCTACTCAAAATTGGACTAATTGCACCAAAAACAAAATATTTTCACCTGATAAAATTTTTGTAGTTGGTTTTAAATTGGAAGGAACATATACGTTTTGTTTATGTGAAATACACAAAAATATACATGAGGGTAAATATTTATTAAAGTGTAAAAATCATTTTGAGGAATAAACACCTCCTTGAAAATAGGAAGAAAATGGAGATAAATTGTGTTTTTGCATTTGATTTTACACATATGTTTTGTCTCTCTTTATGCAAATAGCCTTAATGAGACTTAATGTGTTTTAGTTTTTAAGACAAGTCTAACATTTTCTTTAAAAAAAAAATAAATTGACAAAAACTAAGAAAAAAACGTGAAATTAGGTAAACTATCTACCAGTGTAATGAGATAATTCTACTCAATATTGGACTAATTATACCAAAAACAAATATAATAAGATAACATTTTTATAAAAAAATAATATTTGTATTAAATTTTTTGATTTTTACACATAACTTTTGACTCTTTTCATGCAAATAGCCTTAATGGGACTTAATGTGTCTTAGTTTTTAAGACAAGTCTAACATTTTATTAAAAAAAAAAGATTAAATTGACAAAATATAAAAAAACAACTTGAAATTAAGTAAACTATCTGCCACTGGATTAAGATAATTTTACTCACTACTAGACTAATTGTACAAAAAACATGATATTTTCACCTGATAAGCTTTTGTAGTTGGTTTCAAATTTCATTCACATGTGAAATACACCTGAGAGTAAACAATTATTGAAATGTAAAAATCATTCTGAGGAATAACACCTGCTTGAAAATATGAAGAAAATAGAGATAATTTTTTTGTATTTGCATTCGATTTCACACATATGTTTTGATTCTTTTCATGCAAATAGCCTTATACTTTGCAGAGTTTTTTTTTATGTCACTAGAAAATATTTTACAATGCATTGTGTAATCCATTTTAACCCGCGGAGTCCCCTTGATCCATATGTTTCATATTTTTTACAATAAAATCACAATCTTACCAGGTAAAAATCACTAAGAATTGCTTTACTGTACTGGAAGATAATTGAGGTTATTTCAAGTTTTTGTTCCTGATTTGGGTAAAGTTGTAATTTTTGGATAACAATTCTAACATTTTCTTTAAAATAAGATTAAATTGACTAATATCAAGAAAAAAAGTGAAATAAAGTAGATTATCTTTCAGTAGATTAAATCAATCAATATTGGACTAATTCTACCAAAGATTTTTATAGTATGGTTTTAAGTTGGAAAAATGTTTTCATTCACATATACAGTTTGTTTATGAGGAATACACAAAAATATCCATAAAGGAGGGTAAACAATTATTAAAGTGTTCACACATGTTAAATCATTTTAAAGAATAAACACACCACACACATTGGGAACAGGAAGGAAATAGTGATCAGATTTGTGTATTTGCATTTAATTTTACACATATTTATACTTATGTATACAGTTTTTTGTAATTTCACCACCTTGTGTTGTTAATTTTTCCATTGACTTGACCACAATTTGGGTTTTCAAGTATAAGATAGGAAATGCATTCATATAAATGTAAAAATATATATGTGAATACACTAGGGGGGTATTACTGAAGACACTATAAGTGTTAACATGTGTTAAATCACATTCAGTTTTACTCAATTTGTCCACTCAAATAAAAAGTTAAAACTCTAATTCTATAAACCCCCTTAGTGTTTCATTGATGCGTAGCTGACAGCTTCCCCCCCCCATGACTCACCCCGTGTGTCCCAGATACGTGGCGTGGTGCAGGGGGCCCCGCCCCCTGGCGTCCCGTTGGTTGACGTCAGCGGCGTTCTGCAGCAGGAACTCACAGGCGATCAATGAACCCTGAAGGGGAGTCACGACTCGGCTTATCACTCTGGTTCACGGCAGGGAATCAGTGTTTATAATGGATGTTCACACAGTTCAGATGCTGACGTACGACATGAGATCGACCATGAATGAACGCTGAGTTTTATTTACATCAGTTACCAACGTTTCACTCCCGTTTTCCTTGAAAGACCAAGTGAGTGAAAACATTTTATTATATAACAAAGGAATCACTGAGATGATTTTCTGTGTTATATATAAATATAAATGTATAAATGGTATAAATGTCAAAATGTTAGTGGCGTAATCCTAAAAATGTGGTACCTGATAGTTTAATTCTCTTAAAAATGTTTAAAAAAAATCTTTTATTAACTAGTTTCATATTCTAGGTGGAATACATATTTACATATTTTGGTCACACCATTTGACATTTCATATAAAAAATATTACACATTCCATGTAATTTTTGTAATAGTACAAGTATGAACACAAAATGTACATTTTGAGAGACCTGATGAATGCTTATAAAACATTTTCTTTTTTTTACATTTGCATCTTTTGCAACCATTATTGCCATACCACATCTATATATATATATATATATATATATATATATATATATATATATATATATTAAGCCCAAAATGATTCATACCTCTATCAAGTAAGGGATTTCTTTATTTTTTTTTCACTTAAAATGAGTATTTCACCTCAGTTTTTACTTAAATAGGACACAAAATAAAGTCTAACTATAAAGTGTATATATAAAGACCGATTTCCCAGCATGCCCTGCAGGAGCTTTCTATATCAGTCATTTGTTGATGTGATTTTTAGTTTTCACTCCGTTTATTTACAAATTCTAACGAAACACAAATCAATTATGGCTTCAGACTTTCTTTTGGGTCCTATTTAAGTAAAAACTGAAGTGAAACACTAATTTGTAAGTGAAAAAATAAAGAAATCCTTTGTATTTGACAGGGGTAGGAATAATTCGGGGCTTAAGTGTGTATAGTTGGCAAGATGAACGTTGAAAACTTGTTCTTTTTCATTTCAAAGTCCATTTGTACCATTTTTTAAAATAAAATTTATAGGAAATGTGCAATTTATTGATAAATAAATATAATACAAGTTTTAAAACTAGTGTGTTTTTTATGTTTTTAATTTTTTTTTTAAATCTTCTATACTGTATTTTACACTGTAAAGTTGTAGACTGCACTGCCAAAAAACTGAAAACTTAACTTAATATCTTGTTTTTGGTACAATTAGTCCAATATTAGTATAGAAATTTTTTATTCCAAAAAATTTAGGTAAATGTTTTCTTGAAAAAAAAAATACTAAATTGACTAAAATCAAGAAAAGAAATTACATAAGTTAAATTGTGGAATAAGATAATTCTACTCCATTTTGGAGAAATTGCATCAAAAACAAGATATTATCACCTGTTAAAATTTCCCCTTTCACAGAGTTAATTTGAGTTTACCTGAGCTGTTTCAGTCTTTTTTCCCCAGATATTAACCCCCCCCCCCTGCAGTGACTTACCCCTATGACGGCCTGTATGAGCGGCGTCTTCCCCTCGTCCTCGTCGTTCACCAGGTTGACGTCGGCGCCGTGAGCCAGAGCCTCGGCCATGACGGGCAGGTTCCGGGCCCTGGACGCCTTGTAGAGCAGCGCCCCGGGGTGGAGGACCCTCACGTCCTCCGGGTCCGACGTCTCCGGCGTCTCTGGCTCCGCCTCCAGCTCCGCCTCGCCGCTCGAGTCCTCGGACACCTCACACTCTGAGGATCCAAGAGTTCAGGAGAACAGGAACATGTTAATTAATGGTGTCATTAGTTGACAAAAGTGAGTTTTTGGCCTAAATCATCTATTAATGATGCTGCCACGTCTGGTAAAATCACCTAAAAGAGGTGCTAAAAGGATCAGATTACTTATGTCCTATAGGATATTGGTTATCTTATTTTTTGCCTAAGCAAAGTTTTTATTCTTCAGAATAAAATTCCTTGAATTGTACAATTTACAACATACAATAGATTTCTCCTGGTGAGTGATAAAAGCTTCAGGCTGTAATGTTTTATATGATTTGATTCAAAAATTCATGTTATACGTTAATAACAATTTGATATTAAGTTCTGTGCATATCAATAAATTCAGTAGATTTTAAGCTTCATATTGTCGCCCTATTAAATAATGGCCTAAGACATTTTTTGATGAAAATGAGTTTTTTGGCCTAAATAATCTCTTGATGATGCTGCCACATTGGTAAAATCCCCTAATGCAGATTTTACTTTGGATATGTTATACATTTCTCCCTAAATCATGATCAAATTACAATTTAACAAGGTTTTATGAATAGTTCAAGGATCTCCATCCATTAAAAATGTGTCATCACTTCATTGAAATTCACCACATCTCAGGTTTTTTAAAAGTCATAAAACTGGATGTTGATGAGTTGCGTTCAATAAAAAACAGGAAAAGAAGAACCTGGGAAAGTGATGAAAAAGGGAAAAACTGACATTAGTTTAATTCAACTCCAGGTAATGTCAGTTTAGAGTTTTGGGGGTAGTTGATCCTAAAATGCAGCATCATGAATGTCAAACTGTACGCTGATGATATCCTGTTATATTTGTACTTCAAACCTGATGAGATGGACAGAATTTCTGTATTGAACAACTGTTGAAATGCAATCAGGAACTAGATAGAAATAATATCCTTCAGTTAAGTCATTAAAACTGTCAAAGAAAAGGCAAAGAAGACCTAGGAAAGTGATGAAAATCGGGGTGTTAGCTTGTATCTGTCATAGCAGGTTAAAGGGAGCAAAATGTGGCTTTAAACTAGAATAAAAGTTAATTAATGGCAGACTTTGGGTAGAAAAACCACAAACATTTTAATTTTATGATATTGTCTCAGTTTACATATTGTTGGGATAATTAATGAGAATTTTCAGATTTTTTGGGGACATGGAGCATGCGTTTTACTTTTTTAAAGACATTTTTAATATTTATATATATATAATTTATAGAGTTAGTTTTTAGGGTTACACCACATGAAATTTTCCCAGTTTCATTTTTCAGTAAGCTCTTAAAAGACCTGGGAACTGAAGTGTTTTGTTTGGATCTACTTTCAGCGGCGGATGAATACACGTTTGGGCCGTGTTCCTGGTAATGAAGTCATGTGTCACCCTGTGCAGCTCGGAGGATAATTAATGTTGTTTTTTTTTACCCAGCTCTTGGATACGGCGGGACACAGGGAAACACACACACACACACACACACACACACACACACACACACACACACACTGAGTAATTGTTGGTCTACATCAGGATAAATATAAACTCTCCCTGGCCTCGGCCTCTTTCTCTTATTGATTTCTCCAGCGTACACACACACACACACACACACACACACACACACACACACACTCACCCTCCTCCGTGACGCTGTCCACCACCGAGCCAAACACCAGGATGTCTGTGCTGCCGTCCGTGCTGCCCCCCAACCCGCTGTCACTGCTGAGGCCTGCGGGACCGGGAGACGCCACCACATGGACACGTTAGTCACCGCTGTCTGGGCCAGGACAGCCCGGAATGACCCGAAACAACAAACCAGAACAGCCCGGGACAACCGGAGACACCCATTTTAACCCATACGGACCCACAGTGGCGCCGGTGGAACAAGGAGTCCCAAAGTGACAGATACTAATCATCCTAATATGGAATATGTTTACCACTAATGCCCAATGTTACATATATGTCAAAATACAGATCTTTGGGAATAAAAAGTATTATTCTGAAAAATTAATTAAGATAAATGGGTCTGTGTTATTATGGGTGAAGTTTTTAATCGACATGCAGTCCAGTGTTAATGCAGCCGTAGTGTTAACACACTTATTGTTCTCCTGCATCAGGAGGTTTATTTGATTTCAGCAGGTGGAAACAGTGAGCTGCTTACTTCGAGGTCCAGATCCTGTATCGAAGTAGGAGAAGAGCGAGTCCAGCTCATCGGGACAAAACAGGGAGTCTCGTCTGAATTTAGCAGCAGCTGTGAAGACAAGTTAGAATTAATAAAAACGCATTTATATCTGGTGAATTTAACTTAAAACAAACCAAAAAGGCACAAACGCGAATGAATGATTGAATGAATCTATCTATCAAAATGTAGTTTTTGTCTTAAATCATCTCCTTGTAAATTTGGTGAAATCACCTTAACGCTGAGTTGAAATCAAACTCAAACTCGGGTCAATGGACATTTTTTTTAGCTAAAGTATTTTTTTATAAACTTTACTCTCCTTGACTTGGGCTAATTACCAAGCTTTCATAATGGGAGCTACTTTAAGAAGCTTCTATGGTGCAGAAGAAGCTTAGAACATGATTCACCTGGTGAGTGATAAAGGCTTTAGACTATAATGTTTTATAGGAATTTAATACTTTATTAATAATTTAATATATGATAATGTTTTTTTTTTATTCTTTAGAATAAACTTTCTGTGGCTGTTTCAAGAATCGAGCAGACCTCTAGCATGATTCTCGAGTCAATTTCTACTTGTGAGTGATAAAAGCCTTAATCTATGATGTTTTATAGGAATTTATTCTAAATCTCACATCGTACCTAAATAATATTATATTATTTATTATATTTATTATATATTATAATTTAATATAAAGTGCTGTGCATATCAATACATTTAATAAATGTGCGGCCAAATATAAAGAAATAAAGGAAATTCCAGGATCTCCATCCATTAAAAATGTGTCATCACTTCATTGTAAATTCACCACATCTCAGGTTTCTAAAAGTCAAAACTGGATGTTGATGAGTTACGTTCAATAAAAAACAGGCAAAGAAGAACCTGGGAAAGTGATGAAAAAGGGACAAACTGACATTAGTTTAATTTAACTCCAGGTAATGTCAGCTTTATGGGGGTAGTTGATCCTAAAATGGGGGGTTTTAAAATTTCTACTTCCTGCCTCCCTTTGTTTTTTGTACTGCTCTGCTTGTAATCTTTGTTTCCAAGAAATGGCGCCACGGTAGGCAGCCTGTTGCTCAGCTCTGTAAACTGTAGTGACAATCAAATTTCCCCGTTGTGGGATCAATAAAGTACTATCCTATCCTATCCTATCCTATCATGAATGTCAAACTGTACGCTGATGATATCCTGTTATATTTGTACTTCAAACCTGATGAGATGGACAGAATTTCTGTATTGAACAACTGTTTGAATGCAATCAGGAACTAGATGGAAAATTATATCCTTCACTTAAGTCAAAACTGTCAAAGAAGACCTGGGAAAGTGATGAAAAAGGGACAAACTGACATTAGTTTAATTTAACTTTAGAGTTTTAACTATGGAATGAAAGGACAGTTTAATCCAGGTTTAAAGTCGACTAAAGTCACACTAGAATGTTGACCTAAAGTCACTTTATTCTTTAATGTTAGTGACATCAGAACATTCTATATATGTCCAAAGCTATCCACCATCAAGGCGTTTTTGATCTAAATGACGATGAATTTTAACTTAATGATGATACATAAAAAGTGATCATGTAGCAGTGGTAACTTTTCTGTATTTTCTCTTCATCTCATGAAAAGCTCATCACAACCTACTCGTTTCTGTAGTAATATTAATCATGATGGTCCTCCCACCTGCAGACAGGGTGGAAGGGGAGATGCTCCCCGCCTCCTGTCGGTATCTCCTCCGCGTTTTCGGCGCCGTCGTCGTGGCGCTGTTGTGTCTCCGGCACTTCTTGACGCTCCACCTCCGCTCCGCCTTCCTCTCGCCGTTGACGAGGATCTCCGTGGAGCCCAGCTTCTTCAGGAACTTCTTCTCCACGTACTTGGCCTTGATCCAGGCCTCCTTCTCCTGCCTGGACGGTTTTAAGCGCGGGGGGAGAAGTTTAGCAGTTTAACTCAATGCGTGAGACGCTACAGTGGATGAGGTGAATTCCCACCTGGAGCTGGACGGTGACGGCTTCTTCAGACCTTGTTCCTGGTAGGAACCTTCATAGATGTGGTTGATGACGCTGTTTCCAAGCTCACACATCAGCTACACAGCAAAGAAGGAGAAATGAGGAGTTAGGGGGCGTTTTGCTGCGAATTCTGGCCCTAATATGTAAAAGTCTGTCAGGTAAAGAAGAACAAAAATCCATCAAATAAGACTAATCAGATCAGGCTTTGCTTTTTTTTTTGTCAAAAGTTGATGTTGATAAATGTACATTATTATGATCTAATATTGAAATGAATGAACATAAATGGGTATCAAATCCAAAAAATTGAATTGCTTTATGCACGCCAAGACTTTAGCAGCAAATTATGCATGTTTTTATTAGCAAACCCTTTTTTTTACTCTCTTAAACTCAATGTGTACTATTGTAATATATAACATTGTGATAGTATATGTTATTTTATATAACATTGTAATAGTATATATTATTTTATATAAAACTGTATTAGTATATATTATTTTATATAATATTGTAATAGTATATATTATTGTAAATAATATTGTAATAGTATATGTTATTGTATATAACATTGTAATAATATATATTATTGTAAATAATATTGTAATAGTATATATTATTTTATATAAAACTGTACTAGTATATATTATTGTAAATAATATTGTAATAGTATATATTATTTTATATAAAACTGTAATAGTATATATTATTGTAAATAATATTGTAATAGTATATATTATTTTATATAACACTGTATTAGTATATATTATTGTAAATAATATTGTAATAGTATATATACTAGTATTATTTTATATAACATTGCAATCTGTGTAATATTATGGTTGCAAAGGTGTTGCGTAATGATAGAAAATCCATAACTATACTTGCAGTTGACAATGACAGGTATTACTACTAAAACAAATGTTTCTACAGCATATTTATCTACACATGAAAAATGATGGGCTTTAAATGTATTCATTGTATTATATTTGTGAAAAAAATGTTAAAGTTTGTTAAAGACAAAGAGATGTTATTCCCTTTAAAAATCCACCTTTTAAATATCGGTTGTTTGAATAAAATTTTAGGTAATTTACCGTTATAATGTACAGTTTTATTATTACAACTTTATTATTATAGTTATAACAGAAGAACCCAGGTGAGGTAAGGTATTTAAAAAAAAAAAAATGTGTATATCTCTGAAAAAAAGGCTCTAATTAATTTCTATGCTTCAGACATTTGTGTCAAAACCGCCCCAAAAATCCTTTTTTTGTCCTTTTACCTCTTTGTATTATGACTAAATGATCTTCACATAGATTAAATTGATAGTTTAGCAGTTAAGCAATAAGATTAACATCATTATCTGAATAATAAATGATAACGTAGAGACTGACCTTTAATAATTCTGGTTCCCACGAGTCCAGCGTGAGCGAGCGAACCTTCGAACAATGAACCCCGAGACTCCTGCAACAGAAAAGCACGTTTTAAAGTTTCAGTAGATGTTTTGTTGGTGTTCCCTTGTAAAAGAGTTTAGTGAGGACAGTTTTATAAAACAAATACTTTATATTCTGCTGTTAGGAGGAAATGTTACCACCAGCAAAGTTTTATGTGACAAGATGAGAAATCAGTGTGTATTCCCCATAATGGTAAACAAAGTAAAGTTAATTTACTGCTTTATGTATCAGGTACTTTCATCTATAGCCAAATATTAACCTGTTAAATCCAAACAGCATTGAGTTTAAATCTCATGTTAAACCTGAGCTCCAACACTAAATAAAGTATTTTATCTGCAGTAAAACCCAATGTTCCTGTTACAGCATCAATATATATCATCAATATCCACATCATCAATACAATAATAAAATAGTTTAATATAATATCAGTAGTAGCTGCAACTAACCACTATTTAGATATTTAGATTTGAGACCAAATTTATTGTCTATATGTAGTAGTGAATATCACTAAATTGAAAAAGGATCCTCTGTTAGATCTACTAAGAATTATTATTGGAATTGATTCGGATTTAAAAGAAATTAAGAAATGTTCCTAAAAATAATGTTTTTTTCTAATTTATAATTACTCTTAAAATGTACGTTTAATGTGTTTTTTGTATTTTCTGGTGTTTCATTAAAATCTATATTGTTTTAAAGACAGTTTTTGTCCAACAACATCAACATTAGATCAGGTTGCATTGACTCTACAAACCTGTAGCATTGATTTAATTTAGTTTTATTAACCTGTTAATATCTAAACCTGCTGATACAGCAGCAGCTTTGAGTTTTATTCATAAATCCCATATTAAACCTGAGCTCCAACACTAAATAAAGTATTTTATCTGCAGTAAAACCCAATGTTCCTGTTACAGCATCAATATATATCATCAATATCCACATCATCAATAAAATAAGAAAATAGTTTAACCCATAAGAACCAAGACCCTTTATCCTTTAAGTAAAATTATGTGGGTTATACCACAGATCAAATAGGTCTAGGGTTTTTTTCCCAGAATAATAGTGTTTATTCCCCAAGATCTGTATTTTAACATCTATATGTAACATTAGGCATTGGTGGTAAACATGTTTAATATTAGGATGATTAGTATTTGTCACTTTGGGACTTAATGAGTTAAGTTCAGACATAAAACCTCATGATGAAGAGTCTGGGGGAACCAACGTTCTTGTTACACCGGTGTAACAACACTGTTGGTCCTTATAGTTTAATATAATAACAGTAGTAGCTGCAACTAACCACTATTTAGAGATTTAGATTGGAGCTGTTTGTGGGATTATTTAATTGGCTCCTTTATAATCTCCTTTTTAAACATCTTACTTAATAACTAACCTTTGAACTCTTATCTTATTAATTATTGATTTTTTTTTCCTGATTTGGGTCAAACAAATATACTTTAGACCTCAGGAAACAGTTTTTTTTTTTACTGTCCTAGAATAAAGTGCAATTGCACCTCCACTCCATTAGGGGGCAGCAGAGTGTTCACAGGGAGCATACAGCACAGAGTATGAGTATGAAGTGTAGACACCAAGTGACACCATGAAAACATATTTAACAGGGATGAGAAGACAGGCGGAGAGAGACGGAGATAAAGAGACAAACGAAAGTCTCCCAAAGCTAAGACGAGGAAATATGACGAAGCGTCTGTAGCGCTTGGTTCACTGTGAAAGACCGGTGTGTTACTGAGTCTGAAATGTTGGAGACAAAGACATTAAAGACATTACACCACAATCACTGATAAGACCATTTATGTAGTTTTATTTTTCAGTATCATATGGTTTGACATGGTCAGTCAAACATGTTTAATTAAGGATTTAATTTTATTTCTGAATTTCAGATGCACTTTAAATCTTTTCTGTTAGTTAATAAAGCTATTCTTTGTTGTAAGTTGGTCCATATTTCTTTTTTTTATTCTCTTATACGTTAATAAGAACACAGTGTTATGCAGAGGTACTTATTACAATCTTATAGACACATTATATTATTTATAGACGCATGGGGGCGCTAGATGTTTTCTTCTTCCATAGGGGGGGACAGAAAATAATTGAGAAGCACTGTTCTATGAGGACAAGAGGACGTTTGACTAATGAACGCTTCGCTGTGCTTTGAATCTCAACAACGTTTTTTTCCTCGGGAGAAATGAGACGAGCCGCCGCTAATGTGATGCAAATCAGCGAGTTCCACGGATGAAGCTGTCCCGTATCCAGGCAACCGTGATGCATTGAGGTGTTAAAAAAGAAAGAAAGAAAAAAGAGATGATAGTGTGTCCTTTCTCCTCCTCTTTGAAGGACGAGAGGCCACGTCTGACCTGGCTGGACATGAATATTCAACAGGTGGGAAAAAACACTGCAGGAACGCTGGGGGTTGGCATTGCATAAGCCAGAGATAGAAATAAATAAATAAGTAGATAAATAACGCCAGGGGGGAGTTTTTTTTTTTTCCACTGGGACGTCTGTGATGTAACAGAAGCGATTCGCCGTTACGTCATATTCACCGGAAAAATTAATTAAACTGTTTGGCGGCTTTGTCTCCCTCAATAGAAAAAAAAACTCCTGATGAGATAGAAGCTTGATCCAATTAATCCCTGTGTGTGTGTGTGTGTGTGTGTGTGTGTGTGTGTGTGTGTGTGTGTGTGTGTGTGTGTGCTGAAGCCAAAGTGACGGACAGTCGGAGCCTCTTTCTGCCTCCACACCACAGTTGACTGTGGAGGAGGAAATGTTCAGAGGTAAAATCCTCCTTAAATTTACTTAAAATTAGAATAAGACCTAAGATTTTCAAAAATTCATCTTGTTTTCCGCAAATCTCACATGCAACAAGCTGATCCTTCTTGTAGAAAGGATCATTTTATGCATTAGTTGAAAGCTACACGCTTTTATTAGCAAAACTAATACGCAATTCTTATATAATACCTATATAAGTACTGCGAGTAAAAGTCACCATTATGCAAAGTGACCCACTTTTATCGCATTTTATTACACTGCAAAAACTAAAATCTTGAATGAAATGTCCTTGTGTTTTTGTATAATTGGTCTAATATAGAGTTATTCCACTGTCAGATAATTTAGTTTTTGGAATTAAAACTAACTGATTTACTCTACTTAAGTGGTTTTGAATTTTTGTTTAATTCTGCTTTATACTTCCACTTCATTTAATTAACTTTTATGCACTTTTTTGTAAAAAGGTGCTTTATCAATGAATATTAATATTCATATATATATATATTATATTGAAAAAGATCATCTTAACATAGTTTAACCTAATCTCAAGCCTCACCTCTGATAGGCTGATTTGAATGGCTGTGAACAGGGGTGTGTGTGGGGGCTTTATAGTTGTGACATCACAACTTCACATAGGTCATGACACAGTTTCTGAATTCAGGCTGTGTGTGTTTCCATGTGGATTGAGCGGTCTGAAACATGAGGCAGTAAAATATCTATAAAGTTGGACTTGATACGTTAAACTGCTTAAATGTCGATAAAAATGGAAAAATGTGTGTTCTTAAAAAAATGTCAACTCAGAAATGTCCTTAATTTATTAAAGAAAATCACTTTTTTTAATGAAGATACGTTAAATATTGTATATTTACTGCATTTTCATTCCTGCAGCTCATTTGATGAATAAAACTGTGAACTAGTACTAATACTAGTGTTTTTGATCTATTTTATAATTGTTTTAACATGACATCTTGTTTTAGCTGTTTGTGGGATTATTTAATTGGCTCCTTTATAATCTCCTTTTTAAACATCTTACAGAAAATATTCATGTTCTGGAATGATCCTCAGTTATTTATAGCATTTTATGGAATAATAATTGATATTTTAACTCTTATTTCATTAATTAATGGACATGTCATTGCAGATAATTTAAGTTTTTGGTCCAAATGAACATTCAATATATATTTTTAAGTTTTCACTGACATAACTATACATGATAACTTAATAATGTATAATTGTAAATGTAAATTGAGCTTTTTTCCCCATTTTCTATATGTTTTATATAACAGAAAAAAAATGTTTTTCAGGTTTTCCAGGAGATTTGTATATTTTGCAGCTCATTTGATAAATAAAATTTGAACTAGTACTAATACTAGTGTTTTTGGTCTATTTAGAAATCACTTAGAACCTTAAAAAAAGAGAGAATAAGATTGAAATAGATTTAACGTCACATATTTTTTTAATGGATTTTGCATTGCAGATAATTCAAGTTTTTGTTTTTTTTAAGTTTTAAATAAAGTTTTAGTATATGTTCTATTTGTCCAAATGAACATGTTACTTTAGGTTTTCACTGCCATAATTATCAATGATAACTCAATAATTTACAGGACATTTTCTGCCATTTTCTATATGTTTTATATAAGAGGAAAATAAGGTGAATCATTTCCAAGGTGTGAACCCTGGTTCAAATAAACTATTTCATTAATTCTACAGTAAAACACAATATTTAACTATTCTGACTCTTCTGTAGTCACCCCACATGAAGAGCTCCAGTATAATGTGTGTCTGATTCCAAACCCCTGGTACCTGTGTATCCCCGAGCACTCGATGCACAGCAGCACCCCCAGGTTGATGGAGGC
Source organism: Eupleurogrammus muticus (assembly GCA_036785175.1). Classification (NCBI taxonomy): domain Eukaryota; kingdom Metazoa; phylum Chordata; class Actinopteri; order Scombriformes; family Trichiuridae; genus Eupleurogrammus; species Eupleurogrammus muticus. The sequence goes on along the minus strand of JAYKQN010000031.1, from coordinate 1,060,170 downwards.
CCAGCGGGGGTCCGCCTGCCCACAGTCGCAGCACAGCTGGTTCCCCGGCAGGCACTGGATCCTCTGCAGGATGGTCTCGCCCCGGCCCCCCCCACCGCCGCCACCGCCGCCGCCGCCACGCTCCCGCGGCTCGCTGGCCGAGTCGATGCTGCTGGTGGACGGCGAGGCGGTCCGGTCCAGATGCTGCAGACAGAACAACATCAACATCTGTATGTTAGACCAAACTCCTGGTTTCTGTCTTTAAGGACGAGATAAAAGGAACGAGTCAGATATACATACAGTAAAATAATCAAAAGGATGATACTAAATACTGCATATATATATAATATATATATATATATATATACATTATATATATATATATATGTGACAATGCAGCAGATTTTCTAAACATAGCATATTAACCTGTTAAAATCCTTAATTTTAAAAACATATATATTTACATACATATATGCATACATATACATATATACATATATATACACATATATACATATATATATATATACATATATATATATACATATATACACACATATACATATATATATGTATATATATATATGTATACATATATATATATACATATATACACACATATACATATATACACACATATATATATATACACACATATATATACATACACATATATATATATATATATATATATATATATATATATATATATATATATACATATGGTTATTTTACTGTATATGTGTATTAAGTTTTATCTTATTTATGTAATTAATTGGGATTCTTTGGCTCCTTTATAAACCCCTTTTTTAACCATCTTACAGAATATATTCTTCATGTTCTGGAATGATCCTGATTAATTGATTTCTAGATATACAAAACTGAATCATAATCTTAGAACTCTTATCTAATTAATCTTTAAACATAATTAAGCTTATTTCAAGTGTTTTCCTAAATTGGGTCTGTTTGGGCCTATTTTACATTTTAAATAACATTATATATATATATATATATATATATACACATATTTATGTATATATATATATATATATATATATATATATATATATATATATATATATATATATATATATATACATATTTATGTATATATATATATATATATATATATATATATATATATATATATATATATACATATTTATGTATATATATATATATATATATATATATATATATATATATATATATATATATATATATATATATATATACATATTTATGTATATATATATATATATATATATATATTGCTGTGTATGCATGTTGTAGATTTATTTTAATACCTACATGTACAGAACCTTTGCGGCTGTAGAGATATTCCATATTTATCGTCATTTCAAGCAGGAAAACTTAAAAAAAGGCCACGACTTAAATGTTTACACCACAAAATAATGATATCTGTCAAATAATTGCTTGAAAAACACATACATGTCCGTTTTAAATGCAGCAAAGCAGAAACCTCATTATTTCCAGTCTCCTAAGCAGCGATGAAGTGAACCTGCAGGTGGTTCCTCACCTCTATGTAGTAGGTGTCTGGACTTTCTCTGTAGGCCGAGGCGATGCTGGCCTGAACCGCCTGGATCCAGGCCTGCCTCAGCTTCTCAGACTCGGCCTGCAGCATGCAGCTCCTAAAAACACAGAAAAACCTGTGAATGTGCTGTCAACAAACACACCATGTGAATGTGGTGTCAAAAAACACAGCAGTCACGTCAAACATCACAGTAATGTACTGTCACCAATGGTGGGAAAGTACTCTGATACCTTACTGGAGTAAAAGTAGAAAAACTGGCACAAACAAATCTTATTTACAAGCAAAAGTGAATTGACAATGTTACTTAAATCATCAAAATGTATTTAAATTGACGAAAGTAAAAATACAGGCTCGTATTTTATTATAGTGTTTCATAATAAAAAATTATGAAAGTAGTTCAAAGTGTCAGTTTTATCAGTGTGGAGACAATTTGAGATACTTTGGGTGGATTAATAGTAATATTACTGCATAGTATGAAAGTGTATAATATGTTTTTATAATAATAGTAAAAGTATATAGTATTCAAATGGATTTCCCCTAAAATTGCATAACATTTAAATAGCAGACATTGTACATTAAACTTGTATAATACATAAATGATTATTAAAGCATGAATAAAACTGATATAAATGAAAATATCAGTTTCTATGCTGACGACTCATTTCTTAATTATTGTTCACTGCACTGTAACTTTGGTCTTCTTTTTTTTTTATTTTAATCAACTGAATTTTATTTATATTTGTTTTTATTTCCTTTTGTTGATTTTTTAAAATTTTAATTATTTTTTATCAATTCTATAACATTTTTTAAATTTTCTTCTTTGTTTAATTTTAAATATGTTCAACTCTTTTAGGTGAATTTTTCTTTCTGATGCTTTGAATGTTGTATGTAAAGCACATTCAATTAAATGTTGAAATGTGGTATACACAAAAACGTATTAAAACCTATTATTATTTGCATATTTATATGAGTGATACAGGGTTAGGATTAAATAAGTTTTCACTTCTTCTTGCAACATGAAAGTTGATGTTAAATTATCGTATTGTTTTCCTTTTTTTTTTTACGCTACATCTTATTCATTTTACATGTTCGAAACACATAAAACAAACAAAAAAACCCTAAAAAGCATCGTACTTGGTTGGGGAGACGACCTCGAAGCAGAACCTCCTCTCGATGTCTTCGCAGGGTTTGACGGAGCAGAGCCTCAGGTCCTCCACCACCACGGTCAGAGAATCCTAAACAGGTGGGAGTAAATTGCTAATAAAGTAATAGATTTACTGCAATGCATTGATTTCTTCTGTAACCCAGTGATGTAAGGCATTACAGAATCAAAAATATGACGTTTAACTTTGTAAGGAAATCAGCTACACAGCTGAGTTTAAGACACAAGACAGGTGGTACGAGTTGGAGGAAAGACTGGATCAGTCAATCACCATTTGACTAAAAGCAGTAAAGCAGCAGAAGAAATGAAAATGGAACATTTCCGTCTTGGTGCTTTTGTTTTGGTGCCATTTCTCCATCCAGACCAGGACTACGGTAGCGCAGCAACTTCCAGCGGATTATAACGCATCATTTAGAGGAAAGTGACTCTGATGGTGAAGAAAGTGAAGCTGGCATGTTTGATGGAGATTTAGCTGCTGTTGGAATCAGAAACAGAGGATGAGGACTTTGATGGTTTGATTGATGACATTACCCCGCTCTATTTTTAAATACACACACTTGTGTGCTTGTTTTATCCGTGTTTTTTACCATGATTAAAAATGTTAGTACTTTGTAATCAATACTCAAATAAAGCACAATCAAACTCAGTTTAGCTCCAGCTCTATTTCTGTATATAAACCCTCCCCTATAGTTAGGTGCCTTATGTGTGTGTGTGTTAAATACAGTAATGACACACAGAACTGAGACTGAGCCTTTTAGTACTGTGCCTTTAGTACGGTGCCATAGCCGTAAAAATACGGTATTAATAATAATAATAATAATGACAGTAACATCTAATAAACATAAAATAAAATTACAGAGCTGAAGTAACTTGCCCAACACTAGTTTCATATTCACACACACACACACACACACACATATGGATGTCAAGCAAGAGAACTGAAAGTGACCTAAAAACCAGGTCAGGCTCCACATTGAATAATGGGTGATGGATCCCAGTTAGAGATCCAGTTAAAAGCCATTAAAGCTGCGTTTCTCCGCAGGTAGACGCACCTTGAGCTTCTTCTGGTAGACCAGCTGACTGTTCTGGATGGAGAACCAGCGCCTGCAGAGGGAGGAGGAATAAAACATGGATTCAGATGGATATCATCACATCCTTCAAGTTTCAGAGACCTAAAACACCCCTTAAGGGTTTCTGGATTATTGCAACAGACGCTTCGTCATATTTCCTCGTCTTAGCTTTGGGAGACTTTCGTTTGTCTCTTTATCTCCGTCTCTCTCCGCCTGTCTTCTCATCCCTGTTAAATATGTTTTCATGGTGTCACTTGGTGTCTACACTTCATACTCATACTCTGTGCTGTATGCTCCCTGTGAACACTCTGCCAATGAGAGCGCCACTGCCCCCTAATGTAGTGGAGGGGAAATTGCAATTTATTCTAGGACAGAAAAAACACGCCCCCCCCCATGGAGCCTCGCACCCCAGAGGGGGGGGCGCCCCCCACTATTTGAGAACCACTGGGTTAAAGTAACCAGAAGTGCTAATATTCTAAACATTTTTTCATTCCTATTAGTTGTAAAATAAGTCATTGACAGTCACTGAAATCCTGATTAGTTTCAGCTCTACAGTAAATCTATGTGTACTCTACACACACACACACACACACACACACACACACATTAATATATATATATATATATATATATATATATATATATATATATATATGTATAGTGACTCACCTGTTCCAGGTCTTGAAGGCGTTGCTGGCCCTCTTGAACAGGTAGCCCTCCATCACCACGCCGTTGGGGGCGTCCACGTTGAACTCCACCTTGGTGTCGTCGTAGGAGAAGTCCTGAAACGCGAGAAAAGACCCCCCCACCCGTGAAGGTTACCAGGACGTCCTTTTAACCTCTGACCCCTCAAACAAGGAAAACAAACCCTGTGATGACGGGAAAGCGTTGGATGCGCGCCGTCACGGCCTCGCCACGCCGCTCATGTGGAAACGGTCACATGTTCCGTTTCCCCGAGATGTTCCATAACCCGGCAGATGTGTGTGTGTGTGTGTGTGTGTGTGTGACGCGAATCATTACATAAACGGGGCAGGATTCACGCCACGGCGTCCTCTGACCTTCTCACGACTCACAGATTATTGCGGTTTTTTTTTTACCCACAAACGCGTCATTTGTGTTAATGTTTTCACGTCTGGGCTGATCAAAGTACGGGAGTTTGTCCTCTTGTTTGAATCCAATCAACGGCGTTTTAATGTCGGACACGTAATGCGATTTGCAGGCGAGCACAGAACATCAACTTATCCCAAATCGAATTTTCAACACTGCGCGCACGAAGCTCTGAGAAAACACTGGAGCCAGTCTTCCCACCGCAGACACTTCAGGTTCCACGCATCAGTCGCCGAGACAAAGGCAGCAAAGAGACTGTATGACCCATTAAAAAAAGAAAAAAAAACACTCCTGTTTCATAACAGCATCTGTGTGTGTGTGTGTGTGTGTGTGTGTGTGTGTGTGTGAGTGTGCAAACTGCTGCCTGTTCATTCACACACTTCACGTCACTATCTAACATAAAAAAACGGTTGAATTCCTGCATATGTTTCTTATGCAATCTCAATAACTGAAGTTATTACTAAGCAAATATGAAGTTATAATATATGCAAACTATATATATAGGTAAGCAGTGATGTTTTATTTTAACATGATTGCATGTGTATTCACCAGTGTGCAGCTTATTTTAACTTGTACGCACATATCACTAAAGCTTTAAGCCTGGGGGACTTTACATAATCACGTTTTAATGAACATGCAAAGCGTCGAGAAAATGACAAAGTCGATGACGAAAGCGAGAACGAGCATCGGTGAACCCACCAGGCTGTCGTCCCACTGGCACAGGAGCTTCATTCTCAGACGTTTGGTGTGTTCCAACAACATCGAGGAGTGGAAAATAGACTAAATTAAAAAAAAAATGTAAAAATAGAAAAAAAGAGGCTCTGAAAACAGCAGTAATCTCAGAGCGTAGTCGTGTCCAGTCCAGCGTTACCAGAGCGTCGCTGCAGAACCTAAATACAACACTGACATACTCGTCCTCCTGAGAGCGGATTTCCATACAGCTGCAAATGTGACACACACACACACATATAGAAACACACACACACACACACACACACACACACACACACCGGTAGCTGCTGTCGACCTGAGGACAAAACACGGCTGCTCTGACACTTCACTGTGTGTGTGGGCGTGAGCTTTAAACACACACACACACACACACACACCTCCCCTTTACTGCAGAAGGGAGGGGTGTGTGTGTGTGTGTGTGTGTGTGTGTGTGTGTGTGTGTGTGCAGCCTCATGAACTGTCGACCCACTCGGGGGGGGAATCGAACCAGCGAGGCTGGTAACGTTTGATTAATTAAAGCAGCAGCTCTGCACACAACAACACTGCTTTACAAAAAAGCTGCAGGAAAAAATAAGTTCATAAGTTTAACACAATTCACACTTCTAATCTGAAATTATTTGACATGATTTCACCAGTCACTTCAGTTATTAGTTAAAGTTATCATGTCATACACCAACACATCCCCCTTTAACATGTGTGTTATTATGCAAAACTCATCATTCATGAACATTAACACTATTATTCTATTGTTTGTAGGACAGAGGTTCAACAAATATTTTATTATACAGGGTAATAAGAATAAAGACCTGACTGACTGACACATTTAATGCTAATTTAATTTAATTTAATCACATTATGGAGCAAAAACTAGATAATAGCATGTTTTTTTAATGTTTTAAAACCCCTTTAAGAGTTAAACTACATTGACCATTATGCTTAAAACAGGAGAAATAAAGAATTCCAGCGATTCAAATGAACATATAATAGTTACTTTAAGTTTCCACTGCCGTCATTTTCCATGATAACTTTATAACTTCCAGGACGTTTGAGCTTTTTCCTCAGTTTCTATACAATTTCTATACCTACTGTAGTTTTCCAGGACACATGGGAACCCTGGTTATTGTTAAGCTATGTTTAAATAAGTTTTATAATAAGTTTTTTTCTCTCCATTAAATACTAATGTTTGATTGTTTTTTTCAATATTCTAATTATTTTCTGTGTATCATCAACATAAATTGATTCTGACTCTTCTGTCGTCTCCTCACATGTTGTAGATTTATTCTGATTCCAGGTTTAAGTCCAACAACCTTTGTGTTTGTAGAGATATTCCTGATTTATTATCATTTATAGCAGCAAAACTGATAAATACTAATATTGTAAGTGGATGAAGTTGCCTTTCCAATCATATATTATAGACTAGAGTAAAAAAAAACAACCTTGTAATTAACACACACACACACACACACACACACACACACACACTTCCTCATATTAAAGCTGACACGCGTCACTTTTCAGATCAGAACATGAAGCAGAAATACAGAAAATTGACTGATTTATGATTCTCTGATTTCACGCTTTGTCCGTCATAAAACGCTCCAAAAACAAACTGATATAAAAATGTTGAATCGTTACGACTCAGATCTGTGGGTTCAGGCGGTAAAAATAAACCAGGTGACACACACACACACACACACACATACACACACACACACACACACACACACACCTGAAGGAAATCTCGTCCTCTTACCTTCCCCTTTTTTCTTTTTATAAACCAGCAGAAACACCAGACGACGGCGAACAAACGCATCCAGATGTGCAGCGTCTCTAACCCACAACAAAGATCATCTATTTTTAAAAAGCCGCTAACGTCTCACACACACACACACACACACACACAAACTCAGTTATATATTGAGTGAGTGGAGATAATACCAGAAAGCAGCGACGTACGAGGGGTCACGACACGCTCACAGCATCAGCTGATTTTAACAAGGAAGAATTCAGAGTCTCTGATGAGACTCAACTCAAATAAATAAATAAATAAATAAATAAATAAATAAATAAATAAATAAATAAACAAATAAGTCTGGCTTTATATGATGGGTGAGTTCATAATGCAGTGATATATATAATGCTGTGATTGAGGTACAGTAGTAGCATATTTTGCAGTATTAGCAAATAATTGATCTCTGATCTATTATCTCCCTAATAATTGAATTTTGCATTGCAGATATTTATCTTATTTTAATTATTTTTTTCCTAATTTGGGTCAGTTTGATCTCACTGTACCAGATTGGGTACTTTCCCATTTCCCATCTTTATTTCATAAAAATTATTTGTTTTATAGATGATTTCTCATCTTTTTTTTTTCTACTGGAAATGTCCATTTGTTTCATGATGTTGAATGAATTTAAATAATGAATCTGAATGAATTTATTGTGTCCAAAGGGAAATTAGCTTTCACAGCTCTGTGCATGTGTAGCTGCATAAAGCAAAGCATAACACAAGGTTCAACAAACTCAGTCTCTGACGAACACGCCATCGCGTCCACCTGCTGCCGAGCTGCAGGTAACCGGCTCTGATTCGCTTTCTGTGGCGACTCATTACGGCGCCCTGCACGCCGTCGCCAGCTCGGCTCGGCGCGTTCGTCCCATACCTGCCCGACATCTGCTCCAACGCCTCCAATTAATCCTGCATCCACGGAACCACATGCTACAGCCTCTAGGAAGCATCAGTTTTCCTGCTATAAATGATGATAAATGTGGAATATCTGTACAAACACAAAGGTTATTGCACTTAAACTCAGAATAAATCTACAACATGTGATATATATATATATATATATATATATATATATATATATATATAGTTTTTAATGGAGAGAAAAAAACTTTATTTAAACATAGCGTAACAATAACCAGGGTTCCCACGTGTCCTGGAAAACCTGGAAAATGATTCACCAATTTTCCAGGTATAGAAATTGCATAGAAACTGAGAAAAAAGCTCAAACATTCTGGAAGTTATAAAGTTATCATGGAAAATGACGGCAGTGGAAACTTAAAGTAACTATTACATGTTCATTTGAATCGCTGGAATTCTTTATTTCTCCTGTTTTAAGCATAATGGTCAATGTAGTTTCTCCTAAAGGGTTTTAAAACATTAAAAAAACATGCTATTATCTAGTTTTTGCTCCATAATGTGATTAAATTAAATAAAATTAGCATTAAATGTGTCAGTCAGTCAGGTCTTTATTGTTATTACCCTGTATAATAAAATATTTGTTGAACCTCTGTCCTACAAACTATAGAATAATAGTGTTAATGTTCATGAATGAAAAGTTTTGCATAATAACACACAAGCTATGTTACACAGCAAATATAGTAAATATACTATTGTATAGTATAAAAGTATAGTAGTTAAAATATTTTAACATTGTGTTTTACTTCATATAAAAATACTTTATTCAAAACACAAAAAAGCCCAAACTGACCCAAATTAGTAAAAAAAACACTTGAAATAAGCTAAATTATGTTTATTTATTAATACGATAAATGGTCAAAGATCAATTATTTATCCAAAAAAAAAATCCTAGAAAACTTAAATCAAGACCAAACATCAGAAAGAAAGTTTGAATAATAAGATGAGACTATTTTTAATGTAAAATTATGGCAGTGAAAACTCAATTAGCTTTATTTAAAACATGAAATAAGATCAAACTGAACCAAATCAGGAAAAACAACTGAAATTAACTAAATTATCTGCTACGACCAATTCAGTTACTTTTATAAAGCACTTCCCCCTGGTACTCTAGTAGTACATTTTGCAGTATTAGCAAATTACCTTGACTACAGCACCAGACTGGGTAATAATACTGCAGAAACACTGCAAAACAACACTATGCTACCAGGGTGGGAAGTTCTTTATAAAAGTACTTGATGTTTGAAGTCATTGCAGATAATTCAGTGTATTTCAGGTTTTTTCTAATGTGGCTCAGTTTAGTCTCAATAAAGTTTTTAATTAAGCATTTTATTTGTAGTGAAACACAATGTTAGAGATTTTTTTAATATTCTAACTATATTTGCTGTGGAACTAGATAATTCCAGCAGTCCAAATGAACATTTTAAGTTTTCACTGCATCATTTTTCATGATAACTTAAAAGAACATTTGAGCTTTTTTCTCATTTTCTATACCTGGAAAATTGGTGAATCATATTCCAGGTTTTCCAGGACACATGGGAACCCTGGTTATTGTAAAGTTATGTTTAAATAAAAGTATTTTCATGTGCATTCTAACCCTTTTTGCTCCAACATAAATAGATTCTGTCTCTTCTGTAGTCTCCTCACATGTTGTAGATTTATTCTGATTCCAGGTTTAAGTCCAATAACCTTTGTGTTTGCAGAAATATTACAGATTTATTATCATTTATAGCAGGAAAAGTGAAAAATCTGCCTGGCAAACAATTACCTTCGATCCCTTGTAATTCAGCATTTTGTGCTAAAATCAGACACACACACACACACACACACACACACACACACACACACACACACACACACACACACACACACACACACACACACACACACACACACACACACACACACACACACACACACACAAACCAAACAAACAGCCATGGAATCATTATTTCATCACATCTCTGGTCTCAGGCGGTAAAAATAACCAGCATGCCGAGCGGCTGCAGGGACAGGACTTCTCCATTAAACCCGCGGTTAAAAATGAATGCGTGCAGCGTCAGGACGCTTCCGTGCACTTTAACCCCCCCTCGCCCTGTGTGCTATTGTTAAAAAAATGTGAAAGAAACATGGAAAACTGAGTAAGAGAGGTCAAACATAAAACATGATGTTATTCTCCTATTAATTAAAAAAAGCAGAAATAGAACAGCTCGGATTTATCATCATGCAGGAAACTAATTACACTGCAATTATACTTTTAGCAGCAGGTGATAACACACACACACACACACACACACACACACACACACACACACACAGGAGTAAAAAATGAGGATTAAAAGCAGATTTACTGACCTGCATGAGGGTCTGAGGTCGGTGGCGGTGGGACGACGGAGGAAGAAGAAGGAAAGATAATAAAGAATTAGAATCATTAAAGACAGATTTATAATCAGATAAAACAATAATTCCTCATCTTTAGTGCACATGTTGATTTTCCTGTTACCTGCTCTTATTTATCTAAATCAGGGGTTGGACAAAAAAAACAATGCACCAGTTTCTGCTTCATCACAGAAATGTGAAATCTGAGCATCTTTAAGGTTCAAGAAATAAGTATATGCTGCAAAAAGTGAACTTTTAATGATAATTCAACTCAAAAACTAGATATTTTAGTTCAATACACTGCAAGAAATGACTGCATGAATATTTTAACTCACCACGCTGCAAAAAGTGAAAATACTTGTTTTTCATACAATTAGTCCAATATTAAGTAGAATTATCTTGAAGTATCTTATCCCACTGGTCTTTTTCAAGACTTTTCTTGATTTTGGTCAATTTATTCTCATTTTTTTGATGACATTGTTTGACTTCTTATATTAACGAACCATCATATCAAAATTGAAAACATCAATATTTTAATGCACATTGAAATGTTACCCAAAAATCACACGTTTTAACCTCAAGGTGGCGCTATGTCTCAACACACTCAAATAAAAAACAAACTCAGCATTTAACTGGACTGAAAACTCACTGCAAAGCAAATGATCAGCAGTTATTGTTCCGTCTACAGCAGACAAATCTCTTAAAACATTTAATTCTATTGTTTATTAATGCATGAATGTGCAAGAACAGGCATCGCACCATTTCTTATTATTTTATTAACCTGCATCTTTACTTTTAGTAAAGTAGCTTAAATCGCACCGTGTGCTGTAAACTGGACCTGGTTCGACCTCTGGTCTAAACCGTGACCCCTGTTCGCTGGTGATGCGTTTGAGGCTTGGCGTGTTCGACGTGAACGGATCAATAGCCGCCGCCCACGTGTGACTAGGCCCCGCCCCCCCGGCGCCGCAGGGCCACGCTGACCGCGGCGTTCTGACAGATGGTCACTGATCCAACAGCTGAGTCACTAACCCAAATAAACACGGAAGGAAAGAAGCACAGCCTCTGAGTTATTCAGGAAAACAGACGCTAGATGTTCATGGAGGAGGAAACAGCAGCGTGCACGATCAGACACGACGAAGGCTGCTAAAAAACACACGAAACACACCAACAAAGTGTGAAGTGTTGAACCTCTGAGCCGCTGAATATCGACATGTTCACGTCACTAATGACGATTCCAATCAAAAGCAATAGAATTAAATATTAATGATGATTTTGATCAAAAACAAGATATTTTAGCTCAATACGCTGCAAAAACTGAAATCTTGATAATCATATTAATGAAATACAAGATATTTAGCCTGACACACTGCATAATATGGAATAACAAGAAATTTTAGCTCAATATGCTACATTTTTTATATTAATTATGATTTTATTAAAAAACAAGATATTTTAGCTTAATACGCTGCAAAAAATTAAATATTAATGATGATTTTACTTAAAAAAACAAGATATTTTAGCTCAATACGCTGCAAAAAATTGAATATTAATCATGATTTGAATAAATGTACATGTGGATGTAGCCAGCGACAGACAAGCTGTCCTTGAAATGTTTGGTCTAACTCAGCATGTGACCGAGCCCACTCACAGCAGAGGGCACACACTAGATGTGCTCATTACTAAGGGGGTTACTGCTTCAAATGATAATGTCATGGATGTCGCATTATCTGATCATTTTTGTTTGTTCTTTGACCTGTCTGTTACACCAAAGCCGGCAGCTGGGCCAAAAAAAGTACGAAGAAGACTCATAAATGACAAAACAAGGGCACAGTTTATGGAAATGATAGCTTTTGAAAATACCACTGGTTCTAATGTTGATGATCTGTGGAACTCCTATACATCGAGTGTTTTAAATGTCTTGGACACCGTTGCCCCTTTCAAGGTTAGAGAGGTTAAAAACAGGCAAAAGGCACCATGGAGAAATGATGACTCAGTCAGGGCACAAAAGAGAGAGTGCCGGGGAGCCGAACGGAAATGGCGCAAATCAAAACTCCAGGTTGATCTAGAGTTTGTATGTTTTGTATGTTTTGCTCTCCTTTTGTGATTTTGTGTAACTGTAAAGCCGTTGAATTGCCCTGTGTATGAATTGTGGTCTACAAATAAACTTGCCTAGCCTTGCCTTGCCTTGTTAGCATCCGTGCTAACTTGTTAGCATCCGTGCTAACATCTGTGCTAACATCCGTGCTAACATCCGTGCTAACTTGTTAACATCCGTGCTAACATCTGTGCTAACGTCCGTGCTAACTTGTTAGCATCCGTGCTAACATCCGTGCTAACTTGTTAGCATCCGTGCTAACTTGTTAGCATCCGTGCTAACATCCGTGCTAACATCCGTGCTAACTTGTTAGCATCCATGCTAACCTGTTAGCATGACTTGTTAGCATCTGTGCTAACATCCGTGCTAACTTGTTAGCATCCATGCTAACCTGTTAGCATAACTTGTTAGCATCCGTGCTAACATCCGCGCTAACTTGTTAGCATCCGTGCTAACATCCGCGCTAACTTGTTAGCATCCGTGCTAACATCCGTGCTAACTTGTTAGCATCCGTGCTAACATCCGTGCTAACTTGTTAGCATCCGTGCTAACTTGTTAGCATCCATGCTAACTTGTTAGCATCCATGCTAACCTGTTAGCATAACTTGTTAGCATCCGTGCTAACATCCGTGCTAACTTGTTAGCATCCGTGCTAACATCCGTGCTAACTTGTTAGCATCCATGCTAACTTGTTAGCATCCGTGCTAACCTGTTAGCATAACTTGTTAGCATCCGTGCTAACATCCGTGCTAACTTGTTAGCATCCGTGCTAACATCCGTGCTAACTTGTTAACTTGTTGTTGTTCACCTACAACAACAACATTCAGAACGCTGCAGCTCGAGTCCTGACCAGAACCAGAAAATATGACCATATTAGTCCAGTGCTCATGTCTCTGCACTGGCTTCCTGTCACTCAGAGAATAGACTTTAAAACAGCTTTACTTGTGTACAAGTCTCTTCATGGTCTAGCACCAAAACACATCTATGACATGTTAGAGCCATACGAGCCATCTAGGACCCTGAGAACCTCAGGGACTGGTCTCCTGCAGGTGCCCAGAGTCAGGACTAAACATGGTGAAGCTACATTCCAGTTTTCTGCTTGTTAGCATCCGTGCTAACTTGTTAGCATATGTGCTAACATCCGTGCTAACCTGTTAGCATCCGTGCTAACTTGTTAGCATCCGTGCTAACGTCCGTGCTAACTTGTTGTTGTTCACCTACAACTAAAATCTGGAACAGTCTTCCAGAGAATGTGAGACAGGCCTCAACTGACAATGTTTAAGACCAGGCTGAAAACAGTTCTGTTTAACCGTGCATATGAAAACTGAAAGTATCTTATCTACACTCTTCACTCTTTTTTAAATTTATGATGAATTCTATGTTTTATGATTTTCCTTTTGTGATTTTATGTATGTTTTGCTCTCCTTTTGTGATTTTGTGTAACTGTAAAGCACTTTGAATTGCCCTGTGTATGAATTGTGCTCTACAAATAAACTTGCCTTGCCTTGCCATGATTTTACTCAAAAACAATATATTTTAGCTTAATACGCTGCAAAAAATTAAATATTAATGATGATTTTACTTAAAAAAACAAGATATTTTAGCTCAATACGCTGCAAAAAATTAGGAATTAATGATGATTTTACTCATAAACAAGATATTTTAGCTCAATACGCTGCAAAAAATTAAATATTAATGATGATTTTACTCAAAAAAAAGTATTTTAACTTGATATGCTGCAAGAAATTAAGTATTAATGATGATTTTACTCAAAAAAAAGATATTTCAACTTGATACGCTGCAAAAAGGAAATCTTGATGATCATTCTACTGGAAAACAAGATATTTAGTCTGATACACTGCAAAGTATGAAATATTCATTCTGCTCAATAAGATATTTTAGCTCGATACGCTGCAAAAAATTCAATACTAATGATGATTTTACTCAAAAACAATATATATTAGCTTAGTACGCTGCAAAAAATGAAATCTTAATGAAAGTTTTTCTCAAAAACAAAAGATTTTGGCTTGATATGCTGCAAAAAACGAAATCTTGATGATTCTACTCAAAAACAAGATCTTTTTGCTTAATACAACCACCTTCATAACACACTTGATATACTATAAATTCGCGCTAAAACGCCAGCTCATGTGCAGCAGTCATTCTTCCATCTACAGCAGACAAATCTCCTAAAAACCTTTAATTCCGCCTGATTTGCTGCTTTAATCGGCGCCTGCTCGGCAGGTTAATCAAACACCTCCTGCTCTGATCCTGAAGAAGCGTCAGACTGGATCAGAGGTGCAACATGGGCACATTCACACCTGGTAGGACGCGTCCACCTGCAGCTTCACCTACAGCAGGACGGAAACCTGCGTCCAACATGAGCAGGAAGAACGAAAACAACTACCTATTAAACAAAGGAACTCACCCTCTGCTGGATCGTTGCGTGCTTGTGTTCCATTTCCCTCTTCTCCATGGCCGAGTCTATCACCAGCTGGTCCAGCTTTAAGAAAAGAGTAAAAATACTCAGTGAAACTCTTTATTACGCATGTAGATTCTAGAATGCAGATTTTAACACTTTTCAGCAGCAAACTCAAGCATGAAGCATCGATTTCTGCTGTTGTCTTTGGCCTTTTTTAATGAATTATAGCTTTAATACATGCAAAAATGAAAATAACTAAGAATAATTAAGAGGAGGAATTGTGTGATTATCCCTTATTCATTGTAAAAAAATCTAATCTTACACTTGTTTATGGTACAACTAGTCCAATATTAAGTAAAATTATCTTATCAATGTGATGTCAGATCATTTTGTTTGATTTTTTTTTCATAATTTATGTCAATTATATATATTTTGCTAAAAAAATCCTTGTCTTGACAAAATTGACCAAAGTTATTATCTAAAAATCAAAGTGCAGTAAGGTAATTATACTCATACTAATAAATTTGTTTTTGGTACCATTAGTCCAATATTGAGTAGAATTATTATAAAATATCATATTCTAGTTATTGCATTTGCAGATCATTTTTATTATTACAATTTTTGTTCTTAATTTTAGCTAAGTTAACTGCAAACGAAATGAGATAATTCTACCAAATATTGGATTTGTCGTTTAAATACAAGAATCCTTCACGTGTTGCGATCTTTTTTTTTAATTTTTAAACCTGAGAAAAGGACAAATGAAGCGTGCACGGATGCGTGGACGCACCTCGGCGGCCAGTTTCTTCATGTAGGGGTCGATCTCGTCCAGCAGGTTGTAGCCCTGCTGGAACAGCGAGTACTGGGCGTGCATGAAGGACAGCATCTGGATCAGGGAGAGAGCGCGTCATCCAGATGTTCCTGATGCATTAAATGTATTAATGTATTATTAATGTTTATTTTTAATCAACAACACTCACAGCGTCCAGGATCTCAAACTTCTTCTTGGCTTGGAGGACGTTGATCTGCAGGAAATAAAACAGGAAAGTGTTCATACGTTTATTTATTATCTGCTAAATGTGGAAACAGCTCCCTCTAGTGGACGGTTCTGACTGGTTCAGGCTCAGCACATTTTATTAATAAAAGTGACTCAAATCAATTAATTAACTATCAAAATAGCCATGGTTAATATGATATTTGTCAAGTAACTGATTCATTAATTAATTATTAGCTCTAGCTCTCATAGTAATTGAATTGAATATTTTTAATATTTACTGAAATAAAACATTACACATAAATTCTGTATCTCAAATAAATTCCAAGGCTTTTTAAAACATAAACCAAAGTTTTTATTTCACATTTTGCTGAACCCAGACACACATTCTTCGATTGTAAGATTACATCGCTCGGATTTTAACATTCATATATATATTTTTTAATTATTATTATTGTTTATAGTTTTTTTTTAACTTCACTGCAAAAACCTAAATTCACAACAGGTGAAAATATCTTGTTTTTCAAACAATTATTGAGTAAAATTATCCTATTCAGATTTCAGTTTCTGCAGTGAAGAAAACAAATAATTAAATAATAATAATACAAAATAATTGAAATCCGAGTATATCAATGAAAGAAATATTTGAATTGTCATTTTCAAAATTATTTTTCATTTAAAACTTATTTCAAAGCTGTTTTAAAACATATTTAAATGCAAATAATATACGATTCATATGATTGTAAATATAGAGATTTTAAGTAGTTTTTTAAAAAGATTTTTTATAATGATTTTACTTAAAAAGAAGAGCACATGCAAAAGTAATTATTATTATTATCATTATTATTAATTCAAGCTTGGAAATATAAAGAATAAAATTGACTTTTACTTTATTTCTACTGGTGTTTGTAGGGATGTGAATCAGTGTGAAAACGTACAGATTAGAGCGTTTAACTTAGGAGTTCATACACTGCAAAAAAAAGCCAACCTATATTAAATATCAATATGACATTTAATGCAATAATGTAAGTTGGAACAGCAAAGCAGGACAGTAAACTTTAAATAATTGGGTGAGTTGTTAATATTTGTTGTGTCTCAATATAAGGGACAAAAGTTCCAATGTAGAAATTACACATCCTCACTACTGAAGAGGGCACTTTACAATCCATATGGCTTCCAAAAGGGCACTTTAGCACACATTTTGGTTTCTAAAGGGAACTTTAGCACACATTCTGGCATTCAAAGGGCACTTAATCATGCATTATGGGTTCCAAGAGGGCACTTTAGCATGTATTTGGCTATTAGAGGGCACTTTACAATCCATATGGCTTCCAAAAGGATACTTCAGCATACATTTTGGGTTCCAAAAGGGCACTTTAGCACACATTCTGACTCCTAGAGGGCACGTTAGCACAAATTATGGCATTCAAAGGGCACTTTAGCATGCATTGTGGCTTCCTAGAGGGCACTTTAGCATGTATTTTAGGTATTAAAGGGCACTTTACAAGCCATATGACTTCCAAGCGGGCACTTTAGCACACATTCTGACTCCTAGAGGACACGTTAGCACAAATTATGGCATTCAAAGGCCACTTAATCATGCATTTTGGCTTCCAAGAGGGCACTTCAGTAGAGATTGTGCATCCAGAAGATGCTCAGTTGCAACTGAAGTTTTCTTTTAATAAAGAACTGCATAATAAACAACTACAGGAAGAAGCAGGAGGCGTCAGTCTGTGGTGTTAACGTCACGTCCCGTCTCCACCCACCTGCAGGACGTAGTCCAGCGCCAGGTGTCTGAAACACTTGCGGGTGATGCTCAGCGTTCCCGTGGCTTCTTCCACCTCGTGGGGCTTGTTCCTCGGCGCCTGGGCGTTCTTCACCTGGGCGATTTCCATGTCCTCCCGCACCCTGTCGAAGTGCTTCTTGGTCTCCTTGAACTTCCGGACGTCCCTTGAAAAACACAAACAAGAACTGGAACGTCACACTGGCTCGAAGGAAAAGTGGAATTCAGTCTGAGACACAAGCGAGTTTGAACTTCGGTTTTACCGACGCATCATTGGTTTACTCACTCTTTCACGAAGTTGTGCAACTGCTGCTTCACAGAACGCTGAGCTTGATCAAACAGGATCTGAAACAGAGGAAAAGAATATGTTGGTATTTCTTGATTATTACAGATATGAAGGAGTGAATATCTAGTATCTAGTACCATAAGATATTCTGTTTATGACAGCGAAAAGCAGGAAATCCACACATGTAGAAGCTAACACCAACTTTTTTTACAATAAAAATAACTAAAAACACTTAAATCGACATAGAAACGTGCTGCTGATCACGTTTCTGTCGACTCTGGTCGTCTGCACAACCTCAAACACGTTTCCAACTCCAAGACTTTTGGAGGGAAAAGTAGAAGCATCAGATTTTGCGTTTGCGGCCAACAGAGGGCGACAGACGCAGCTTTTATTCTCTTAACGCTCGGCCACATGACGCATGCAGATAATGCAAATGAGCCCGTTAAAGCCCGTTGGAATGAGTGGAGCGTGGACGTCACTCAGGATCGGAGACGCCCGCTTTGACACAATAACGCGCCGCTTCCAGTTCGGTGTTTTATACTCAGGATCCCTCCTTTTCTTTTTTTCCCCCCTCTTTCTGTGATCGTCCCTGCTGCTGCTGCTGCTGCTAAATAGGTCACTGAGGCAAAGAGGGAGGGAGGAAGTGAGTTGGAGGGAGGCGAGGAGGCTTTTTGGTACAACGAGACACTGCAGACTCTGCTGCATCCAATGCAGGGTGCAAAAAAAAAAAAATACCCACGTCGCCTTCATCAGAACCCAATCATCCTCATCCTCATGCACCCTGCCTGAATAATTAGATATGCGGCTGTGCGTGGATTAGAAGATTTTGACTTTGCAAAAGGCCCTATAAAACTGGGTTTTATGGGTGTTTTAACAGGGATTACATGAGCTGATGATGAATGAGACACTTAAGCACACATCTTGGCTTCCAACAGGGCACTTTAGCACACATTTTGGGTTCCAAGAGGGCACTTCAGCACACATTTTGGCTTACAAAGGGCACTTTAGCACACATATTATGGCTCCTAGAGGGTACTTTAGCACAGATCTTGGCTTCCAAGAGGGCACTTTAGCACATATTTTAGCTTCTAAAGGGCACTTTAGCTCACATTTTTGCTTCTAAAGGGCACTTTAGCATACATTATGGCTTCCAAGAGGGCAATGCAGGGTGCAATATATATACAGTGATCCCTCGCCACTTCGCGGTTCACTTATCGCGGATTCGCTATTTCGCGGATTTTCATTATGCATTTTTTTTTTTTTTGTGCATTGTGTTCTGCATTCTGATTCGCTAAAAACTCACTCCCGCTTCTTGTATCAAAACATGCTACGAATTGTGCTATCATTTTGTCGTCTCGTTTGCAAAGAAGAAAAAAGAGCGACAACAGCTGCCTATCACTATGTTCTTCTCCCGAACAAACACACCTGCACCGCGGGCTTCAGAAGAAGAGAACACTGCAGAGCGCAGCCAGGATGCAGCCCAGTCTGAAGAGCAGTGAAACGGCCTACACGCGAGTCACTGTATTTGTATACATGTAATAGTTGCTAATTGTAAAAAAAAAATAAAGTTTTCTATTTCGCGGATTTCACTTATCGCGGGTCATTTTCGGAACGTAACCCCCGCGATAAACGAGGGATTACTGTATATATATATATATATATATATTACTCTCTCAGAACCCAATCATCCTCATCCTCATGCACCCTGCCTGAATAATTGGATATGCGGCTGTGCGTGGATTAGAAGATATTGACTTTTCAAGGCCCTATAAAACTGTGTTTTATGGGTGTTTTAACAGGGATTACATGAGCTGATGATGAACGAGACACTTCTCTCTATTGGTGCCGCTGCAGGCAATGAACACAGGGAGCAAACACTTCAAAAATCTTGTGAATTTGGCCAAGTTTATAAATTAAAATGAGTCTGTGATGGAAGCGGCCAGTTTGAGTTAAGTATTCCCGCCACTGCAGAGACATGTTTGTATCGATGGCGGATTAAAGCGACGTTTTTACTGCTCTATGAACTCACCGGGAGTGGAACTACAAAGCGTGCATGTTCGCTGCCTTTGAGATTCTGCCATCACATCAGATACGATCCACTCTAACCGCGACGTGACCACGGAACAAAGGGATTCCTGCGATCCCGCACCAGACGCCGCCTCATCCAAGAGCAACACGACACCACGAACAGGTGAGCCAAGCGTCCTGGTCCAGTCAATAAACCCCTTTTAACGGCTTCTAGCAAAGTGTTATGTTCGAAGGCTAACAAATCACTCGGGTCCGATCGTTCATGTGTGGTCAAATCTGTTTTCCTGGATCCAGTTCGAACAAAAAGTTGAGAGAAGTGAAAATGAGAACTGGAACCTTCACTGCTATCGAAAGTTCCCGCAAACATGCGATGACTCAAAAATCGTAACCGGCGGCGTGCATCGCTCGTAAACACTTGGGTGTCACTTCAGGTTTTTCACACGGTTCAGACAGACCAAGGTGGTTTTAGCGTAAACCACAGTCTTTAAAAGCTGTCAAGTCAACATGCTCACCTCCTTGTTGCCTGTGTGTGTGTGTGTGTGTGTGTGTGTGTGTGTGTGTGTGTGTGTGTGTGTGTGAGTGTGTGTGGTGGTTCAGAAAAAGCTGCTGTGAGACTTCCTGGCTCTGGGGGGAAGTGGCATTCCTGAGCTGATTTGTGGCGAGTCGACTCCCTAATTTCATTGGATCAAGATGCCGCAGGTCGTCTTCGTGGGACCTGACACAGCCAGACTGACAGCGAGGACCAAGACCAAGACTTTGCAAGGCATGAGACTAAGTTTAGACCAAGACCAAGGTAGGAAAAGACCAAACCGAGTAAAGACCGAGACCAGACTGAGAATTTCCGAGGTTTAAGACCAAGTTTACACCAAGACCGAGGTAGGACAAGACGGAAGTGACCGAAGACCAAAACCGAACTGAGACTTTGCAAGGTATGAGACCAAGATTAGACCAAGACAGAGGTAGGACAAGACAAAACCGAGTAAAGACCAAGACAAGACAGAGTCCTCTTATGGTTTGAGACCAAGTTTACACAAAATCCAAGGTAGGAAAAGACCAAACCGAGTAAAGACCAAGACCAACCTGAGACTTTGCAAGGTATGAGACCAAGTTTAGATGAAGATCAAGGAAAGACAAGACCAGACCAAGACTTTTCAAGATTTGAGACCAACTTTACACCAAAACCAAGGTAGGATTAGACAAAACTGACCAAAAAACCAAGAACAACCTGAGACTTTGCAAGGCATGAGACCAAGTTTAGATGAAGATCAAGTAAAGGACAAGACAAGACTTTTCAAGATTTAAGACAGAATTTACACTGAGACCAAGGTAGGACAAGACGGAACTGACTAAAGACCAAGACCAGACTAAGACTTTGCAAGGTAAGAGACCAAGATTAGACCAAGACCAAGGTAGGACTAGACAAAGATTCAAGACCAAGAACAGACCAAAGCAAGTTACACATCATCTACCAATACAATCAATTTAATGATGTTGATATCTCACAGCTCTGATAATGAAATAAAACACAGAGTCCTTGAGACTGAGTAAAATCTCCATCATGGTCCACTTTCACACCTGCAAATGAACTAGAATTGGTCAGATCAACATGATTCAGACTCATTCTAGACCGACATGTTTGCACATTGGATTTACATTGTGTAGCAGACTTTTCTATCATACATATGCATGAGGAGATCATGTCATAAATGCTTTATATATAATGTATGTGCATACAGTATAATACCTTTTCTAGCCTTTGCATGTTTCCTGTACACTAAACGTACTTTTGCAACTCATTTCTGTTTCTGGTGATTTCTAGAAGTTGCAGATTACAACCAAGTGATCAACAATAAAATAAAGGGTTTAGAAAACCAAAGCAACAAGCTAACAGATGCTGAATCAGGTAATAATTCTCAACCCTGTCCACCATTTTCATATCGTACTTACTGTAAGTTACCGAATAATAACTGAGTCTCAATTAACTCAGGGTGCACACGTCTATTTTGATAAAAAAATGGTTGGTTTGGAAAAGAAATGCTGAGTCTAATTTATTTTTTGCAATAATCTCAGTCAATATCCAATATATTATAGGTTAATTGTTGATCACCATGGCTCCGGTGCAGCAAAAAAATAATAGTACGACATGAAATTCCAACTTTCTGTCATAAAATATGCAGAGGGAAGACGCAGCCGTGAGCCGTACAGAACGGTAATTTGCCTTCAGAGGAATGTGAGTTATATGTAGTCATACTGGTTTAATAAAAGAATTTGAGTCAATTACCACATTTTTTCCAGTTTTGCTGAGCAAGATTCCTTTTTGTCAGGAAGGAATTAATCTCCTGTCCAAAATTACACATAAACACCTGATTTGTAAAGTGATTAAAAACGAATAAACGCTGTTGTTGTCACAGAAACACTGGTTATAGCTGCTTTTACATGCTAACAATGTAGCATTAACTGCCTATCATAACATTTTATTGTCTCGTTTTCATTCCTTCATCTTGGAGTTGGAACAAAGAAAAGACTTTTCCAACTTGTGAGTGAGTGAGTAACGACTGGATATTTGGCACATCTTCCTCGACCCTCGAGCCGGAGCAATGAGTCAGCGACAGACGGCGTCACAATGGACCACTGTGCCGCTCGCTCGCTCCCTTCTCATTCCGCCGGCATGTCGGGACAGAGGAGGACGTAACGAAAGCCGTCAGAGCTCTTTTTTTGTGTATTTAGCTCATTCCAGCGCTAACTCCACCGTCTCTCTCTGTCAAACAGACAGTTTGTTTTTACTGCCTTTTTTACCGTATATATTGTAATATGTCAGATGTTGGTCAAAAGTCCAAAAGTTGAGGTGAGGTCGACCTGATCTTCCTCGCAGACCTTCTGTGGTTTCTCCGTTGCTAGGCTGGTTGCTAAGGCCGAGCCGTGTGCTGTTCACATCGTCCCACTCGCTCGTGTTGGACGGCGTCCGGGGCTTTCGAACATGCACGGATGTGTTTTTTTTTTTTTTTTGTGCAGCCTCCTCCAGAACTGATGAGAAAACCGCCTGTTTCAGGCAGCACGAGTTAAATAAGGAGGGTTTTTTTTGTTTCTTCATGTCATGCATGCATGCAAAAAAGAACAGCATCAGCAGAACCCTGGAATATAAATATAGATCCAACGTGCAGGATGTGTCGCCCTTCACAACAAAGTGCATTGAAATCCATACGTGTGCTTCGCTTTGAAGCCGCGTTTTCATATATTTTTACTTTCTGAACAAAGGCTGCAGTTGTGCGCCCTGCGGGGAACGATAAGGGCCGCCGCTGCAGACTGAACCGCCTTCCCCGCTGCGTCTTTGTTTTCTGGTTTTCCAAATATAGGCTAACCCAGAGACGGCGCTGGCAACACACGCGGGAGTTCGCTCCTCCTGCAGCGGCCCAATGCTTTAAAACTGGGGGAACTCATATGTGATTGTAATCTAAACTGCTTCGTCCAAAACATGTTTTCTTCGCATCAACCAGAATAATTTATATTCTTTTATGTGAAAGCATTTTTCTTTTTTTGGCTGTGTCAGTCTCCCGCTCATTTTTAATGGATGTTCAGAGAGTCAAACACGAGTCAATAATTTATCGAGTGTTCGTACGGTGTTTCATGCTCGAGTTAAACAGGGAAATGTTGGCCTGATTCTCGTTGGTGCCTCTGCCCCTCGTCGGGAGAGAGAGAGAGAAAATGCATTGTGAAACGGCTGGGAAGTAAAAAAAAGGTTCGGATTCATGCAAACAGAGCCTGTTCTGTGTGTGTGTGTGTGTGTGTGTGTGTGCTGGCATGGAGAGGAAATGGAAGCAACAAGAAAGCCAGGGCTCTTTTTTCTGCCTGTTTTTTTTTAGACATGCGTGTCTTCTCGTTCTAGTATAAGCTGGAACACACGGCTCAGTTTGTGTTTTATTTTTATGGGTTTTCGGAGGCGTGTGAGCGCGGCGTTGACAGGGACGGTCGTTCCGCAGGTGCGAGTCCTGCAGATGCAACCGATAAAACCGCCATTCGTGTTCGTCCGAGGCCCCGAAGCCTTGTCGCTTCAGAAAAGAAAACACAAAAGAGACGAGGACACACGATGGACGAATAAAACAACTCGTCAGATACCTAGACACGTTTTTAATTATAATTAGGGCTTTTAAAGTTAAATGAACTTTTACGCCACTAAAACATCAGGTAGGAAATTTAACAGGTCAATATATATACATACATATATATATATATACACATATATACATATATATACATACATACATACATATATACATATATATACAGTGATCCCTCGCCACTTCGCGGTTCACTTATCGCGGATTCGCTATTTCGCGGATTTTCATAATGCATTTTTTTTTTTTTTGGTGCATTGTGTTCTGCATTCTGATTCGCTAAAAACTCACTTTCGCTTCTTGTATCAAAACATGCTACGAATTGTGCTATCATTTTGTCGTCTCGTTTGCAAAGAAGAAAAAAGAGCGACAACAGCTGCCTATCACTATGTTCTTCTCCCGAACAAACACACCTGCACCGCGGGCTTCAGAAGAAGAGAACACTGCAGAGCGCAGTCAGGATGCAGCGGCCCAGTCTGAAGAGCAGTGAAACGGCCTACACGCGAGTCACTGTATTTGTATACATGTAATAGTTGCTAATTGTAAAAAAAAAATAAAGTTTTCTATTTCGCGGATTTCACTTATCGCGGGTCATTTTCGGAACGTAACCCCCGCGATAAACGAGGGATTACTGTACATATATATATATACATATATATAAATACATATATACATATATATACATATATATATACATATATATAAATACATATATACATATATATACATATATATAAATACATATATATAAATATGTATATACACACACACACACATACAAATATACATATATATATATAACAGCTATACCTTTACTATAGTAGACAAGTTTTTAATTATAATTAGGGCTTATAAAGTTATATATATAGGTATATATGTATATACACTTAAGCCCAAACTTATTCATACCTCTATCAAATACAATGAATTTCTGGATTTTTTCCACTTAAAAATTAGTATTTCACCTCAGTGTTTACTTAAATAGGACACAAAGAAATTCTTCAACTATATAAGTATATATATATATAAAGACAGATTTCCCAGCATGCCTTGCAGGAGCTTTCTATATCATAGTCATTTGTTGATGTGATTTTTAGTTTATTTACACATTCTAATGAAACACAAATCAATTATGGCTTCAGACTTTCTTCTGTGTCCTATTTAAGTAAAAACTGAAGAGAAATACTAATTTTTTATGTGAAAAAATAAAGAAATCATTTTGGGCTTAAGTGTATATATATATATATATATATATATATATATATATATATATATATTTAGTTTTTCCACATATGCATCATCTCTCTAGGTCAAAGTAAGTGTAAAAAGATAAACATGCAAAAAATTGTCAAATACACAATGTGTCATTGACAAATTATCGTTGGTAAGATGAGAAAGTCCAAAACCTTTAAAATACAGTTAAAAAGCATTCATCAGGTCTTAAAATGTTTAATATATTGTATATATTATGTTTAATATTAATATTAATATATATATTTAATTTAATCCACCTAGAATACAAAACAAGTTGATATCATTCTTTTTATTAATATTATTATTAAAAGCCTTTTCAATGCAGTTAAATATCTAGTAACTAACTACAATCAACTCCACATCAAATATTGTTCCTCATGTTTTTTGAGCAAAACTGATGATTGATTTGTCCACTTGCATATTAAAGAGTTATAAAAAAGTTGAAAAATATCCCTTTAATGTACATTTAGAGCAGAAAAATATGCAAATGGTTTGTAACTGGCAAGTAGCTCAATCTGCAGGCTGATATTACGCATTAATGGTGATTATTGACAGTCTATAGCTTCTTGATTTTTCCTTTTACATTGCACCAGATTAGAGTTTTTCCAGAGTTTATTATGAGGGTGAGACTGAAATGACGCCACTTTCCCTTGTGTTCAGGTCACATTGCTGCAAACACGCCGTTTCTGTGAATAGTTTTTCCTCTGGAGGGAATCCCTCTTATCACTCACACTCTGTGCTGCTTTTTTACATTTATTTTTATATATCAAAAGCAAAGCGACACAGAAAACCTTTGAGAGCCAATTACATTAACGTCCAGTCAGGCTGCTGGCTCTCAAAAACCCAAATCTAAAACTGTAAAGTTGCGTCAGTCTGACAGAAACTCTGAGGAGACGAGGAGAACGAGGGCTGAGCCGAGTGGAAACAGGACAGGAAGCATGTCATCCTCAAACTGACCAAATTACATATAATCTAACATGAATAAGAACAGCAGCTGGTCAGGAAATCTACGAAGCACATCTGTGTTTGGAGTTTTATATCATAGTTCATTTATACTGGGTTGATTCTAATATCACAATAGACTCACTACAGGATGTTTTATGGTGAACACAGGGCTGTAGTAACTAAGGACAGAGAGGTCATGACCTTGGTGTTTGTTTCCTCAAGGTTTATTTCATTTCAAGTATTTTTCTCTCACGCTTCATTTCAGAAAGTAAAAAAAATGCTTCTGCGTGTTCTTTTTTTAGACGTTTGAATGAATCTGAGGATTCAATGTAAGAAGCTGCATCATCAGTCAACGTTTGCATTCGTTCCAGCAGGAATGATCAGGAAAAAGAACTAGAACTATTAAAAATAGTGAAGAATCCTCCAGATGCATCAACAGATGTTATCCTGTAACCTGCTGTTAATGCAGCTTAGGATAAAATGGGAAAGAACATGCTAGTAATATAAATATATGACTTTATTCCCATATTTAAAGGCTTTATTCTCCTAGCTAATGATTTTATTCTCACACATAACTTTAAAACAGTAAATAATAAAATAAAATTCTCAATGTGGCCCTAACACTAGTTATATATATTATATACGTCATATAATACTCCATAATAAGGATAAATGTCTTGTCCTGTATATTTCAGGGTGTCTTTAATTCATTTTTTGGCTCTAAAACAGCACCTTGTGACGATGTCTCCTTACATATTAATGTATTAAGTATGCATTAGCTATGTATGTGTACATGTGTGTATGTGCGTATATATATGCAAATATGTAAATATGTGTGTATGTGTATGTATGTAGGTGTGTACATGCATGTATGTATGTATATATTATTAGTATCTTCTCCATTCTATGTCCATAATGCATACTGTGTATGCTGATTAACAAATTCTACAAATTTTGTACATAGTGTTGTGTATTTTTATTTTTTATATCTTTTATTTTCTTTTCTTTACTCTGTACGCTGCAGTAACAAGCAAATTTCCCCGTTGTGGGATCAATAAAGTCATCTCTTATCTTATCTTATCTTATTAATAACAACATATTACAGCAGCTCACTGTTCACCATCAGCTCTTCACGTCTGACCTTTACGGGACACGTGAAGGTCGCTGCTGACCAGCGGCTGAAGCTGATTCACGCCTGAGCTGAGCGGCCATTAACCCCCCACCCCCCCATTTACCCCCCCTCTCTGATGGATGGGGATATAAGGGAGTGGCTGAGAACAGAATGTGGTCCACACGTCCGCACGCACGCTGCTTTACAGGCTCCGGATAATGGACTTCAAAGGGGCAGGATGGGGGGGCAGGATGGGGGGGCAAGGGGTCACAGCTTTTAAAGGCTGGTGGTGGTGGTGTTTGGGGGGGGGGGGCAGCAGTAAATGCACGCTCTGTTGAACGTCAGCGGACAGATGTGGATGTGGAGGGAAAAGTACAGTAACAGAGCTGAGGATTTATGAGAAATGTTGTTTAACTGGTTCCATTATTCAGGAAATAAAAATACACGTAAAGCACGCCCCCCGTTACAGAGCCTGATTTGGCCCATTTTGGTCTTATTTTACGTTTTAAATAAAGTTAAACTAAGTTTTCACTGCCATAATTTTCCATAATAACTTAAAAATTTCCAGGAAATATAGTTTCTATATCTGGAAAATTGGTGAATCATCTTCCAGGTTTTCCAGGACACATGGGAACCCTGGTTATTGTTAAGTTAAGTTTAAATAAAAGTATTTTTACTGCAGTAAAACCCAACGTTACTGTTACAGCATCAATATATATCATCAATATCCACATCATCAATACAATAATAAAATAGTTTAATATAATATCAGTAGTAGCTGCAACTAACCACTATTTAGATATTTATTTAGATTGGAGCTGTTTGTGGGATTATTTAATTGGCTCCTTTATAATCTCCTTTTTAAACATTTTACAGAAAATATTCTTCATGTTTTGAAATGATACTCAGTGATTTATAGCATTTTATGGAACAATAATTGACCTTTGAACTATCTTATTAATAATAAAACTTTGCAGTTCTTTAACCCAGATGATTTTAGGTTTTCCTGATTTGGGTCAGATTAGTTTTGTTTTAGGCTTTAATTTATGTATATTTATCTGTAGAAAAAAATTATTCTAAAATTTGACATCAACATAAATAGATTGTGTCTCTTCTGTCGTCTCCTCACATGTTGTAGATTTATTCTGATTCCAGGTTTTAGTCCAATAACCTTTGTGTTTGTAGAGATATTCCAGATTTATTATCATTTATAGCAGGAAAACTGAAAAATAGGTCTGGGGTTGAAGTGGTTGATCAATTAATTGCCAATTATTACACTAATTGCCACCTATTTCGATAAGTGATGAATCATTTCTGATTATTTCCTGGTTTCTTTATTCTTCTATAATAGTAAACTGATGATCTTTGGGTTGTGGACAAAAAAAGATATTTTAGCTTCAATCTTTGGCTTTTTTATAAGAATCAAACAGCTTGATTGATTAACGGTTCCAGTAATCAAAAGATTCAGAATAGCAGCATTACCACACATCACATGAAGTGGACTCAGGAGGATGAGGACATATCTCCATCTGTCAGAGATGTGATTGACAGCTTTGTTGCTATGGTAACACTTAGCGATAGACTAGCAGGTTCAACGCATAAGAACCTGGACCCGTTATTCCTATTATTTTCCTAACTTGTTTCATATATCAACTTAATCAAGAATTGTGGTGGAGAACATGTAAAATGTAATATAGGACATGCTATTAAACCATTAACATTGTTCAAAGGGTTCAAACCAACTTTTACCAACAAAAGTCAAGCCTCAACCTCACACTCATCACACCATGAGGTTTATCTATATTTCAATTTCAACCAGTTGAACTTAAGGATGAAGCTGAATGAGGAATTCTCTCTCGTTTAAAGGGGCGGAACATTGGGTTCTAAAGGGTTAATGACGTGTGAAGGCAGTTCAAACACTGACTGGCTCTTTATTCTGGTCTGAGAGGAATAAAAAAACCCTTATTGAATCCCGGTTGATGATGATTTGACTGTGAGTGCAGCACATGTGGGACAGACTCACCATGTGGTAGTTGATGATTTCCTGGAGGCTTTCCCCGCACTTTTCCAGGCACTCCTGCAAAAAAAACACATGACAAGTTTCAACCGGGATAATATTAACAAGAACACACTCCATGCTACTGTATGTACAGCTGAAGCCAACGTGTATTTAAAGTCTAAAATCAGAGGAAATCAAAAGATCCGCAGGACCAGACCTGAGTCAAAGCTGGTTAATGTCACTGAGCTGCTGGTGATTTTTTATTCCCTTTGATTCGTGTTCAGGAGCTGTAATTACAGGCTGATTCGCTGGTTCTCTTTTTTTTTTTTACAATGGAAACTACAAATATGAAAACACGATCTTTATTAAGAAACTCTCAATTAGCCGTCCGGGCTGAAGCCAAGATGGCTTCCCTAGGCCTGATAGGATCCTCGCTAGCTAATCTGTTGGTAATCAGATTTACTCAAAATCGCAGCATGGAAGGCTAAAAATAAAAAGTCACATAAATCACAAGCCACTCCACTAAATGACAGGTTACGAGTACTAACAAGGACAATAAAGCTACAATAAGGGATATAATGGCTCAGTTAGGACAGGATTACATGGTTTAACTCACAAGAACCAACAATGTTGTTACACCGGTGTAACAAGAACGTTGATTCCCCCAGACTCTTCATTATGAGGTTTTATGTCTAAACTTTACTCATTAAGCCCCAAAGTGACATTTACTAATCATTGTGTTAATGGTCGAAGCTGTGGTGCCGCCATCCTCCATGCTCCTGGCTGTGTTCTATGTATCCCACTTGGTCTATGGTCTACGTCATTTAAATTTAAGGATAATTGGGTTCTTATGGGTTAAATAAGGCTGGAGCTCGCTCACCGAGATCATTTCGTCCTTCTTGCACTGCTGCGACAGGTCCCGGATGCCGTTGACGAAGAGTTTGTTGGCGCCGACGTACGCCTTCCCCGCCTCGATCATCCCGCTGCACAGCTTCACCAGCTGAGGACAGAAACGGGAGGAAAATGCAAACTTTAATAGGTGTTCTACCCACATAAAGGCTGATAGTTGATTAATCTATTGATTATTGGAAGGTTTAATGAGTCAATTGGTTAATAAAAAGGTGTAAAATGTGGATTTTTATGTCCCCAAAAGCTGAGAATTCAACCTAAAAATGTTTTTTTTTAGTCCAGACCCACAGTCCACAACCCAAAGATCATCAGTTTACTATCAGGATAGCATCCTGCTATAATATACATCAGGTTAACATCCCGCTAAATATACATCAGGCTAACATCCTGATATAATATACATGAGGTTAACATCCCGCTAAATATACATCAGGCTAACATCCCGCTATAATATACATCAGGCTAACATCCCGCTAAATATACATCAGGCTAACATCCCGCTATAATATACATCAGGCTAACATCCTGCTATAATATACATGAGGCTAACATCCCGCTATAATATACATGAGGCTAACATCCCGCTATAATATACATCAGGTTAGCATCCTGCTATAATATACATCAGGTTAACATCCCGCTAAATATACATCAGGCTAACATCCCGCTATAATATACATCAGGTTAACATCCTGCTATAATATACATCAGGTTAGCATCCTGCTATAATATACATCAGGCTAACATCCTGCTATAATATACATCAGGTTAGCATCCTGCTATAATATACATCAGGTTAACATCCCGCTAAATATACATCAGGCTAACATCCTGATATAATATACATGAGGTTAACATCCCGCTAAATATACATCAGGCTAACATCCCGCTATAATATACATGAGGCTAACATCCTGATATAATATACATGAGGTTAACATCCCGCTAAATATACATCAGGTTAACATCCCGCTAAATATACATCAGGCTAACATCCCGCTATAATATACATGAGGCTAACATCCTGCTATAATATACATGAGGCTAACATCCTGCTATAATATACATCAGGTTAGCATCCTGCTATAATATACATCAGGTTAAAGTCCCGCTAAATATACATCAGGCTAACATCCCGCTATAATATACATCAGGTTAACATCCTGCTATAATATACATCAGGTTAGCATCCTGCTATATTATACATCAGGCTAACATCCTGCAATAATATACATCAGGTTAGCATCCTGCTATAATATACATCAGGTTAACATCCTGCTATAATATACATCAGGTTAACATCCTGCTATAATATACATCAGGTTAACATCCTGCTATAATATACATCAGGTTAGCATCCTGCTATAATATACATCAGGTTAGCATCCTGCTATAATATACATCAGGTTAACATCCTGCTATAATATACATCAGGTTAACATCCTGCTATAATATACATCAGGTTAACATCCTGCTATAATATACATCAGGTTAGCATCCTGCTATAATATACATCAGGTTAGCATCCTGCTATTATATACATCAGGCTAACATCCCGCTATAATATACACCAGGTTAACATCCCGCTATAATATACACCAGGTTAGCATCCTGCTATAATATACATCAGGTTAGCATCCTGCTATAATATACATCAGGTTAGCATCCCGCTATAATATACATCAGGCTAACATCCCGCTATAATATACACCAGGTTAACATCCCGCTATAATATACATCAGGTTAGCATCCTGCTATATTATACATCAGGCTAACATCCTGCTATAATATACATCAGGTTAGCATCCTGCTATATTATACATCAGGCTAACATCCTGCTATAATATACATCAGGTTAGCATCCTGCTATAATATACATGAGGTTAACATCCCGCTAAATATACATCAGGCTAACATCCCGCTATAATATACATGAGGCTAACATCCTGATATAATATACATGAGGTTAACATCCCGCTAAATATACATCAGGTTAACATCCCGCTAAATATACATCAGGCTAACATCCCGCTATAATATACATGAGGCTAACATCCTGCTATAATATACATGAGGCTAACATCCTGCTATAATATACATCAGGTTAGCATCCTGCTATAATATACATCAGGTTAACATCCCGCTAAATATACATCAGGCTAACATCCCGCTATAATATACATCAGGTTAACATCCTGCTATAATATACATCAGGTTAGCATCCTGCTATATTATACATCAGGCTAACATCCTGCAATAATATACATCAGGTTAGCATCCTGCTATAATATACATCAGGTTAACATCCTGCTATAATATACATCAGGTTAACATCCTGCTATAATATACATCAGGTTAACATCCTGCTATAATATACATCAGGTTAACATCCTGCTATAATATACATCAGGTTAGCATCCTGCTATAATATACATCAGGTTAGCATCCTGCTATAATATACATCAGGTTAACATCCTGCTATAATATACATCAGGTTAACATCCTGCTATAATATACATCAGGTTAACATCCTGCTATAATATACATCAGGTTAGCATCCTGCTATAATATACATCAGGTTAGCATCCTGCTATTATATACATCAGGCTAACATCCCGCTATAATATACACCAGGTTAACATCCCGCTATAATATACACCAGGTTAGCATCCTGCTATAATATACATCAGGTTAGCATCCTGCTATAATATACATCAGGTTAGCATCCCGCTATAATATACATCAGGCTAACATCCCGCTATAATATACACCAGGTTAACATCCCGCTATAATATACATCAGGTTAGCATCCTGCTATATTATACATCAGGCTAACATCCTGCTATAATATACATCAGGTTAGCATCCTGCTATATTATACATCAGGCTAACATCCTGCTATAATATACATCAGGTTAGCATCCTGCTATAATATACATCAGGTTAGCATCCTGCTATAATATACATCAGGTTAACATCCTGCTATAATATACATCAGGTTAGCATCCTGCTATAATATACATCAGGTTAGCATCCTGCTATAATATACATCAGGTTAACATCCTGCTATAATATACATCAGGCTAACATCCTGCTACAATATACATCAGGTTAACATCCTGCTATAATATACATCAGGTTAGCATCCTGCTATAATATACATCAGGTTAGCATCCTGCTATAATATACATCAGGTTAGCATCCTGCTATAATATACATCAGGCTAACATCCCGCTATAATATACACCAGGTTAACATCCCGCTATAATATACATCAGGTTAGCATCCCGCTATAATATACATCAGGTTAGCATCCCGCTATAATATACATCAGGTTAGCATCCTGCTATAATATACATCAGGCTAACATCCCGCTATAATATACACCAGGTTAACATCCCGCTATAATATACATCAGGCTAACATCCCGCTATAATATACATCAGGTAACATCCTGCTATAATATACATCAGGTTAGCATCCCGCTATAATATACATCAGGCTAACATCCCGCTATAATATACATCAGGCTAACATCCCGCTATAATATACATCAGGCTAACATCCCGCTATAATATACATCAGGTTAACATCCCGCTATAATATACATCAGGTTAGCATCCTGCTATAATATACATCAGGATAGCATCCTGCTATAATATACATCAGGCTCACATCCTGCTATAATATACATCAGGATAGCATCCTGCTATAATATACATCAGGCTAACATCCCGCTATAATATACATCAGGTTAACATCCCGCTATAATATACATCAGGTTAGCATCCTGCTATAATATACATCAGGATAGCATCCTGCTATAATATACATCAGGCTCACATCCTGCTATAATATACATCAGGATAGCATCCTGCTATAATATACATCAGGCTAACATCCCGCTATAATATACATCAAGTAACATCCCGCTATAATATACATCAGGTTAGCATCCTGCTATAATATACATCAGGCTAACATCCTGCTATAATATACATCAGGTTAACATCCTGCTATAATATACATCAGGTTAACATCCTGCTATAATATACATGAGGCTAACATCCCGCTATAACATGTATATGTTTCTTTACCACCCTCATTAGATTCTATTGTTCTGTTTTTTTTTATGACTTTCACCAGAGGAAAATCAATTATTCCTTATTTCTCATTCTGTGTTCTGAGGCCAGACGTTCTGTTCCCTTCATCTCAGGCAACAGCTGTTAACCAGCTGTTCTAAGGAAGAATCTGGCATTTTGGGAAAAAAAGCAGTGGTTCTTAAATTCAACCACACGACCCTGGACCCCATCTAATAAGATTTTTCCTTTTAGATTTTTTTTTATAAAGTGGGCAAAATGATGGCCCAAATTAAGGGAAAAATTAGGAATCAATCAATTTATTTAATACATTTAATATTATTTATTAGAATATAATTTTTCCTTTACACAAATTATACATTTATTTGATTTTCCATCTATTTATTTAATTGTAATTATTATTTTATTTATTTTTAAAATTTATTTTTTTATTTATTCATTCTTTATATTTCCTTCATATATAAAATAAAATACAAATTGACTTGAAGTTTCAGTCTTCAATACAAATTTATCCTAAATTCTGTCATTGTGCAGTTATAGAAGAAATTATAATAAAAATAGAGAATTCCCATTCATTCTGGGGACCCCCTGGTGACCCTACAAGGACCCCTGGGGGTCCCCAAACCCCAAATGTTTAATCTGTTCTTGAATTAATCTAATTAAATTATGATTTGAGCGTATTTTTTTGTATTTGGAGGTGAATCGTTGACCTTTTAACCGCTGTTACGAAAACATTTTTAACCAGATGAAGCATCGCTCATCCAGATTAAGAAATATGACTCGACTGGTTTCTCCTTTGATTGTTTAAATGTTCATAATCTGATTTAAATTCTCCAACTAGATTAGATTAGAATCACTCACACAGAACAACACAATGTCTTTTTTTCATCGTCTCTTCATCACTTTTTAATTGGTGAGTCATCGAATCCCAGCGATTGCCCCTCTATTATAAAACTTACGGTAAAAAATGATCATGTTGCTCTCTTTCCAGCCTCCTGACGCTGCTGAAATGATCCGTTTGATTCACTTTGAATGTTTTTTTTTTGACAGATTCCACCACAGATGGCAGTGAGAGGCTAATCCCGCTGTAATTCAACGTCAGAAAAAAAAAAAAGGAACAGATGGACTGGCGACACGAGCGAAAAAAAAAAAAAAGCGCATCTGGTCGCCTCGTTACGGGCCAGCGGAAAGGTTTGAGATCCGGAGCGGTGGAGCTGATGCTTTCAGCGAGTCCCGGCGTGACTCGGCCGCCACGTCATGTTTCAGCAAGTCTGCAGCTCTGAGCTGTTTAACAGCAGATTCCTGCTGCTCTGGGCCTAATGCGGAGGCCAGACCTCCATCGGTGGAGGTTCAGCTGCTGGGATGTGATGTTAGAATGTGGGAAACTCACCATTGCTGCTGTGTACGGCACCAACAAGTTTCCTGCAATTATCTTTAAATCAATCACTCATGATGAAACAGGTTTAGATCTGGCAGCATATGAAGATCAGGCATAAAAATACAGACTTTTATCCCCATAGCATAAACACGGTCTTACATTTTGGATGTTTTATGCACTTTTGAGTAGCAGAATTTGTACTGTATTAATTCACCTATTTGCATAACTACATAACAAGCAATGAAAGTAGCAGGTACTATATCATATATATATATATATATATATATATATATATATATATATATATATATATATATATATATATATATATATATACACACATGTCTTTTATAGTCATATAGAGTATTACATATATATGTATGTATGCATATTTTTTATCTAATATGTATATAATTATATACTATTTGTATTTGATTTATATATACATATATATTATACATATTATATATATATATATATATATATATATATATATATATATATATATATATATATATATATATATATATACACACATATATATATATATAGCTTTTCTGTTTCTGTTCAATTTCCCTGAGGGAGGAATAATAAAGTTTCAATAAAGTTCCTCAATAAAGTTTTATCTAGTCTAATGTAATTATAATGTAATATACTACTTGTACTGTTAATTACACATTTCTGTGCACTTTCACTTCTGTACTACAACCACCAAATAAAGTTTACAACGTCCATAAATGAAGAGCTGGGAAAAGTGTAATCTGTGGTTTTCAGTTGTTTCCAGATGATAATTAGAGTCGGAGCTCGTCAGGTTCAGGCCTGAGTGACTGAGCAGGTTGTCATGTGTACGTCACGTTCAGGCGGCGTGTTGAAGCATGACGCAGCGTTGTTTAATTAAATGAATCCATCTCAGGTTCTTAAAAACCTTCGGGCACGTCGGACCCAGGCCGCGCCTCGCTCAGCGATGTCGCCTCCAGGTGGGTTCTGAAAAAGCCCAACCGGCACAGACATGCCGCGAAAAAAAGGCCGAGTTTCACGGCTATTTTTACACTGACGGCACACGTAGCGGCAACATGTCACTTGGCCTGATCTCAAATGACAACACCGCGGAGCAGGAAAACAAGCAGCAACAGCGCCGATTGTCTCATAGAGACGGAACTTTGACAGACCTGTACCGGGTTTCCAGTCTGAGAGGCATGTTTAGGGGCGAGCGTGCAAACAGAAAGTCTTTATGAGCAAAGACAAACGGGGGAAATGCACATAGTAAAAAGTGTAAATTCAAGGAAAAGCAGCACGGTGCATCATCCTGTTGTTATCAGCTGATCAGTTCCCTACATGCGGCCTGTCATGTGACATGTGACATGGGTCAATGGTTCATTTTTACCCCTGTAGTCACTCTTTAACATGTTTTGACACAGATAAGGAAAAAAATCCATAATCTCTTACCTTATCTAGCTTCGCCTCAATCTCCACGACCTCCGTCTCCACCTCGTCGATGTTCGCCCTGAAAGACGAAAGCAAAGAACACGTGTTACTGCGCTGGTTGGATACGAACATGGCTGAGGTCATTCATAGCAGGCCTTTTCCAGGAAAAGGGTGACGACGTGCCGTAAATCTGCAGAGTGACAGATGTGAAAAACCCCAAAAAACAAGAGTTTTTGGCGAGACGTTTTAATGTTTAGACGCTACAACAGACTATTAACAGCATCTTTCATATCATATTTTGAATAGTTGCATCTTTCATTCAAGATTTCAGTCATTGGGACCAGTGGAAACAACAGATAGATTTATCTGTGATATATAAGGAATGTCTGCAATGACGTCACAGAAACGCACACATCTTAAATAACAATTGCAGATATCTGTATTTTAGTTTTGACTATAGACATAATGAAAGTTGGAGATATCTCGTTTCCAGCTTCACTTTTGCAGCTGCTAACAGTGATTTTAGTTTGTAAAAATTAAAATAAAGATATCTGTAATTACATGCTGACACGGCAGATATCTCCAACTATATCCAACAATATATAGTATATATTGTCATTTGGCTTATAAAATGATGTAAAATGTGGATTTCTCTTCTCCCAGTTTACTATAATAGAAGAATAAAGAAACCAGAGATAGTCACGTTGGATTAATCTATCATCAAAATAGGTGGCAATTAGTGTAATATTCAGCAATTAATTGATAAATTGTTGTAATTCTAATACATTGACCACTTATTTGGCAGTTTTCCTGCTATAAATGATAATGAAATAGAAGCTGGAACCTGAGAATTTGGACATGTTCTTATTTAAAAATGACTCAAATCCATTTATCAGTTATCAAATTGAATAAATAATGTAATAATTGGCAACAAATTGATGCTGCTCTAGTACTTTTTTTTGTCCAAAACAGCCCACAACCCAAAGAATATCAGTTTACTATTATAAAAGACTAACAGAAAGCAGATTTCTTCATAAAATAAAGAGTAAAAGTTGTTTCAATACACAAAAATTAGTAAATTACCTACAAAAAGAGTGTTGATGAAACACATTCTAACCTAGACACTAAACAAATTGAGCAATAAGGCTGCAACTAGTGACTATTCTGAATAATTAATCAATTTGGTTCGTAAATTAGTGTAAAATTTCCATCATTATTTACCATTATTCTCCACTATACACAGCAGTGCCCAACATTGCACTTATTTAAAACCTCCATGAAAGGGTTAAACTCATATTTTCTTATCATATGGCAGAAAAGGGACATGCAGATATCTTTAATTGTAGCAAATTGATTATTATTATTAGATAATTATTACTAGTATTGGTGATTCAGTTACAGATATCATAGTAAAAACCTCGTTAGACGTTGGGGAACATGCTTTTTTATTTGTTATTTTTTTATTTTTATTTTTTTCCTAAAAATAAAGTACAGTTGCACCTCCACTACATTAGGGGGCAGCGGAGTGTTCACAGGGAGCATACAGCACAGAGTATGAGTATGAAGTGTAGACACCAAGTGACACCATGAAAACATATTTAACAGGGATGAGAAGACAGGCGGAGAGAGACGGAGATAAAGAGACAAACGAAAGTCTCCCAAAGCTAAGACGAGGAAATATGAAGAAGCGTCTGTAGCGCTTGGTTCACTGTGAAAGACCAGTGTGTTACTGAGTCTGAGATGTTGGAGACAAAGAAATTAACGCAGCCTTATATGGTTTGAAAATAATTGAGAAGCACTGTCCTTTAGGAAGATTCTAGTTGTGGTAATCTGGAATGTTGTTTTTGACTTTAGGAAAAACTGCATCACACATCCAGACTGACTTCTAAATGTTAAACCAGTCCTTCACCAGAGATTTGGTGGGTGCGTTTGAGGAGGAAGAGGAGGGCTGGCTCATCCCGAAATTCCCGGATCCCGCCTTTCCCGCTGTTGGCACCACACCCAGCTGCATCCTGGAGCCGAGCCAGCGGGGGTGGAAAAAAAAAAACATGAGATTTACGCCCCGGACGCGTGATGAAGCCCCGAAAACCTCCACAAGTTCCACCACCAGAAGCAGAGCTCACGTGTGAGTAACTTCCCTCCTATAGATCATCAGCTCCTGCAGCACGCTAATGCGTTTTATTGGAGGATGAATACCACGCGCGTGTCGTGCGTGTCTTCCACCGGTTGCGGCATGTTTACTCTACAGGTTTTATTTCGAGAGCTCATTAGGCTCTCTAGGAAGCTAAAAATTACAGATTCTATAGCCGGCGCTGGTTTATTTTATTCTCAGAGCAGACACAACATGCACATTTTTCAGGTCTCTATTTATATTCCTTGGGTTTCACCAGCTGAAGGAGGCAAATGTTTGTTCTCGTTTTTCACTTAAAATATAACCTTCAACATTAAAATAAAGTGTTCTGTAGCTCTCAACAATCTGGAAAAGATCTGATATATGGCAGCCGTTTATACTGGATCTGTCAAGAAAGGCCTAACAGCAATATTTTATTTTATTATAGCATATAATTATATTATATCACCACTATTATACTGCACTGCTGTTTTTATAAATAACTATTATTATACTGTTATGTTACTATTATTCTACTATACCATTATATTATACAATATTATATTAGATTTTTATTCCCATTATGTGGCTATTTAATCTTTATCTAGCTGAGTGTTTTATGCCATTGTATTTTTATTGTATTTAAATGTACCAGAGTGCTGCTATGACAATGGAATTAGCCTTCGGGGGATGATAAAGTCACCCATCCATCCATCCATCCATGCATCCATCCATACATGTAAACTAGGACAAGGACACAAGTTTGACTTTTTCCTCACAGCTCGATTAAACCATGCATGTAAATGCACTGAATGACAGTGTAATAGAGATAAGAAATGAAGCATTCAGGGCATGTTGAGACCCTGGGTTTTGACTTGAAGGTGATTTTCGTTTTGCATGCATGCATGCATTGCTTAATAAAAATGACAAAAATCACTAATAATCAGTCTCCTTTAAGGCTTTTTTTTTCCTGACTGGACACGATGACGGAGCATCTGTGGCAGATCTCGGCCATCGCTGGCAGGATTTCAGACTCGTCTCTGCCTCGTGTCTCCCTCTCTCCGGCCTTGGGTGGATTAGGCTGCTGGAGGAGGGAGGATGGCACGCGCTGCGCTACCCCACCCCCCCCCCCCCCCCCCCATCACCACCCCCCACCCAGCAGCCGTTTCCTCTCACCGTCTCCTTTTATGTGGAACAGAGGGAGCGAAGCAGGGGGGGAAATCACACCCCAGAGAGGAAATATCTGTCAAAAAAAAAAAAAAAAAAAAAGCGGGATAGAAAACACACATCGCCTACATAATCAATAGCATATGATTCCATTCCATGTGCATGTGGTGACCTGCTGTGACCCCCCGCTGAGCGGCGTTCACCCTGCCGCGCCCAGCAGGGTTAATCCTGCAGGGAGCGAAGCTGTTTTCTTTACCGATGACGTTTGTTGGAAACTGTGCTTTTTTTTTATGTGATAATGCAGAGCTTAGGGAAGAGCTGGATTTTCAGGAGGATCATAACGTCATATGTTGTTTTAAAAGTCTCGTATCGTTAAAAAAAAGGGGGTTTTAATTGCTTTTTAACCCATAAGGACCCATAGTGTAACAAGAACTTTGGTTCCCCCAGACTCTTCCTTATGAGGAATTTAACTCATTAAGTCCCAGAGTGACATAAACTAATCATCCTAATATGGAATATGTTTACCACTAATGCCCAATGTTACATATATGTTCTATATGGCCCACTTAGTCTATGGTATAACCCACATTTCCTCGTCTTAGATAATGCAGAGCTTAAGTAAGCGCTGGATTTTCAGGAGGATCGTAACGTCATATGTTGTTGTTGTAAAGTCTCGTATCGTTAAAAAAAGGGGGTTTTAATTGCTTTTTAACCCATAAGGACCCATAGTGTAACAAGAACTTTGGTTCCCCTAGACTCTTCCTTATGAGGAATTTAACTCATTAAGTCCCAGAGTGACATAAACTAATCATCCTAATATGGAATATGTTTACCACTAATGCCCAATGTTACATATATGTTCTATATGGCCCACTTAGTCTATGGTATAACCCACATAATATTCCTTGAAATCCACAGAGAACAGTCTGTGTTCAGCCTTAAAGGCTGTTGAGTCACCTGTTGTCCGACCCTAAAAAGTTGCACCTGAACGCACCTCAAAAAAACAACAGTTCTGTGCAAACGAGAGAGGAATTATTCTCCACACCACCAGGTGGCGATAGCATTCGTCAAAAAAGTGGATATAGAAATCATAGATAAAGCTCGTTGGCTTTATTTTCACACTCAACACAGATGGTTTGTAATTGAGAATATGTTTGATTAGGTCCATCACTTCCAATCTGTCCTACCGACTAAAGATTACATTGGCAGCTATCACACTAATCGCCCACATTGATAATCAATCAATAAATTTGAGTCATTTTAAAGAAGGAAATGTCCAAATTCTCTGGTTCCAGCTTCTGTTCTCTGATTATTTCCTGGTTTCTTTAGTCTTCTATGATAGTAAACTGATGATCTTTGGGTTGTGGACAAAAAAAATGACATTTTAGGTTCAACCTTCAGCTTTGGGGAAACAGTAATCGACAACTTTACACCATTTTATAAACCAAACGACTAATCAATGGATTAATCAACTATGAAATAGTCGTTAGTTGCAGCTCTACAGGACACGGGACAAACTAGGCCAACAGATGTTCATGGACAGACCAACATTTTCCAGCGAGTCATCAGGACTTACATGAAGTTGTCGTAAAGTCGTGATTTAATGGACCACGATGATGTTCCTGCCTGTCTCTGTGAGGATGTTTTTAGTCTCACTGAGGATTTCCTGGTTAAATAAAAGGTTAATTAATACCATCTGCAGTCGCATCTGATCTTCCACGTCTTTACTGGTTCAAATTTATTTCACCGCGGGATGAATATCGGCTTACACGCTTTTACAAAAAGGGCTCATTCATCATAGTAAACATTTAATTAACTTCACTTTTTTTTGTCAGAGATAAACTCCGTGTTTGTGGAAAGTTTTGTGGAAGACCAAATTCCCATCGTCCATTTAACATCATTCTATCGACATAGTTGTTCCTCTGCGCTTTTGAGTTTCGGGTTTTTTGGCCAAACGCTGTTTGACAGCCGAGTCCCGGAGGGGTTGCAGGATACAGCCGAGGGTTCGTGAGAGGATTAACAAGACAGGAAAGGAGCAGACGAAACATTCCTGCTGCTCAAAACATTTATAGTGTTTCTTGAGTTTTCCTCGGATAAAATAAAACAAACTATTAAACAATCCGACTCTCTGGTTGAACACACAGTTCATACGAGAGCTGCGACTAATGTCAACTTTCATGACCTGATTTAGCTGGCGTCTGTTCGTCTGTTTTGTTAGCAAAATATCTCAAAAAGTGTCGGCCAGATTTTCATCAAATTTTCAGGAAATGTTGGGAACTGTACCGTGAACATATGATTACATTTTAGTAATGATCCGGAAGAAATGCTGGTTTCTGGACCGCTTTGAATTCTCAGTTGTTTGGGAAACATTGCGGTAAATGGGCCTTCAGACTGGCGCCATGTTCTGGCGCCCCCTGGTGGTGACACCTGACACATGCATAGCTTGTTTTCTTATCTAGAGACACTAAAAGAGCACTTTAAATACACAGTTGATGGGTGGAAGTCACAATATGCTGGTGATGAACAACACTTTTGGAGTGCTTTTATAATTATTGATTACCGTAAATTACCAAATAGTAGCCCGGGGCTATTATTTGTTTCATTCATTTAACAGATCAGGCAACAATTTGGGAAAGGAGATTAATTCCTTTCTGGACAAAAAAAGTATTTTTCAGCAACACTGGAAAAATTCTGGTAGTTTACTCAAGTTCTTTTAACAAAAGTCAGATTACAGTACCGCAGTTAAATATCTTGCGGCTGTGTTTTCCTTTTATTTTACTGCAGAATGATGTATTTTCATGTTACCGCACATTAGCTGTCGGGATCGACAAGTGAGCAATATTACCGCAGAAAGTGTTCTTTCATGTCATTTGAGCACAACATTGATGCAGGTAATGAAAAAGCAAAATATGCAAAATATAAAGGTGCAGTGGGTTCTGCCGTCAATTTTTGCAACTGGTTGCAAATGATTTTGCGAGGTCACAAGTATAGTAATATAAGCATCTTTCTTGCTGGAAAAAGGCAAATAAATGGAAGATTAGTCAATCAGTGATGAACTTTTTAAATGACTAATGATGCAATTCATGGATAATTCTTATAAATAATAATTGAGATACACATCCTACATAGAAGTTTCTACTCAACAATCTATTGTTTTAGATGGAAAAACCATGATTTCAGGCATTGTGATGTTTGGATCATTAAAGCATGGGAAGTTTTGAACCCAAAGAAAACCATGAATGAAATCGAAATTGCAGAAATCTGCCAAAAAATGAAAAATTACTTTTACATTTTTTACCTCGTGTCTACAGACATTTTAGATGCAACTACAGACTCTTTGTTTTCTGCCGTTCCAGATGTTCAGCGCTGACAGCTGCAGACCCTCCAGGCTGTGACCCCCCCCTCCCCCCTCCCCTCCCCTCCTGTCTCACTGCACATGCCCCCCCATCGTAATGGATGCACACGGCGCCCCGGGCCCGTAGCTACGGCAACCGCCTCCTAAGTGGGCCGCAGAGGTCCCCCGCGTGAGTTGACCCTCGTTCTCTGAGCCACTGAGACGATAACACGACTCACGCCGAGCGTCTTCACGCCATCGAATCAAATCCTCGTCTTTTTCTGGATTGTTCTGGGCTCGTTTACCGGACAAAGAAAGAAGAAATAAAACGCAGGATTGTGCTGAGCAAAGCTGCAGCTCCGGCGGGTTTTTTCTGGCCGGTGGCGTGCTGACACGGCGTTTCCCCGGAACCGGGAATCGTTCACCGCCATGAAACGCCTTGTTTCTCTTCAGTTGAAGCCACATCGCGTGTTTGAAGCTTTTTTTGTGAAACTAGTCGCCTTCT
The DNA here is from genome assembly GCA_036785175.1 of Eupleurogrammus muticus. Lineage (NCBI taxonomy): Eukaryota > Metazoa > Chordata > Actinopteri > Scombriformes > Trichiuridae > Eupleurogrammus > Eupleurogrammus muticus. The sequence goes on along the minus strand of JAYKQN010000031.1, from coordinate 1,015,529 downwards.
TCTGTTCAGATGCATTGATGAAACATCATCCTCTGTTTATTCTGCCTTTTTTCCCCATGTTAAAGGGTTTTTTCCCTGTAGGATGTGAGGTTCTAAGAACAGGGGATGTTGTGTCACCCATTGATTTTGGGCTAAAAACAAAAAAAAGAAAGAAAATCAAACTCGACCCTCAGTGATTTCCATTTATTCAACTTAAGAGCGGCTTGGCTGCTGCCTGTGGACCAGATGGCTGAGGGAGACGGTTCTGGGCACCGGTGCCCCCCCAGGGGGGGTTGAGTGCTTTTTGGAGAGTGGATAGAGCCTGGTGGTCTGGATGCAGAACAAGCAGGTGGGCTGAGGACGGAGCCAGGACCAGGTCCAGGTAAATGACCCCGAAAACACAAACCACGGTGGTGGCGGCGGTGTGGGGGGGGGGTCTGAGGGGGGGTGTCGGTACTGGTGCCAGGATTCAAATGAGGACAGCTGCAGCCTGCAGTGATCCTCAGCAACCAGGATCTATGTGATCTTGGGAGGTTGGTCATTGGGGAGAATTTGGGAGGGGGGGGGGTCAGCTGACAAAGCAGCTTCCTGTCTGGAGAAATGGCAGCTTTCTGTTATAATATTGATTGCTTTAGTGTCCTAATTGAGGCTTAACGGATGAAGAGGAGCTGGGACCCCTTCAGCTATCTGAACAACAGCTGAGCTCTTAATGACCCCCCCCCCCCCCCCCACACACACACACACACACACACACACATCACCCCCCCTCTTCCTCTTCCTCTTCACCACCACATGAACTAAGTCCCTCCAGGAAACTGCAATTTTACGATCGTAATAATCGTCACAAATCCAAGACGTCAGTGTGATATTTGTTATTAATAATCAGCATTAAACAATAAATCAACAGGCTGCGATTACACACATCCAGTGAGGTTTCAGGGTAATTTTTCAGTATTTTCCTGCCATAAATGATGATAAATGTGGAATATCTCTGCAAATACAAAGGTTATTGGACTTAAACCTGGAATCAGAATAAATCTACAACATGTGAGGAGACGACAGAAGAGTCACAATCTATTTATGCTGATGATACAGAGCAAATAACGTTAGGAAATAAACCAACATTGTGTTTTACTACAGGTAAAATACCTTAACTAAAACTTAAAACAAGACCAAACTGGCTGAAAGTTCAATCATTAATAATATAATAGTTCAAAGATCAATTATTAGTCCAAAACTAAATAATCACACAAACAGCTCAATTCTTAATTACTGTAAATATGTTTAAGTTATGTTCAGAAAATAAACATTTGGCACTGATATAGTTGTTTGTGTGATATACAATTTGCTTTTTATGGTCACATGTGACTCTTTATTGGTAATATTTAAGTAAAAAAATTCAAATTCACATTATTCTCCTTCAAAGATTCCATTTTCTACTTTAGAAAAGCTAAAAAAAAAAAAGCATTTTTGGCCCCAATATAAAAAATAACAGATGCAGGTTTGCGAGAACATGATGTGAATGTGAGATTACACAAGTTTGTTTTGTATAACGTAGTGAAACAGACTAGAATAAAGTTAGTTTTGGAGAACTTACATTGTGTTTCTCACTCTGGAAACTGCAGACGTCTCATTTAAGTTAAACTCCGTTATTTGTTCGGCCTAAAATACCCACAAATATGTGCACACTGCTTCACACCCATGCTGGGAGCGTCAGGTGACGTGAACACTGGCCGCTTCTCCACGTGAATTCAGTACTACATCCAAAATAAATGTGTAAAAATAATATTAATAACTCAGTTTCAAATGCACATGATGAGTTCTAGTTATTTCAGTCTGCAGTAAACCTCCAACATGTGTTCTAGGCCCTGACTTATTTTATTATTTTATTTCTGACTTTATTAACTATTATTCATGAAGTTATAGTGTTAATTATGTTTTTACCACTAGTGAAGTGACAGCAGTCTGCAGCTGTGATAATGACTTATTCATCTTTTAATAACTCTGCAGGGGGGGGGTTGCATGGATTCGGTTTCACGTGTTCTACCCGTGACCTGGGTTCAACACGCGTGTTCCCTGACAGGCGACCCCCCCCACGCCCCCCGCTGAGAGAAATGCTCGTGTGCAGCCAAACAGCTGAGCGGCGGCCGGTCGCCAGGCCCCGTTTCTACGGCGACGGCCGACCGCCGTCCCAGACATACGACCCCCCCTGGCCCACCCACCCACTCAGAGACCACCAGCACTCCCACAACAACTATGAGTGTCTGAGCTCGGGTACAACTGTAGGACTGGGTCCAGGAGAGGACCCCCCAGACCAGACCAGACCAGACCAGACCACATCAGACCAGACTAGGCCAGACCAGACCAGACCAGAACAGACCAGATCAGACCAGACCAGACCGGACCACATCAGACCAGACTAGGCCAGACCAGACAAGACCAGACCGGATCAGGTCAGACCAGACCAGACAAGGCCGGTCTAGACCAGATCAGACCAGACTAGACCAGACCAGACCAGGCTAGACCAGTCCAGGCCAGACCAGGACTAACCACATCAGACCACGCCAGACCAGACCTGGCTAAAACAGACCAGACCAGGTCAAACCAGGTCAGACCAGACCAGGACAGACCAGACCAGACCTGGCTAGACCAGACCAGACCATACCAGGTCAAACCAAACCAGGTCGTCCAGACCAGGACAGACTAGACTAGACCATACCAGGTCAAACCAGACCAGGTCAGACCAGACCAGGACAGACCAGACCAGGTCAAACCAGACCAGGACAGACTAGACTAGACCGGACCGAATCAGACCAGGTCAAACCAGGTCAGACCAGGTCTGACCAGACCAGGACAGACCAGGTCAGACCAGACCAGGTCAAACCAGACCAGGTCAGACCAGTTCTGACCAGACCAGGACAGACCAGACCAGACCAGACCAGGACAGACAGGAAATTGAATTAACAAACTTAACGAGCAATTAACTGTTTATTTCTACCTACAATTTAGGAAATAGATTTAATTCTTTTTGGACCAAAATCTTTTTTCAGCAAAACTGGAGAAAAAAAAATCAGTTTTGTCAGTTTTTTCACAAATTAAACAAAAAGTTCATTTAAAAAGATTCACATATACAAAACCCACTTTTCTTCTGATTACCTTATCATGCTAACTACTATTTATTTGCATGACAACGTGAACTCCTGATTGGTCAAATCAAGCCGTTACACGTTAAAGCGTCTCCATGAACATCTGTATGCATCTGGGCGTCTCTCATGCAGAAAAGCAGAAGAGGAAGAGGAGGAGGCGTCTGCTCCTCTTCTCTCCAAAAGCAACACTCTGCTATTATTCTAACGGAGGAGATGTCTCGTCTGGCGGCGAACGTTCCACCTCAGACGACCAGGCTGAACTTTTGCCCGTCTGCTCCGCGCTCGATGAGCTTTTCAAATGTCTGCAGAGGACGGATGCATCCGCCATCTTGTTTTGATGCCACTTCGCTCTTCTCTAGACATTTTAACTTCCTCTGGAAAAACCAATAAGTAATTAGAGAGTCAAATAAAAAGCATGATGAATAAACATCTGCTTTTACTGAACGTCTTAAATCATCTAAGAAGGACTTGCCAATATCCTGCATTTATCACCAGGGGCCAATGTAGTATTTCTATTTAAATTATGGGATTTAGTAGTTTCAATGAGCCGCCACTCGTCGAGTTTTCTGCTGCGATGGTGGATTTTATTTAAGAGTCAATCATTAGTCATCATTAAAACCCAAATATATGATGCAGCTATCAGTTATCTATAATGCAACTCTATAGAATTTGCCTGCAAAACTACCACATCTCCATATTTTGCAGTTTTTAAACTTCTGATTGTTAAAAGCAGAAAGCCCCCTTTTATTCTACAAGCCTGAAAATAAATTTTTTATTATGTAGTAAGCTGCAGCTCAGGATAAATTATGTTAAATTAGAGAAATCTCCCTTTAAGAAAAGACAGTTTTTCCTGTCACTTCTTCCAAAAAAAAACCATCCAGTCAATCATTAGTCATTAAAATAATTTAGTAATTAAAAACCAAATACATGGTGCAGCTATCTGTTATTATATCCTACAATAAATTATATTATATTTTATTTATTTTATTCTGTATCTTTCTTTTCTTGAATTTCTCTGCTGTTGCTAATGCAATTTACCCACTGTGGGACAAATAAAGAATTATCAATCAATTCTATATTCTATTTTCTATAATGCAACTCCATATTTTGCAGTTTTTAAACCTCTGATTGACATTTATTATGTAGTAGGCTGCAGCTCAGGATAATTTATGTTAAATTAGTTAGACAGTTTTTCCAGTTTCTTCTAGTTACTTCTTCCAAAAAAACATCCAGTCAATCATTAGTTATCATTAAAAACCAAATACATGGTGCAGCTATCTGTTATTATATCCTATAATAAATTAGATAGTTTTATTTATTTGCACATTTTATTTATTTTATTCTGTATCTTTCTTTCCTTGCATTTCTCTGCTGTTGCTAATGCAACCACCCACTCTGGGACAAATAAAGGATTATCAATCAATTCCGTATTATATTTTCTATAATGCAATTTTATAGAATTTGCCTGTAAAAAGACCACATTTCCATATTTTGCAGTTTTTAAACTTTAGATGTTTTATTCTGAAGTCTACATGCCTGAAATTACATAACAATGACATTTATTATGTAGTAGGCTGCAGTTCAGGATCATTTATGTTAAATTAGTGAAATTTCCCTTTAAAAAAAGACAGTTTTTCCTGTTTATTGAACGACTGAAAGAGAAAATCTTTCTATTCTAATCAAATATCCTCCTCCTGTATCAGGCTGTTGGACCTTTAATGGGGGGGGGGCGTTCCGGTTTAATCTGAGCAGATGGAAGTCCGACATGAGCAGGACGACGGTGGGGAGACGTTCTTCCTTAGAAAACACTTGAATCAAACGGGATGTCTGCAGCCAAAAAACTCATCCCGCCAGGAGGCGTTGAGACGTCCAATGGAAAAAAACCTGACTTTTAATACAAATCAGAATGTATTGTGAAAACTCAGAACCTCAAAAGAAAAGCTTGACATATTCTGATATTCACCCATTTGCTTTTTGCTGCAGTGATTAAGGATATATGTCAAATGCGACTCAGAACACTTGCATATCTCCTAAAAACGATAAATCTGATATTTTGACATACGAACTTTAAATCTGAACGGCCAGGTCTCCTTCTATCCCACCTACATGTCATCAGCAAAGATTGTATTGTGAACAACGTGCCTCATCAGAATAGAACCACGTCAGGCACTTCACTGTTTCTGTACAAAACTTTATTTATCATGGCTGATAAAGCAAAGATATTAAAAATAAATATATAAATTGAGCATGAGAGTCACTTTTTGTGATCTTTTGTCCACCACACATTGTCTATCTCAAAAAAATTATATAAATAAAGCAGCATATCTCCGATTAAAGCATCTGTGTCAGTCAAAAACAGAAAGCTCTGCGTCAGCCAATCAGAAAGAGGAAGCACTGCTGTATCCGGGTAAACCTTGGCGCAGCAACCAATGAGAAGGAAGCACCGCTATCCGGGAATTGTTCACTTCTGTGTGGACATACAGCAGCGTTCCCTGGAAGTTTTAATTTCATTTGGAAACTCAGAGCAGAGCTGCACGTTCTTAAAAAGGATCCTGATCTATTTAAAGACTAAAGTCAGCCACCTGCTTAAATTTAATTAGAATATTAGTTTCTGTCGCGTCAGCTGCTGCTAACCACCAACCGTGCATCTATACAGGAAAAAGCTGGTAAGAGAAATTATGATAAGAAACACTAGGAAAATAAGGCTATTTTTATACATTATACATAGGTAATAATATATAAAGTTATTTTTTCCTTTATTAGTTACAGATATTGTGATGTATAAATTAATTTTCTTGCAACCCTGTATATGTTATAGTGCATAAACGCAATATAATGATGGTGTCATTTTCATGGGCCAACGACCGTGTCCTTTTCTATATTTATATATTAGTAAATTAATTTAATAATAATAAATTTGACTTTGTGGCACCTCATTCATTAACGTTGCTGCCAGACTCTCCAGCTCTGACCTTTAACCTTACCGACCTGACCCCCCAGGAGCCGGCAGCTGCCCCAGGCCTCCACGTCTGATCACGCTCCAAACAAAAAAAAAAAATGGGTTAGCCTGCCAAACGGCAAAATAAAAAAAAGGAACAGAAGTGACCAACAGCAACAGCTGAGGAGACAGTTGAACTGACCGAACAGAACAATCGGGCCGTGATAAAAAAGGGTTTTTCGGGATGAAAATGTGCAAACTGTTACCAACGTCTAAAATAATGAAAGTTTCCATTTTTAACTCGCCGGCTCCGGGGCAGACAAACGGCAAAACATCTGGATTGTCTAATTTTAGCTTCCACTCAGACAGATATATTTAAGGCTACTTGACCCACGTTTTATAAAAAAGAAATAATAATAATAATAATAAAACGTGTGGAAGCACATGCCTGGATTTCACGATTCTAACCTCTAACGGCCGCTGCACGTCCCGCCGCATCAGGCCTGGGTCTGCCAGCGTTTGCTTTTCCCGTGTCAGCCTTTCCACTAATATTCCAGAGCTTTAGCTGCAGGTCAGCCCTGGAACGGACGTCTGCGGCACAATATCGGCTTTCACGCTGCAGCCAGGCAGCCGGACGGGTTTATGGAGCTGGAGACACGCGTAGAAACGACTTGAAGAAGAGGCTAAAATCGCTTGAAAATCATTGAATCCAGTTGCTCAGTTGTGAATATTTGCTGCTATATGTAAAAGTAGTATCCTTGAATAACTCTTTATAATATTCATTCATCAGTTTTTCGATTTAAAAGTTGGAATCACTGCCAGAATAAATCACTAAATCGATTAATAGTAAAAATGACTTATAAATTTCTTTTAAAACAGTCAGATATTTGAGTCCGATCACTCTTGATAATGATGTTGTGACTCATAACTTTTACCTGATGATAATTTGGTGTAAATCATTTAATGCAGCAATACGTACATTTGATGGCACAACTTGACATGGAAAAGCCGGTTCAGTACGAACATAAGAATTTTAGGGATTATATTTAATCCTTATATATATATATATATATATATATATGACATTGTGCTTAAAACAATTAGTCAATGCAATGATATGAGGTAATTTCTTTATCAAACATGATTCCAGCTTCTCAAAATGTTAATATTTTCCATTTATTAATTGTATATCATCTAGTTTTGGGCTATTTGCAGATGTAAATATAGACATTTATGGATAATTTAATAGACCAATAAAAAATAATCAATCAATAAGAACATTTTAGGACGTATAGACCACATAGAGAATCCCTACATCTGGAAAATAACCAGTAGAATATCTGATAATCGACAATGATCCCAGGCTACGGCCCTGCTCGTCAGTATTTTCCAGAAACCGAGTCGAATCCTTTTCCGCACGCGTCGTTCCTGCAGCTGAAGGCCTGTGGAGCAGCTCTGTGGTCGGAAGCGTTGGAGCTGCTCAACACATGCTGCAGCCACAGATCAGATCAGAGAAAATCACACGGTGACACCAGAGCACAAAGAGAGAAATCCACAGCGTGGGGTCATAAGGGGTCATAAGGCCCAGAGGGAGGAAAGGAGGGGGGGTTGGTTCCTATGGAAGCTGAACGCGGCGGTAACGAGGCCGACGAGACCTCGACGTCACCCATAAACCACCACTGCGTTTTAATGGATGAAACATCAGTGATGCAACAGCCTGAAACTGGATGTGAACAAATATCAGTGAGATGTTTCTTAGGCAACGGCAAAGAAATGTATTATTTAATTTCCGATTTGGCAAATTTAAAGTCTTTGGTGACTGCTAGTGGAATAAAATAAGCATCATTAATACCTGGCAACAGGTTTGTTGCAGCCTTTAAAATGTCCCGTATTATTCATTCAGGGGTTTATAAATAGCTGTTATATAATATCATATATTATATATATCAAATATCAGGAGTCATAGTGTATAAGTTATAAAATCATCCGTAGAGTCTCTGTTTTAGCAAAAAAAGACAAACGTAATATAATATAATTATAATTATTATATAATAAACAATGTGAAGAATTAAGTAGGGCTGAATGATTTAAAAAAAATGATTTCATTCACAATTTACTTCAAATCAAGTTTCAGTGCAACAACAACATTTCCAAGCATCAGAGAATCTCACATCATATCAATAAAACAATAAATACTGTAAATCTAATGCTGCATCTAAAAAGAATGAAAACTACTGTCAATGATTGATTGCTGTACATAGACTACATACAACAGCAGATATTACATCTGTGGAATTAAAAGTGCAGCCATGCCTTAAACTCTAAAATAGAGCAGAAAAGTCCTTTACTTAAAGTAGTTGATGAAAAGAAATGCCTGAAATGAGGGTTTTCAATCTAAAACGATAGATCATTCAGGTTCACCCTAACGAGAACATGAACGTGGACGTCTGTGTGAGAACTTTCTGTCAAATGACGAAAAAACACAAATGTCAACTTTAATGGAGGGAAAAGTCAACAGGCGTCATCCAATCAGGACAAAGAACACCTGTTTGCAGTTTAACAGCAACTCATCGACAGAAAGATATTTCAGTCTGGACAAGAAGTAGCGATACCAGACATTTCTGTGCACGGTTTTGTAGATGGATGTAATTTTTTGCAATTTTTGTTTTCAGTTTAAACTTTGGATTCATCAGATCTCAACTAATGGTCGTCAAATCTGGAGAAGAAGGGAACTGGCTGAAATCAGACATTTAGATTTTTTTTTATTACTGTGCTAGAATAAAGTGCAATTGCACCTCCACTACAATAGGGGGCAGCAGAGTGTTCACAGGGAGCATACAGCACAGAGTATGAAGTGTAGACACCAAGTGACACCATGAAAACATATTTAACAGGGATGAGAAGACAGGCGGAGAGAGACGGAGATAAAGAGACAAACGAAAGTCTCCCAAAGCTAAGACGAGGAAATATGACGAAGCGTCTGTAGCGCTTGGTTCACTGTGAAAGACCGGTGTGTTACTGAGTCTGAAATGTTGGAGACAAAGACATTAAAGACATTACACCACAATCACTGATAAGACCATTTATGTAATTTTATTTCTCAGTATCATATGGTTTGACATGGTCAGTCAGAAATGTTTAGTTAAGGATTTAATTTTATTTTTTAATTTCAGATGCACTTTAAATCTTTTCTGTTGGTTAATAAAGCTATTCTTTGTTTGTTTGGTCCATATTTATTTTTTATTCTCTTATACGTTAATAAGGACACAGTGTTATGCAGAGGTTCATATAACAATTTTATAAACAAATGATTCTATTTATAGTCACACGGGGGGCAAGATGTTTTCTTTTTCCATAGGGGGGGGCGCAAAAGAAAATAATTGAGTAGCACTGTTTTAACCCATTGGGTGTTCCAGTGTTTTTCATCAATTCCTGCAAACACTGAATGTGAAACGGATTGTTTGTTATTACGTAGGAAGCGTGTGACATCACGGCGGTATTGTAGAAGCCTGGGGGGGGCGGGGGTTTGTGGTGGTGGTGGGTGGGGGGGGTTAAACGGGAGAAAGTGTGACAGCCGGCCAGAGAAAGGTCAGGATATGAGAGGCCTCGGCTCGCGGCGCAGGTTTATATTAACTCAGGGTGGTCTGAGATGACTGCAACGCAGAAAAATGTCAATGAAGATATTCGGAACACACACACACACACACACACACACACACACACACACACACACACACACACACACACACACACACACACACACACACACACACACACACACACACACACACACACACACAGAGAGAACTGGCCTGGACAATGTTCCATTGAAGGGAGGAAGACAATAAAACCTACAGACGCAGAGCTTCCCGCCGACTTATTTTTCTGAGCTAAAAAAAAAAAAGTGTCACAGAACAGCTCGCCACGCCTCCCACTCCGCAACACCCTGACATTTCTGTGAAAATTCCCTGACGGGGCTCTGAGAGCTGGGAGTCTTTCCCGGCATTTTTGTGGGCTAAACATGCCGCTTGGCCCGCACTAGAAAGACATACCAGACACGTGAAGCATTCAGCTCCTTCCTGTCTGAGAGATGGAGCTCGCAGAAACAACGACGCGAGCGACGTCCCCTTCAACCGCCAAGCAGGCTTCCAAACGCTTAACCAAGCGTTTCGCTCCAAAAGGAGTTCAACGATATGAAACTAGAAAAAGCCTCGGAGACGCAATCCAAACAGCGGATTCATGGTTTACATTAGCTGCTTGTTACCCAATCACAGAGGCAGGAACATCAGGATAAGGAGTGGGACTTTTGTCATTTCCTCCTGGGTTTCCCCCCAGGTGTTTCCTCCGGTTTTGACGTCAGCGTCTGGCCCCTTTCCATGACCTCTGACCCCTGTCCCATCAGACCCAGTGACCTGAATGTTGACGTGACTCCTGTGTCAAACCTGGAGCCTGAAAACAGCAACAACAACCCTCCCATAGCCGCCAGGTTCTGCTGCTCCACCTGAGATGGAATCTCAACATGTTAAAAAAAGGATAAATAAATAAATCTGCTTTTGGTAAAACTGTGAGAACAACCAACAGCAGATAATATCAACACTTGACACCCGACATGTGAGGTGAAGCGTGGGCTGAAAACGACTCTCCGGGGATTTTACAGCTCTGGTTGTTCTGCCAGTCTCGGCGCGAAAGGAACAAACAGAGCAGAATTATACGGTTTTGTGAGAAAAAAAAAACAAAAACAAAAAACACCAGAGTCACGGCTCATTGGTCTGTTCAACAAACCACGTCCTCCTGAGAGCGCCATGGCGAAACAATGAAAAACAAGTTATGTGGAACACAAAAATTCTGGAAAAAAAAAAGGCTCAGGTGAGATCCAGATATGCAAAAAAAAATTATGATATAACTCTAAAGGTAGAGCTCGCTAGTTTAAGTCCAAAAATCTGGATGACAACAGCATAGTACCGTTAAAGTTGTGGAGCTCATCTTTTAATCGACGTGTTCACACAAAGCGTAAATGCTGTTTGTGTGGTTTCATAAAAAACATTAACAAAAATCATGATGGAGTCAAGCAGAAACTACAACATTCCATTCAAAAAGTGACAACTTTTCTCTAGAAATAGAAATAGAAACAGAAATAGACATTTTTTCAGGCATCAGTCAGGGTCTGAATCGCTAAATTAAAACCCTATAATAAGTGTGGTGGAGATAATTTTTTAAATGTTTGCTCCATTACTCATATTTGAGAATATGAAGCTATGATGTTTTACACAAAAAATATTATCTTAGGCTTTGGTAAATTGTACAAAGCATTTAATAACTTAAAAAATGTATTCAGTTATTTAAGAACATCATCTGCATATTGATTGATAATGAGTATAGATGCAAATTGCAACCATGAACATGGATAAGAAGATATTTCAGTATTTACAAGTATTGTATTAGTGAATTTATAGTCACACAAATATGTTTTTATATTCCTGGAACAATGAAACTCAGATTTTCTCATTGTTGAAAGAATAAACCAAAACGTTCAACATGTTATTGTAGAAAACCTTGTTTCCCAAAAAAAAAAAAAAAACTGTCACGAGAACATGCGAGTTCTAACTCACACCCAACATGATGGCATTTCAGAGTAGCCAAAAAAAATTCTGAAAATAACAATACATGGTATGACTCATGTAAGAAGTCTATTAAATAAGGGGCGTTGGTGAAGTTTATTCTGTCAGAACGTCAGAAATGAAAAAGCCTCATCTCATCACATCACAAACCTCCCAGAACCCGACATGACGTCCTGCATGTTAACGCGTTGTTTAGTCTGAATAACCGTCCCAACCCAAAAATAATTAAATTCAGAATGATATATAACAGATTTTGAGAAGAAGGGAATAATCTGCTTTTTTGCTTGAGGAAACAATAGGAATGATTAACGGATTAGTGAAATTGCTTCAGATCGATAAATAAAAGCCAGGCAACCACACATTTATGGATTTATCTTTAAATTGGTGGATTAAAGAACTAGAAATGATCAGGTTCCTGTTGTTGTGTGAGTGTGTTTGGGGGATTTAGGCGGTGACTCAGGGTTGGGTGTCAGCATCCTCCTCACACACCAGCTCCCGGGGGTTTCGCCCTTTAACTCCCAACCAGGCTTTTAATATTCTGACGCATTTCCTTAAAAAAACCCGTCCCCCCCTTTAGACCCGGGTCTGGCCCCGGCCACGACCAGAAGTCTGCCTCCGCACACAGAGCAAAAGCAGGGAGGACGGAAAAAAGAAAAAAAAAAAATGAAGGGAAAGGGGAGAGTATGAGTGAGAGCAAATGGAACAAATCAGAAACAGATGCTTGTACACGTGTGATTCAGCGTTTCAGAGAACGGGGCCGAACGCCTTTATCTGCTGCTCACACTTCACGTTCGGGTCAGATGTCCCGTCAAATCCCTCCCCCCCAATGGCCACGTCTCCTATCAATAACTTCATCATATTTCCTGACGCCGTGTTGATACACCTGGAAATGACCCAGCCGCGTTCCCCCCCACGAGACGGACGGGGGGGGGGGGGCTCGGAGAGACATGACGTTAAACAGTGAAATCTGGTAGTCATAACTCCTTTTGTCTCCATTCAACTATGTGCGGAGTTTATTTTATTTATCGAGAGCCTGCGCAGTAACAACAGGTCGTCGTCTGCAAACAAATGACGCACAAGTATGAAAAAAGCACAAGTTGAAAGATGGGCCACGAGATAGAAGAGATGCTTCCAATTAGAGCTGAATGTAAAAGTCTGTAGGTGAAATACCGAACACGCCGCTCGGCCGTAATGAGAAAAGCAGGCGCAGATTAATCCGATTTTAGAGCTCGAACCGTTGCGTAACGTCTCTATCATGACATGAGAGGGGGAAACGTTTTTTTTTTTAAAAAGAAAAAAAAAACAATCCAGGCTGTTGAGGCTTGGTAACGTGTCATGAATCAGAGGAAGCACCACCACAACCCTTCCTACAGTAGAGATAATCCAGCAGGAACATTGGTCTCAACTCAGAATTAAGGTTTTACTCATAAAAGCATGTTGCAGATGAGGATTAACTCCCTCCAACCTGTTGTTAGACCATATATATATTTATATCTATGGTTCTGGGTGTTTCTGTCCGTCCTTGGGGATAAAAAAAACACATCTGGGCAAATTGGAGCCCTTCTCTTTCATATCAACGGGGGAAAAGTGGATTTTCTCTCCCGTAACCGAGCCGGACATCTGATACCCACCGCCATGCAGAATTAGGATCAGATGTTCGGTCCATTACCATAATCCAATCTGGTAAGGAAAACAAATGCCGGGTTGTGAGTGATTTTTTTGTTCTCCCACAGTAGTCCAAAAGAGGCTGGGATTATCAGCGTTTGGAAATCTCCGCCAGTGTGTGTGTGTGTGTGTGTGTGTGTGTGTGTGTGAGATACTGGAACCAGGCTCTTGTTTTCCAACACCCCCCTGCCTCGCGTTGGTCAAAGCTGGTCTCATTCATCGTGGGGTTGTGATAGGAATACTAATGCCAATATTTTACAACTCGTCCATCATTTTGGGGCTCTGGAAGTTGCCATAGCGACAATTCAATATCTGATGCCCAACCTGTGGCAAAAAAGAAGAAAAAAGAAACGAGGAACGGAGCCATGAGCTCGACTATTGGATTTCATCGCACTTAATAACCCGCTCACACTTTGCCGGTGTTAGTGGGGGGTGATGGCGGTGGTGGTGGATTTTAGGGGGGGGGGGGGGGGGTCCAGGTCTTTTCACCTCTCAGGATGTCCGAGAGCAGCAGATTAGCACAGCGCTCACAATGCCTTCCACGGCTCTTTTGTGTGAGCGGCCTGGCGTGAAACGTCTTGCTATTCACTGCTATAAAATGGGAGGGACGGCCAGGGCTCATGGGGAGAGACCCCCCCCCCCCAATTTAACACAAAAGAGCTCAGAGATGACATCACCCCCAAGCATTTTCACCAGGGAAACACCAGCAATAACTTCCTTGGTACAGTATCGATCATATAAATAGTCTCAGTGAAATATAAAGCTGCAACGCCTATTAAATGGTGCTATCATATAAATCTAAGAAACACAACACAAGTTTGTAGTTTCCAGTAGTGAGGGTGCAGATTTAAACCAACTGAATATAACATTTCTAGAGATGTTGCATGGGTTTTTCCATCATGGGTTTGATTGAGAAACATGTCAGGGCTTCTCAGAAGGAGAGAAATAGCAATATATATATATATCTAAGAAATTGAATTTCTGCCAAGACTGTTCTATTAGATGCTGCTAAACTTGACTCACCGCACCTTTAAATCATCACATTTACAGATACTGACACCAGCAAACTAACACACACACACACACAAACCTAAAGCTATAAACCCAGTGCCACATTGTTTTATTATTAGGTTTCATTTCTACCAGATTCACAGGAGGTGTGGGCGGGGCTAAGAGGCTTGGCCCCGCCCACTCATGCAACTTTCCCATCCTAAATGGCTGCAGGGAGAACAGATCGTTTCCCCAACATGTGCAGATTTTGTACCTGGAGAAAAATCATGGCCCTGAGAATTCCTGCCTGACCTGATTGTGTTCATGTTGCCGTGAACCGTTTCTGTTGAGACAAGCTTGCGAACCTCGAGTCAATCGAGTTCAGCGAGCAGATCCCTCACCCTCCCTGCAATCAACTTAAACAAATAGGAATCTGGCCAGATCCTCCGAACAAGTAATTTCCTTAAATAGAATTTTAAAAAAATCTGTGAAGATATTGGTGTGAACATCAAAAATTAAACATGATCTGATTTATTTCCAAAAGTATCAGCTCCCCCATCCAAATCCACCATTCAGTGCAATAAGCACGGTCCATAAGGACCTGGATGACATAGTCTCAACTGGACTGGCCTCAACCCCATAGATAGAACGCCTTTATGAAATACAGCCAGGACTCCTCCAACATCACTGTGTGACCTCAAAAAGGCACTTTTGGCAAAAAAGGAACCTTCCCAGATGCCATGTAAGTGAATACTTTTGGTAATGTAGTGTAAATACAAACTGTCGTGGGTAAATATGAAGCTATATCTGCATTAACTTCTTAAGATGCACCACTTTTTCCTCGATGGTAGGTCCAAGTTGTAAGTAGCACACTTCCTACATGTCAAATGTCATTCTAAAGCCCTGGCTATTGGCCATCACATTTGGATGGTTCCTTAATGAGTAATCTTCGCTGTGCTGCACTGATGTCAATTAAACCAAATGTGATAGACATCCTTAATAGCTTTTAAGCTGCATGTTTCTATTGGCTTGTGCAAGCTGTCAATGGATGTAAAACATCTTCAAGATCATAATTGTGTTATTTGCACATAGAAACCAACACCTGCAGCCTAGTCATAGTGTAAATGAGCCTCCTGTAGCATCCAAAGGGGTTCATAGTGACATAACCAACCAGACACGCCAGTCGCCTTCCACAGCGTGACATTAATCCGTTTTAACGAGTGTTAACGAGTTTTGACGAAGTTTTTACTACATGTTTATGATAATTTTTTAATTATAGGTGGTTTATTATTTCTACCGTTTATTAATAATCTGCATGTATTTAGTTTGTCTGAATAATATCTGTTTCTCAAGTCCTACGAATCATTTTCAAAATATTCAGTTTACAGCCACATTATTTCTCAGAACCCGTCGTCTGGTGATGGATTAGCTCTGATACTTCTGTGAATCTGGAGTCAGCAGAAATCCAGTCCAACACCTCCATTACCCACTGGACTTTGTTGTGCTGCTTTTGTACAAACTATAAATCCCATTGGGCCAAATCTGTGATTTGTGATTCTGGAATATACAAATAAAACTGAATTGAATTTGATAATGTGTGAGCAGCGACCTTACTACATGATTTAGATCCCGTTGAGTCTAGATAAAAGCTGTGCATTCAATATCAATGTGATAATTCCTCTATGTAAATTACCGTAAATTACCTAATAGAAGCCAGGGTGTTTATTTGTTTCACCACTTAGCAGATCAGGCCTTTATTTATAATTTTTTATATTTATTTTATTATCATATCTTATCTTATCTTATTCGAGACCAGGCGGCAATTTGTGACAGGAGATTCATTCAAAAAAATTATTGTTCAGTAAAACTGTAAAAATACGGTAATTTACTCAAATTCTTCAGATAAACCAGTATGACTACAGTATAACTTACATTTTTCAAAAGTCAGATTACAGTGCTGTAGTTAAATATGTCACTGCTGCTTCTCCAGTTTTTCTCTGCATATTTTACCAGAGAACTTTTCATATTTCATGTTGTATTTCAAATTTGTTCGCTGCACCTGAGCCATGGCAATTGACAAATAAGCGTTATTACCGGGACAGGATTTTCCTTAACGGCATTTTAGCCCAACGGTGATGCATCAGGACCAAGGAGCTGGTGGTAATTCATCAAAATACACACCTGCATCCAGTCTCCAACTGGGTAAAAGCCCTTCATGCTGATGGCGCCGTGCTTCCTCAGCGGGACACCGTAATTAAGAAATCACATCGTGTGTTCGCACACATCGATGACACCGATTGGCCGCTACGGGCTTCCAGGTGCGACACCTTTTGTCGCCCGCGGGGGGATCAAGGCGCAGGAATCTGGGCCAATCCCGGATTAGGACGCGCGGCCATTAAAACCCGGCACGCCGCCGCCTTTAATCCCCGTCACTTTCATTACCTGGAGCCGTCGGCTTCCAGCAAACGGAGCTCGATTTAACAAGATGGTGAAAGGAGCCGCAGGCCAGAGCCAATCAGCTTTCATCCCGTCGTTAAATCGAGGACGTGAGCGAAAAATGAAAATAGCCAAAAATGGAAGGAGAGCACGAGTTCAATTAGGCTAAGAGGAGGTCATTAAGTAACATGTTTCAAATCAGATTAGGGATTAGGGATATATTAAATGAATAGAAATTACAGGTTTTTCTTATTATGAAAATCTATTTATTATAATGTGCAGGTGATTTTTTTTTCATTATTTTTAAGAGCTTACGAAATGCAGGGTTTATAGATATGCACACATTCTCAAAACCTTTTAAAAGCTTGAAATATAGTGTTTGCACTCTGAAAATGACTAAAACTATTAATCAACCATCAAAATAGTTGCTGACTGGTGTCTGGTCAAACGTAAAGCAGCGGCAGCTCCGTGCATTCAACATCAATTTGGTAATTCTATAAGGAAATTACCGTAAATTACCTAAAAGCAGCCAGTTGTTTCAACACAGGCTTTTATTTGAGACCAGGCGGCAATTTGTGACAGGAGAGTTATTTAAAAAATCTTGTTAAATATGCTAATTTACTTAAATTCTTCTATTAAACCAGCATGACTACAGTATAAGAGTTTTTCTCTGCATATTTTAACCACAGAAAGTGTCATACTTAAAAATGTTTGCACCATGCTGACCGACAATTAAAAGCTGGCTACGCCTCAGCTGTTTAATTCCAACGTCATGGTTCATCACTGATGCATCTTGGCGTGAAATGCATTTTTTTTTTTTTGCGTCCTCCACCCTTCACTGGCCAGAGGATCACTGCTGGCTGAACAGAAGGGCCACTGACACAGATCAGAGGGATAGAAAGAGGTCAGTCTGAAATAGAGCAGAAGCAACAAGAGAAAAAGAAGAAGAAGAAGAAGAAGGAGAAGGAGAAGGAGAAGGAGAATTCCCTTCCAGCCCCAAGCAGCTGGAGACTCAGATCTTCCAGAAACACAAGGAAAAGAAAAAACACAACTTCCTCCGACTTCCCGAAACACAAAGACAATTTGTCCTGAACGGAGATGAACCAGATGCTTGTTGAGTTCATGGTGTCTCCGAGCGTTCAGATGTTCTCCTCAAGTCAGCTGATCGGCGGAGGTCAAGTGTGTTAAATAATGATAAAAGGAACAAAGCTGAAAAACTGCTCCTGCTCGCAATCATTTTTTTTAAATGCGGTTATCTCTAGAAAACTAAATAATTAAACCCGTGATCTTGAGAAAATAAAAAGTTTATTGAAAGGACAGTTTTGAGCTTCCGTAGGAAATGGAGAACATCTTTAAATATAATAAGACTAAATGAGTCACGTCCGTTTCCAGTTAAGTAAAAAATGCACAGTCTGCGAAAAGGAGATCAGATATGGAAGTGACACACTCACATGTTGGATCAGAAAACAACAGCTGGATGTCTGATGTCTGGATGAACTGTACACGTGGAAACTATTTACATAGTCACTTAATCTATTGATCATTGAAACGATTAATCGATTAGTAGTTGAGTCGTAAAATGTCAATATCTGTTTCCCAAAAGCTGCAGATTGAAGCTAAAATGTCTTTTTTTGTCCACAACCCAAAGATCATCAGTTTACTATTATAGAAGAATAAAGAAACCAGGAAATAATCAGAGAACAGAAGCTGGAACCAGAGAATCTGGACATTTTAGAATAAAAAATGACTCAAATCAATTTATCAGTAATCAAAATCATTTATTAGCTTAATGGCAGCTAATTGATCAATTAGCGACTCTAGTACAGACTATAAATGACAATAAATATTGAATATCTCTACAACCACAAAGGTCATTGCGTGCTACAGAAGAATCAATTTATGTTGCTGTTACACAGCAAATAGAGTTAGAATAATGTAAAAAAGAATCTGAAAATGTGTTTTATAAAGATTAAAATACTAATAATCAGATTTGAGAGACTGAGACCAGAGACTTTAGACATTTCCTTCTTTAAAAATGACTCAAATCTATTATAATAGTTGAATATAAGCGTCATTATTGTAATATTTGGCACTGCAAACAATGTGATAAGAAAGTGTTTTACTACGTTTTTATGATCATTTCTTTATTATGGTGCTTTATTATTTTAAGGTCTAATAATTATGATTCTGTTTATTATATTTATTATTAATCTGCATGTATTTAGTTTGTCTGTTTTAAGTCGTGGTATCAAAATATTCAGTTTACAGCAACAGCAACATTAATTCTCAGAATTTTCAATGAAATAATTCATTGATGCTGAATTCCATCTATAAAAAGCTATAAAAGGAGCATCTGTAAGTTCTTTGATAAATATTCAAAGCATAATTATCATCTTTTAAAGTTAAAATCCCACAGATTTACACAGCACAGTGTTATCCTGCAGCAGTATCATTACAGTGTAAAGTTCCACATCACGGATCCTCCTCATGTTGCTTCCCAGCGCTTTCATTACAATTCAAAGCTTTGTTTTCCAGTTTCTTCCTGCAGCCAAAATAATGAAAGTATCGTAACGTCCCTCTAAAACAACACAATAAGACGTTAGCGGGTTTAGCTGCTACTTTATTCCTCAAGCTAACACAGGTCTTACTCCAAGACGCATTCACACACTCTCAGGAAATCCCAGCACTATCACCCAACGGACAGAATCTGGTCCTAAGCTCAATTATTTAAAAATCACATATAACATTAACAAGTCCAGGCTGATACACATAAGAGATTTATCATAATTCTGGTTTTACTTGACCTATCGGCACAATTTAAACCTAATATGTGGATTAACACTCTCAACATAAATTTGAACCTTTTTCTTACAATTACAATTTTACCTACTATACAATTTGTCTATTAAGACGATAGAACAGTCCAACACAGCCTCATCTAAACATGAAAAATCCGCTTACGCTTCCACTTTCCTACATTTACTGCACTAGAGGATTAAATTGTTGACTAATAAAGCGCATTAATTCAGCGTACAGATTAGTCCGTGTAGTTTTTTCGTCCCAGACGCAGCGAGACATTACACCAGACGCTCTGCATTCCATCCTGAAAGGCATCTCCTGGAATCTGACATACCCCCCACCCCCAACCCCCAACCCCCCCACCCTCTGTCATCTGACTTCATGTCACAAATCCACAAATCCAGCCGTTTTCTCGTGGACGAACAAGCGGCGAACGCCACAGGTCATCGGCCTGTGTCCGGTGGTGGTGGTGTTGGTGGTGGTGGTGGGGGGGGTGGGGGGGGGGGGTCAACGCCTCACCCGCCCCCAGCTGTTCACACGGGGGGGAGGGGGAGGGGGGTCATCTGGCCCCCGGGGGCTTCCAGACACAGAGAGAAGACTCTTTCTCTCACGGAGCAGACAATGGTCGGATTCTCCCGACGGGACCGAGAAGCCTGGAAAAGTCCCGCCAAAAATCGGCGTAAAAAACGGGCGTCAAGGAAGAAAAACATCGTCCTGGAGGCGTTCGCCATTCACAGCTTCTCCGGCTCACACGGGATTTACGAGGGAAAAACTATAAGAAGTTAACGCGAGGATAATCAACGGGAGCTTTACGGTTTCAGCGGGTTTTTTCGCTCTCGCTGAGCTCAGGTCTTTTTTCAGGTTTTTCTGCAAAATAAAGCTATAAAAACCACAGTCGGCGGCTAATTGGTGAAACATTTAGCGGTTTAAAGAGCCAGATATGTTTTCCCTCGGGAGGCGATAAGAGAGCGAAAGCTGAGAAAATGTTGGACCTGCATCCACCGGCTGGATGAGAAACAACAAACTCAGACTGGATGAGAAAGCTGCAGCTAAACCCTGATTTTCCATTATCCATGAATCTGTGCATTAAAATAAAGTGTAACTTACAGTTATTCATTCACAATAACAACTAACTGCCATTTAAAACGGGATATAACTATTGATTTGATAGTGAAACTCATTCTTTTTGCACATTTACAAGTATCTGTAAGGTAATCACTAGTCCAGTTGGACTAACATCTACATTTAAAGTAAATTAAAGTAATTTGCCAAGTGACGTTTTTAATAGAGTTTAGGAGATGGGAATATGGTAAATATTAGTTATATGTAAATGAATCAACTGGTGTCAAAAAATTATTTCAATTAAAAGTGAACACATTAGTTTGGTTCAAGTTACAAGTGATTCAATAATATTTCAGATGTGATATCTGGACGTCTTTTTTTAGTTGGAGCAGGGTTATGCTTTTTTTTTTAGTTTAGATTATTAGATCTCTCAATTATTTGAAAAATGCCTGTTTCTAAAGTCAAAGAAGCAAACCCCAACATGTGGTTTTATCCTGAGTACAAAGAACTTCAGTTTACTGTCATCAACCTCTAAAGAAACCAGAAAAATATTCACATTGGAGAAGCTGGAATCCAAACATCCTGGTCGCTGCTAAACTTCAGTGATACTGAATTCTATCTGTGAAAAGCTAGAAAAGGAGCATCTGTAAGTTGTTTGATAAATATTCAAAACATAATTATCATCTTTTAAAGGTAAAATCCACAGGATTTACACAGCAAAGTGTTATCCTGCTGCCAGTGTAAAGCTCCACATCACGGATCCTCCTCATGTTGCTTCCCAGCACTTTCATTACAATTCAAAGCTTTGTTTTCCAGTTTATTCCTGCAGCCGAAGTAATGAGAGTCTCGTAACGTCTCTCTAAAACTACACGAAAAGACGTTAGCAGGTTTAGCTGCTACTTTATTCCTCACGCTAACACAGGTCTTGACTCCAAGACGCGTTCACAGACCCTCAGGAAATCCCAGCACTTTCACCTCACATAAGTGATTTCTGTAACAAAAATGATGATGAATGGACTTTTAAATGACAAGAAATCAACATGAACATTTATAGATACCTGTTGAATGCTTCCTAAAACTGTTTTTTTTAACTTGAGAAACATTTTTGATGACACGTCAGAGCTCGGCCAAGCTGTTTATGAACCTATTTTTTCCCCTAAACTGATTGAAAAATGCGATGGAGAAGAGTCTGCGAGGCTCCTCGGTCGAGTTTGACCTCAGACTGACACGCGAGAGGAAAGAAAGCAGAGAGAAAGCAGCTCAAACGTCGCGTGTTGCCAACGTTGTGCCGGAGCAAACACAAACACACGAGTTCCTGTGGCTGTGTAATCGTAAATGGGCCGCTCGCTCAAAACAGATGTGGGAGGGGGGAGGGGGGGGCGAGGAGCATCTCACATCTGTCCGAGTCAGCGTATCCATGGAGACCAAACACACAACACACACACACACTGCGTGCAAACAGAACAGGTATAAACACTCCTTTATCCTTATATCCATCAACATGATAAAGACGACAGGAAACAATCTGTAAATGTTCCATGTTCAATGTTTTTCTAATGCACTTTTGTTTGATTTAATGTCTTTCTATTGCATTTTTGGTTTATTCAATGTCTTTTTATTGCACTTTTGCTTTGATTAATGTCTTTCTATTGAACTTTTGTTTTATTTAATGTCTTTTTAATGCAATTTTGTTTTGTTCAATGTCTTTTTATTGCATTTTTGGTTTATTCAATGTCTTTCTATTGCACCCTTGTTTAATTTTCAATGTCTTATTATTGCACTTTTGTTCCATTTTCAATGTCTTTCTATTGCATTTTTTGTTTTATTCAATGTCTTTATATTGCAATTTCTTTTATTCAATGTCTTATTATTGCACTTTTGCTTTGATTAATGTCTTTCTATTGCACTTTTGTATAATTTTCAATGTCTTTCTGTTGCATTTTTGTTTTGTTCAATGTCTCTCTGTTGCACTTTTGTCCATGTAAATATATGCGTATGCAGATAGGCAGACAAATGAAGATAACAAATGAGAACTTTGAACTTGAACCCTGAGGTTGACGCTTCCATCCTTTGAACTGTGGAATATTGAGAAGTCAGCGGGTTTTCTTTTGCACGAGGATCTGCCGTGCAAATCCTGATCATGTAATAATAATAATAATATAAAAGAAGCAAAACGCTTTGGTTTCCCTGTCCTCCTCCTCTTCGCCTGCTTCCTTCCCGGGGCTGTTACGCAACGCTCGCTGCACGCCGCTCTCAGCGCCACTGAAAGAGGCCGCGTTACAGGCTCCGGTCGCCACGGCAACACGCCGTCACTCCATCCCTGTCAGCGTCTCCTCTGGTCTGGGGGGGGGGGGCATTTTCACTCCTCACCCCCCAGCAAAGATGGCAGTCATTAAGGTGCTGCCGCCACGCCTGGAAGTCTTTGATTTGGAGCAAAGATCCTATCCACACACACACACACACACACACACACACACACACACACACACACACACACACACACACACACACACACACACACACACACACACTTTTTTAAAGTGTACCTGCTCTATATTTATATATTTCTATCAATAGCTGCCAGTGGCATCATTTCTATGAGGGATTAAGTTAAAACAATTAGAAACATGAACATCTAGATGTAGAAATCTCGTGTAATTAGAGAAAAAAGTTGTGGACTAGAGCTGCAAATATTGATCAACTGACAAATTGATCAACATTTTATAATCTTTTTGAGTCGTTTTTAAGAAGAAAATGCTCCAGCTTCTCTTCTCTGATGATCGACATTTCACAACATTCTATGAACCAAACAGCTAATTGATCAATCGTTTCAATAATCGATAGATTTAATGAAGTTAAAATACTTGGAGCAACAACTCGCATCCCAGAGCACAACCGAGGACTAGAGCTGCAACTTTTACTGAATAAATGTGTTTGACAATAATCAATCGATTGATTGGTTAATTGACAACTGTTACATTAATGACCAATTATTGGTTAATTGATTTGGGTCATTTTTTACTGATAAATGTCCAGATTCTCTGGTTCCAGCTTCTGTTCTCTGATTATTTCCTGGTTTCTTTATTCTTCTATAATAGTAAACTGATGATCTTTGGGTTGTGGACAAAAAAACACATTTTAGGTTCAATCTTCAGCTTTGGGGAAACAGGTGATTGACATTTTACGACTCAACAACTAATCGATTAATCGCTTCAATGATCAATAGATTAATTGATGTGAAGTATTACTTACATTTATGAATAAAGAGTGAATCTATTTGGCTGATGTCACATTTTCGAGACGTTTTTTGAGAAAGATATCCAACATTTCTACCTATTTCTTTTCTGATTTATCATCTCAGGTCTGAACGCTCTGGACCAAACTTCACGTCCAGCATCGATGCATCAGAACATACCATAATGCATCGGTTTTATTTTTGATTTATTATATATTTTTTTTACTTTAAGCTGATCCTGCTCTGACTTTGACGCAGAAAAGGATCCGAGCTGTTTCCTCGTCTCCGGCTGCAGCAGTAAAAAAAAAAAAAAAACTGCTCAGGTTCTGGATGTGTGGGTGTAGAGAAATTCCTGCTTTATTTATGTAACCTCTGCTGCAGCGGCTGAGTGTGTGCGTGTGTGTGTGTGTGTGTGTGTGTGTGTGTGTGTGTGTGTGGAAACCTTCAGTTTCCTCTGATCCAGTGATTAGCGTCACCGTTTGAGCGGCCAGCCTCGGACAGGAGCTCGTTCATGAGGCGAGTTAACGCAGAGTTATGAGGAATTTCTGCTATTAAAGTTCAGCATTTGGACCAATTACCGTTTATTTTTTTATGGATTCTGGGTCTAAAATATCTCATCACGAACAACAGTTACAGATCCACAAAACCAGCAGCTGAATACTCTAGTACTTAAGTGCAGTTTTGAGGTACTTTTCGTTTACTTGAGGCTGTATTTCAGGGGGACACGTTGTACTTTTTACTCCACCACATTTATCCGACGGCTCATGCCGCTCATGCAAGAAGCTCCCGCAGCCAGAGATGAAGCCGGGTCACATGTCACATGTCTATGAGTTAACAGCACCGCTAAAACACTGATTTTCCCTCTTTTTTTTTCCCCTGGTCCCTAAACGTCTCACATGGTTTCCACAAAAAAATTCAGAACAGAGAGGAGGGGAAAAATCATGTTTTTCCGCTTCTTCCCTCTCACATTAATCACGTGACCTCTGAGGTTCACCTGATGACCCCCAGCGGGGCCTTGACCCCTAGGTTGAGAAACACTGGACTAGACTCTATAGTTAAGTCGTTAAACTAACATTATTACGCTGTTAAATATTAAAGATGCAATATATATGAATAAAAAGGACTCATGTACTCACTATTATAGGATTTCCATGCAGTATTTGTACTAGTAATAGAGTATTTTACACTGATTTGTTAGTGTTTTACCTCATTACATGATCTGAGCAGAGTATTTATTTCATTTCTGATCCACAGACAGTTTCTCAGTCAAGTGAAAGATGAATTAAAGGAGGAGGAAACAGAAAATGTGAAAATGTGAGTCGGACAGACGCACTTTGATGTCTCAGCGAGTGCACGTGACGTCTCATGTGGCTCGTGGCTCATCATCATCATCCTCATCCTCATCTTCAGCAGCGACATGCATGTACTGCAACATGCGGAATCTGATTTATACTAAATAAAAACCTCTTTAATTATAAAATTGTAAATCCGCATTGAGACTTTCGCAGTTTAGCGCAACAAGCATCAGCGGCAGCGGCGGAAAAACACGTGTTTGCTTATAAAAACACATCGATCGTGATGTGCATTGAAAAAATAAAATTAAAAATGCAGTAATGACTCGTAGCGTTCGGGGGGTCCGGCAGAGACCCAGACCCGGACCCGGACCCAGACCCGGACCCGGACCAGCTTGCCTACCTGAACCGGGGGGAGTCCTTGACGCATTCCTCGAAGTCCACCGTCATCTTGGGCTCGGTTCGGTTCGTGTGTCTCAGAACGCGGCTCTCATGGCCCGGGCCGCCGCTCCGCTGCTGCTTCGCTGCTCGCGTCCTCGCGCTCTGAGACGCGGAGCCGCCGCCGCGCGAGGCGAGCGGCGCGGGACGCCTTCACGGGCCGCGGCGCCGGCTCGGAATTCTCAGCTCTCACGACCTGTCATCTTATTCTCACGGTTTCTTTACTTTAAACTGAACTAATCGGATAATCGGTTTAATGTGTAATCGATCAGAATAATCTCTGTAGCTAGAGCTGCAGTAATGAGTAGATTAAATTAGTTGCCAACTATTTATTCAATTACAGATTTCGATAATCTGTTTTTAAGAAGAAAAAAAACAAATCTTTTAAATATTCTATAGATCACAATAGTTGTTTGTTGCACCCATAATAGAAGATTTAATTTTGATATTGTGAAAAATGTCTTTGATTTATGCTGCAACTAATAACTATTGTAATGGTTGATTATTCTAGTAATTATCTAAACAATAATTGATCATTTTTTGGAGGGAAATTATCAGATTTGAGAGAGAATTTGGACATTTTCTTCTTAAAAATGATTTGTCAGTTTTGAAGGAATGTAAAATATAAATTTTAGAAGCATTCATCAGGTCTCTCAAAATGTACATTTTGTGTTTATGTTTTTGTCATTTAAAAGTCCATTTATATTTATGTTTTCTGCATAAATCGTGATTGCGTGTGATTTATAATACCAAATATCTTTAAAACCTTTTTTATGAGAAGTTTATGTTGATTTCAAGTAATTTAAAAGTCCATTATAATTTTTGGCAAATATTAAGTCAAAGTTTTTTACAAAAATCTTGATTTTTTTTGGCAAATTTTAATACCCCAAATATATAAAAAAGGACAATGAATTTTCAGTATTTATTCTACCTAAATTATATAAATCTAGCTGGTGGTTTTAATTGTTTAAAACCTTTTTAAGAGAGTTAAACTATCTGGTACCAAGTTTTTAGGATTAAACCACATTAAGTTTTTTGCCATTAACCCTTTAACATGTTAAGTCTATGGAGTAAATGTATAAATTAGAATGTAGTTCTTAGACATTAAAATGCTGTTTTTATACTGAGGCTTCAACGATAGCAACAATGCTGCATAATAACTTTTGGGTCCATGTTGGTTTCATGTCATTTAAAAGTCTGTTTAAAGCTGTTTTTTATATTGTGGTTTGTCAAGCGTCAACTAAATCAAATCAAATTCCATATAAATGAAAACTAACTTTGTAATAAATTCTGATGATGAAGTTTTTTCCCCTTGTATAATAATACTCGTTCCTTCTGTTCATATTGAATTTACAGTGTAAGTGATGGTGAATCAATACACGATTCTTCTGATGCTGATATATAAATATATAATAAAGGCATCGTACATCTTTACACAAGCAGCAGGTTTACTGAATGGTAACACATCTCTTCAACTTCATCAAAACCAATAAAAAAGCACAAAGAAAAACTCAAATTACAAGCAAAAGTCTTTCAGTGAACATTTAACATGAATAAAAGTACAGAAGTGAAACAGCAGAATGTTCATAAAGTAACAAGAGTAAAAGTCGAGTCTGTTCTTATTATTGAGCATTAGCATGAAAACAGCTTTTTAATGTCATTTCATTGTTTAAGATTAATTGAATTAATGTTAAACTGTTTATATATTGTTTGGTCACTTAATATAACAACTACACTATATTTTATGAATCTAAATCATAGATTTAACATCCATCCATCCATTGTCTATCCCGCTTATTCCCTTTCGGGGTCGCAGGGGTCTGCTGGAGCCTATCCCAGCGCGTTAAGGCGAGAGGCAGGGGGATACACCCCAGATGGTCGCCAGCCAATCGTGGGGCACACACACCATTCACACACCATTCACTCACACACTCACACCTATGGGCAATTTAGAGTTTACCAATTAACCTGAGCATGTTTTTTGTATTGTGGGAGGAAACCGGAGTACCCGGTGAAAACCCACGCAGACACGGGGAGAACATGCAAACTCCACACAGAAAGGTCCCAGACCCAGGCCCAAGGCGGTCTTGAACCTGCGACCTTCTTGCTGTGAGGCAACAGTGCTACCCACCGCACCACCGTGTCGCCCCTAGATTTAACATGTTAAACCTTAATCTGCTCAATAGTAAGTCAAGAGTTGTGAACTGTAGAGGTGTAAAGTGGAAAAAGTGTTAAATTAAAGTATGAAACTTAAAGAAACCGACTTAAATACAGTGAAATATTAATAATTTCTTACTTATTTCCACAAGTGATCATAGAAAACTCATGTACAATATTCTCGATATTAACATTTCCTACTGCACCTGAACGTCTCACCAGCACGTGGGCCAGCGGGGCGGTGACGTCACGCCCAGCCCATTTGAATGAATACAACAGATTTTTCTGCACAGTGACATCACGTGAAAAGAAACACGTTGTTGTCACATTATTGTTTCTTTTACTTTTTCTTGAGTAAAACAGCAAAAAAAATAAATAAATAAAACATTTAGATTTGAGCCACAGATAAAAATACAAGATACTTCTTGTCTTTACCAGACTTTAATCTCTAAAATCTTCATCTTCATATATATTCATATGATATATTTAGCCTGTTATGTTTTCTCTAGCGTTTTTAATAGTTAGTTATCGTAGCACCGTCCAAAGCAGCTGTGCATCCTTTTCCCAGCAGGGCTATTATTAATCCACAGGAAACGGGGAAAGCTGGAGACAAACAGCACAGACAGCCATTGTTCCTTCCTGTCCACGCTCACGTCCAGGAATGGAGACGATCTCATTGACTCCCAGCGTCCGAGGAACGTTCCATCGACTGTTCCTTGTGATGGAGATGATGGAGAAGCTGATGGATTAACTCGAGCTGCTGAAGCTTCACATCGACGTAAAAGCAGATTTTAATCCAGGATAAACAGGAGGAACGATCACAACGTGTTTCTCATGGACACCTGAGCGTTGTTTTAAAAGAAGACACGTTTGGAAAAGTTGTGAACACTCCTTTAAAAAAAACACTTAAGCCCAAAGTATATTTATTTAACAGTTTCTCTGCTATAAATGATCATAAATGTGGAATATCTCTACAAACACAAAGGTTATTGGACTTAAACCTGGAATCAGAATAAATCTACAACATGTGAGGAGACGACAGAAGAGTCTGAATCTATTTATGATGATGTTACACAAAAAATAAAGTTAGAATCTTAGATAAATAGATAAAATAAGACAAATTATCTGCAATGCAAAGTTGAATAATTAATAAGATCTCCTACATTAATAAATACCAGTGAGTGAATAATGTGAATATTAATGAAACAAGACCAAACTGACCCAAATCAGGTTAAAAAAAAATGGAAAAATACAAATTATCTAAAGATCGATGATTAATAAGATAAGAGTTCAAAGGTCAATTATTATTCCATAAAATGCTATAAATCACTGAGGATCATTAAGAACATGAAGAATATATTCTGTAAGATGTTTAAAAAGGAGATTATAAAGGAGCCAATTAAATAATCCCACAAACAGCTCCAATCTAAATAAATCTCTAAATAGTGGTTAGTTGCAGCTACTACTGATATTATATTAAACTATTTTATTATTGTATTGATGATGTGGATATAGATGATATATATTGATGCTGGAACAGGAACAGATAAAATACTTTATTTAGTGTTGGAGCTCAGGTTTAACATGGGATTTATGAATAAAACTCAATGATGTATCAGGTTATTTTATGGAATTTAATTATGAAATTTTGTGTATTTTTATCGTTTCACTGCAACTCAAGGAAACTTTATTAACACATTGTAATTATAACTGAGGTTTTCCCATGTGATTTATGAATCAAACTGTATTTTTTTTTATTTTAACAGGTTTAAACATCTCAGCTCCAAACAGACACTGATTAATTAAGTTTTGCTAAAAGTCAAATATCAGTTTCACCATGAGAGATGTTATTAAACCTGGACATTATGAAACCAGGAGTCAGCAGCATCCAGACGCTCCGTTTTTTTGTTTCCTATAGTTGTGTCATCTGCTTCTTTGTGGCCTGAAACATCCATATTTTAACTCCTGCAGACACACTTCCAGCTCCCCTCTGTTCCATCTCCAGCTCCTACAGCTTCTTTATGGAGCTGCTGACTCAGCAGTCGACTGAAGCTGAAACGCTGCAGTCTGCATGTAATCTATAGTTCTCTGTGTTCTCCTGCAGCAGCAGCAGGATCGGATTGTGCAGCTCAGTGAAAATGCTCCTTCCATTTGATTGGCCGAATGCTTGAATTTAAAGCACAGTTTGCGTTTTTTCTTTTTTGGTAATGAGAATGTTGTGAATAAATCATGATGCGCCTTTTTTATCAGCTTTAGAGGAAACGTATATGCAGAGATGTGCATGTTGAAAATGTCTGAGCCCCAACACTGGGTCTCTGTTAAAATAACGATCACATGCTCATGTGTTAATAAAGTTGCCTTGAATTGCAGCACACAAAGTTCAATAATTTAAAACTAAAAAGTCAAAATTTTTTATATTAACCTGTTAATATCTAAAACTCCTGATACAGCAGCAGCATTGAGTTTTTTTTAATAAATCCCATGTTAAACCTGAGCTCCAACACTAAATAAAGTATTTAATCTGCAGTAAAACCCAATGTTCCTGTTACAGCATCAATATATATCATCAATATCCACATCATCAATACAATAATAAAATAGTTTAATATAATATCAGTAGTAGCTGCAACTAACCACTATTTAGATATTTATTTAGATTGGAGCTGTTTGTGGGATTATTTAATTGGCTCCTTTATAATCTCCTTTTTAAACATCCATCCATCCATTTTCTATCCCGCTTATTCCCTTTCGGGGTCG
Source organism: Eupleurogrammus muticus (assembly GCA_036785175.1). Taxonomy (NCBI): domain Eukaryota; kingdom Metazoa; phylum Chordata; class Actinopteri; order Scombriformes; family Trichiuridae; genus Eupleurogrammus; species Eupleurogrammus muticus. Next base: position 985,017 of record JAYKQN010000031.1, on the reverse strand, counting down.
CAGGGGTCTGCTGGAGCCTATCCCAGCGCGTTAAGGCGAGAGGCAGGGGGATACACCCCAGATGGTCGCCAGCCAATCGTGGGGCACACACACCATTCACACACCATTCACACACACACTCACACCTATGGGCAATTTAGAGTTTACCAATTAACCTGAGCATGTTTTGTATCGTGGGAGGAAGCCGGAGTACCCGGTGAAAACCCACGCAGACACGGGGAGAACATGCAAACTCCACACAGAAAGGTCCCAGACCCAGGCCCCAAGGCGGTCTTGAACCTGCGACCTTCTTGCTGTGAGGCAACAGTGCTACCCACTGCTCCACCGTGTCGCCCCTTTTTAAACATCTTAAAGAAAATATTCTTCATGTTCCTAATGATCCTCAGTAATTTATAGCATTTTATTGGCTAATAATTGACCCTTAAACTCTTATTAATTATTGAACTCTGCATTGCAGATAATTTACCTTATTTCATTTTGTTTCCTGATTTTGGTCAGTTTAGTCTTGTTTTATGTTTTAATTCAAGTATTATTTATCTGTACACAGCACACACAGCACATTTGATTTTTTTTTTCAATATTCTACCTCTATTTTCTGTGTAACAGCAACATCAATAGATTCTGACTCTTCTGTAGTCTCCTCACATGTTGTAGATTTATTTTAATTCCAGGTTTAAGTCCAATCACTTAAGAAAAATTATAGAAACTATTCCTAAATGTGATTTAACAAAGGTAAAGTGAACAAATGTAAAAAAAGAGTGTTGTTTATCCAACATCTGTTTTAATATGTCTAACTAAAGGCTCCAAATGCAATGCAGACTCAGCAGGACCCCTGTAAAACCACAGAGTTTTACAGGGGTCTCTGTATAAGGGTTAATATAGGAAATACAATAAAATCCAGTTTGTGTTTTTCCATGAAAAGCCACACTTTTATTTATCAAACGAGATGCAAAACATAAAAAAAATAAACAAAAGCATCATTTCTGGATATTTACTGTGACCTGATCTGCAGGAAAATTTCTGTATTTTACTTAATGATAGAGACAATTACATTTTTATTGGAATTTACAGGATAAAAATGATCCCATGGAATTTACTATAATTTTTGGAAAAACTTGGTTTATATTGTATATTTGTTGATATTTATCCAACTAAAGGCTGTTTTATGATATATTTTCTTATTTTATTTGTGTGAAGCAAAAAAAGAGAGTAAGATTTTTATTCCTAAATGTGATTTAACAAAGGTAAAGAGAACAAATGTAAAAAGTGTTGTTTATCTAACATCTTCAAAAAAAAAGGTTTTAACAAAAAAAAAGGTTTTAATATGTCTAATTAAAGGCTCCAAATGCAATGCAGACCCAGGAGGCCCCCCTGTAAAACCACAGAGACGCTATAAGGGTTAATATAGGAAATACAATAAAGCTTCGTTTCTGGGATATTTATATGCTGATGATGCTTTATTTTCTCTGCATGTCAGGCTATATTAGAATATTAAGTGCTTGTGTAGCAGAGTCAGACCCTTTCAAATATAGTTTTACATTTTACAGCCAAATATATATATTTTTAATTATTTTCTGTGTTAAATCTCTTCGACTCTTTACATTTCGTGAGGACAGTCGCTGTTTTTTGAGCTGATCCACAGATCCGTGGGATCGGTGTGAGTTTTTTCCGCCTCCATCTCGCTGATCCTCCCTGAAAGGAGGCGTCAGGTCTGTGGATGCTGCTCTGACCTACTTCTCCTGCTCTCTTTCAGCGTCCTCGTCTCCGGCTGCAGGTGCCACCGCCGCCGCCGTGAAAACCTTCTGTTTTATGCATGGGCCTTTTCCTGAGACGATTTCTATTTATTTATTTATATATATATTTTTTGACTGTAAAGGGTTTAGAGAAGTTACTCAGTCAAGATTAGTGTTTTCTCTATGGCTGTGCTGCATTCACTTGAAATAAGAAAATCCATGTTTTTCTGTTTTACTGAGTAATATGGTTTGTCAGGCTATAATAGAAAGTCAAAAACACTTTAAAATACAGTTTTAAGGTGCATTGTCAGGTCTCTCGAAATGTACGTTCTTGTCATTTAAAAGTTTTTTTTGACACAAAATGTCAAATGGTGTAATTGAATAACAATTTTTATCCATTTATACATTTCTATATTTAATCTACCGATGTAAAACTAGCTGATAGAATGTGTTTTTATTTTAATAGAAATATCTGGTACCAAATTTTTAGGATTGCGCCACTTAACATTTTTGGTATTTGGTCCCTTTAACAAGTTTTATGTGTAAATTACATGTAGTTTTTAAATGAAGTGACCAAATTATATATAAAATTTTAGCATTAGTTCAATGAATTTCATTCATCAGGTCTCTCAAAATGTACATTTTATGTTCACGCTGGTTTCTTGTATTTTTTTTGTTTGAAAAAAATTGTGATTTTTTTTGTCAAATGGTGTAAAAAAAAATGATAAATGTTAAATATTCAATCCACCTACAATATAAAACTACCTGATTCATTTTTTAAAACCTTTTTTTAAGAGAGTTAAACTATCTGGTACCAAGTTTTTAGGATTACACCACATTTACTTACTATACTCTGAGTACATTTTACTGTTAACACGCTGGTACTTTTATTCATAATAAATATTAACCACAATAGTTTTCTATCATTGTGGTTTAGCTACTTCTAGGTATGATATGATGAAACTGTAGAGAAGTGATACTCAGAGAAAAGTAAACCTACGACTTGTGTGAAGGTGTATAATACCTGTATTATATATATATATATATATATATATATATATATATATATATATATATATATATATATATATATATATACAGTATGTGTGTATATACAAACTTAATGTTGTACATTTTTGGACTGTGGATTGCATCTTGCATCACTTATTGTATTATTGTATTATTGTATGGAAAAAAAAGTGATCATTTTACATTATTTCAGTGAATGCAATAAAAATGTGCAAAAGTTCTTATTTTCCACTCATTCCCCTCAAGTAGAAACCACCATAATAATGTGTTTTTACTGATATTTTATTTTATGAGCTCCACTCTTCACTGACTCTATAAACCAGGCTTTTTAATGCCTAAATGATGTGTGTTATTACTGAAAACAATGGAGACAATAGTGAGGACTCACACGACTTTGGAAGGAATAGAAAATGAGGAAAAAATACTTCTGTTGGAACAAATCATGTTTATTTTTCCAGACTTTTCTTTAATCTTTGCTTTTATTTTTTAAATTCTACCTCTGAAAATGATTTTTTTTTTATTCCTCCATCTGTCTTTGGTTGAACTGGTAACAAGCAGCAGATGCAACGATCAGAATCAGAAACGAACCACTGAATTAATGTGAAATGATCATGATGAAGGAGGTTTTTTTTTTATTTATTAATGCTCATTTCTCCTGTTTATAATGAATTCACAACACGAGTGATGCAAGATGCAATCCACAGTCCACCTTCAGTGCAAAAATGCATGAAATTAAGCTTTTATATACATATGCATTTAATAGAAATACACACACACACACACATATATATATATATATATATATATAAGCACATTTCTACAATTACATCTTATAACCATAAGTATCTAAATCACAATAAAACACCCAAGTTACTAGTAAAACTTTTGCAGTTAATATTTATTATCAATAAAAGTGATGACAGCAAAATGTACTTGAATTATCAAAATGCAATTGGTGCTATTATTGCAGCATTAGCAAATAAGCAGCATTTTAATGTTGTAACTGGTTGAGATTCATTGAACTAATGTTAAAATATTTATATATTATTTGGTCACTTCATATAAAAACTACATGTAATTTATACATTTAACTCATAGATTTTACATGTTAAAGGGACAATGCTGAAAATGTAATGTGGTATAATCCTTTAATTAAAATTAAATTAAAAAACGCATGCTATCAGCTAGTTTGATATAGGTGGATAAAATATATAATATTTTATCGTTTTTTTTCAACTTAATTTTTTGTATCACACAAAATCATGAATCATACAAAAGGACTTTTAAATGACAAAAACGTACTTTTTAGGAGAATAAACTACCGTCTCTAGTTCCAGGTTTTCAGGGTTACACCACAGGACATTTCTTAAGCCGCTTATGTGTTTTATGGATTTGTAAAATATGGTTTTACATGGCTTTGTGATTATTATGCAGGGAACGAACACTAAAGTAATGACAGATGTATTACAAGGAGGGAAAATAAGTAAGAAAAGAAAACTGTCATGTGGTTTTAATCCTAAAAATATCTGAATATTGTAGTTAGCCGCAGTAGCAAGGACTCGCTACTTGGACCAAATCCTGTTTATTTTTGACGCAGCTTTTATTTATTATTTATTATTATTATTTAGAAATATTCCTTTCTTTGGTCTGAACCATAGTATGGTGACTTTTAAACATCCTAAACGCCCTGGACACGCGACCTCTGGTGATTCTGAGAAACGCTGCCGCTAACCACAAGCTGTTTGCACTGTTTGCTGCTGCAGCAAAAAGTAATAAAAAAATAACTGCAGGGGATGTTCACGCTTCCACATTAGCTGCGTGCTGCTGTAGGGCCGATAAATGTGGGGCATGTGGATCCTACACAGAAACTCCTGCAAGAATCTCACAACTCTGCGGCGTTTTTTACATTAGCGCTGTAGCACACAGTAAATCAACTCCAGGGAATCCGAGGAGAGGTTGGATGTTTGTTTTTTTTCGGAGGGGGAAAAAATCGCTCGTTTGCTTTCTCCCGCTGCGAGATGAGAGTTCGACACCTGTTGTGTGATTTCAGGCTGAATAATTAAAAACGAGAAGCCTGGAGGAGCAGCGGCTTAGAGGGAGAATCAGGAGATGGAACGAGGGAATTTAACGGCACAGAGCGAGAGAGTTAGTGGCGTTTAGCAGCATCTATGGAGGCACTTTAGAATAGAGTATTCACAGGAATCTTATATATCTTATATATACACACACACACACACACACACACACACACACACACACACACACACACACACACATTTAAACCCAAAATGATTGATACTCCTATCAAGTACAAGGGATTTCTTGATTTTTTCACCTAAAAATAAGTATTTCACCTCAGTGTTTACTTAAATAGGACACAAAGAAAGTCTCCAACTATAAAGTGTATATATATAAAGACAGATTTCCCAGCATGCCCTGCAGGAGCTTTCTATATCATAGTCATTTGTTGATGTGATTTTTGGTGAAATACTAATTTGTAAGTGAAAAAATAAAGAAATCTCTTGTATTTGACAGGGGTAGTGTATATATATTCATCTGTCATTATATGATAATTCCCTCTCCATTCATGGATTAGTGGTAAAATGACAAAGTCAAAAAATCTTTAAAATACAGTTTTAAGAATCATTCATCAGTTCACTCCACATGTACATTTTGTGTTCATGTTGGTTTCTTGTCATTTAAGTAAATTTTTACTATTTTGTTTTTAACCAAAAAAAAAAATCACGATTTTTGTGGGTTTTTGTGTGATTTCGATAAATAATTAATATTTAATTATTTATTATAATATTTAACTTTTAAATCTATTTATCATTTTTTTTGTTACAAAAAAATCACAATTTTAGGTGAATTTTTGACATGAAATGTCCACAAAACTAAACAAATATACACTTTATATATTTAATCTACTTACAATATAAAACCTTTTAACTATGTGGTTTTAAGGTTTTTAGGATTAAACCAAACCACAGATTTGTCATTGTCCCACATAATAGTGCATAATTATAACTAATAATTCAATAAAAAAAAGCCAATGTAGAAACTAATACACTTATGATTTTAGCATCTAATTGTTAATAAATTATTAAAATAACTGCAGATGGAGACTCAATACCAGAATATGCTGATAACCACTATTAACTAATTTATTCATGGTTCATGTGACAAATAATATTTGACAAGATGAGTCAGAAATGTTTTAAAATACAGTCAATAAAGTCCATTTTTATCACTTTTTTAAACAAAAAAATCCAAATTTTGTGTGATTTTCTTTATTCTAAAATGGTCCAACCAAAAAGGAATGAATGTTTTTTAAAATGAACTAGTTGATAGCATTTGTCCATTTAAGTCCATTCATCATTATTTTTATTACAAAAAAAAAATCACATTTTTAGGTCAATTTTTGACATGAAATGTCCAAAAAACACAAACAAATTATAGATTTTTATTATTTAATCTACCTACAATATAAAACATTTTTTTTTATTTTTAAAACCCTTTAGGTAAACTATCTGGTATTAAGTTTTTAGGATTACACCACATGACAGTTTTGTCATTGTCCCACATTATAGTGTCTAATTATAAGTAATAATTCAAGTTTTTTAATATAATTGAAAAATACGCCAATGTAGAAATTAGCACAACACTTATGATTTTAGCATCTAATTGTTAACAATTTGTTAAAATAACTGCAGATAGAGACTCAATACAAGAATATGTTGATAACCACTATTACATAACATAACATGCATAACATAATATTATTATATTTGGCAAGATGAGTTGGTCAGAAATGTTGATGCTGATGAATGATGGTTGTAAAAATTAATTTTAAAATTGACATATAATATAACGTAAAAATATGTTTTCACTGTAGGGAAAAGTCATTTTATTTATTCATGGTGAACATTTTTTCTTCAATCGATTCCTGCTGGAATCTGCACGTGGAGACGCCGTTTTATGGTAAAATGTAGAGTAAATTTGACAGTAATATTCTAGTATATCAGAGTATAATGATGTTTTTTTGTATTCTACGCTCTTTACATGGACACTGACCTGGTCTCTGATTAAAAGCTCTGAGGGAAATTATCTAAGTTGATTCTAGAATAAAACTTTTCCTCCACTTTTTTGTTTAGGGTACGTTCATTAATCAAAATAATAGTGGTTGACAAATGAAAGTTTTAAGAAGTTGCGTAGTGCACAGATTTTAAAGAGCCAGATATCAGAATTCAAGACTTTTTCCAAGTGTTTATAAGATGTTGCTTCCAAATTCATAAATCTAATGCTTTTAAGACTTTTTAGGACCCCTCAGGAACCCTGTGCAAGCAACAAAACCAGCAAAATATTTCCAGTGATTTCTTCTTCAAGAGGATTCCTGGAGGGTGAGATTAGATCTGACTTCCTGTGGAGCAGCGAGTCATTAGCGGAGTTTTGACCTTTGGCTGTTTTAATCAAAAGTTAAAGTAAGTTTAAAAGTACTCAAGGAGCCGCTCGCTGTTCCCGTCGGTGAATTTCTGAACCCGGGGACGGGATCCCGCGAGGAGAAGCCAGGCCGGGGTCACCGCCGGAAACAGCTGGAAACAGCTGGAACAGAAACAAAGGAGAGCGGTTCTTCAGGAAGCCGCTTTCACTGCGTCAGCGGGAGTTTCATCGAATATTCAGACGCTCGCTTTCCCCCGGGGTCGCGTGGGGTCGCGTGGGGTCGCGAGCGGCGCTGCAACGAGGCTGGAGCTGACATCACTGCAGCTGCTAAACAGCTGACATCTCCAGGAAAGAGAAAAAAAAAAACTTGTTTGGCCGGAACCTGATCGACAAAAAGAACGTGTTCTGCTGATCCAGAAGAGTCAAAATGAGAAGGATGATAGCACCTCATTATGGAAGAGAGGGGTCAATGTGGAAATACACCTCACAATGACATAAAATTAACACGGATGACGTCTATATATGACCAGATTTGCATTTAGAATTTTGTAGGTTCTGTTTATGACATAAATATTCTAAATATCATAGAATTGCATTTTAAAATCAGCCAAAATGTGCTTAAAACACTCAACTGTAGGAACAAGAAGTTTGGAGCTAAAGGGAGAAATGCATAAGAAAACTGCTTTAAAAAAACAAGCTCACAGGACTTCCGTGAAGTTGTGATGTCACAACTCTACAATCACAGCCAATCAGAGACGAGGGTCGTTAATATTAAGGCGATAAACATATAAATAATTGGAGAGAAGCTTATTACAAGAAATAATAAAACCACACTGCACTGCAAAATGTGAAATCTAAACTAGTGGAAAATATCTTAATTTTTGGTCAAATTAATCTAATATTGAGTAGATTTTTGCTTATTTGAATTTTTTCTTGATTTTAGTCAATTTCATGTAATTATTATAATATTTAAGAAAATGTTAGTCAGTTCAGAATAAAAAAAACTGTGGCCATTTGTTTTAAAAGTCCAATATTTAGTAATTTTTATGGGTTTTATTTAAAGTTGTAAGATAAGACTTATAAGACTGATCCCACAACAGGGAAATTTGTCTGTTACTGCAGCGTACAGAATAAAGAAAAATAAAATAAAATAAAAGCTAAAGAAGATAAAAACTATAAAAAATAAAAAAATAAAACTACACAACACTATATACAAAATTCGTAGAATTTGTTGATCAGCATACACAGTATGCATTATGGACATAGAATGGAGAAAAAATACTAATAATAAGTATGCATAAGCAAAGCATATATACATACATACATACACATACACACATATTTACATATTTGCATATATATACACGCACATACACACATGTACACATACATAGCTAATGCATACTTAAGGTGCAGGATGTGTGTGTAGAGTAAAGTGACTACAGAGTTAAAGTCTTATTGCTGTCGGGATGAATGATCTGCGAAAGCGCTCCTTCATGCAGCGAGGGTGTTTGAGTCTCTGGCTGAAGGAGCTGCTAAGCGCACCCACCACCCCATGCAGAGGGTGATGGGGGTTGTCCATGATGGATGTCAGCTTTGCCAACATCCTCCTCTCTCCCACCACCACCACCGACTCCAGAGGACATCCCAGTACAGAGCTAGACTTCCGTACCAGTTTGTCGATTTTCCTTCTGTCCCTGTCTGTGCATCCCTTAACAGAGTCCTGCACACACCAAAGGACCTTAGTCTCCTCAGCAGGTGAAGTCGACTCTGGCCCTTCTTGTACAGGACATTAATGTTAGTGGTCCAGTCCAGTTTGTAATAGATATTTGTGGTTTTAAGAACCAGAAATCATCTCACACTGAAAAAATGAAATCTTAACCAGTGAAAATATATTGTAAATCTACTGAGCAGAATTATTTTATTACTTTATTACGCTGGCAGATCATTTTGCCTATTTTTTTTTTTTTTTTAATTCTGGTTAATTTGGACTAGCATTTTCAATTGGCATTGTCCATTATTTATTTTATGGATTTTACTCACTTAAAACACATTAACTGGTTTTATATTCTAGGTGAATTAAATATTTCTTATTTATCATTCTTTTTCAGTTATAGACATTTTGTGTCAGAAATAGCTTAAAATTGTGATTTTTGTAAAAAAAATAAATAAATGGTACAAATGGACTTTTAAATGACAAGAAACCTACGTTTAAACATCGGAATAATACAAATTATCTGCCAGTGCAAAAAGATAATTCTACTAAATGTTGGAATAATTGTACCATGAACATGATATTTTTACTTCTTAATCTCTTGCGAGGGAAATGACATCAAATAAAACGCATGAAAACTGTGTAATATGGGACTTTTACAACAGCCACAGTTCTTTCCTTTCTGCGCTTTAAATGGAGATGAATGATGCAGGAGCTGCCCTCTGATATTCCGGTGATTTCCTAAATAAAAGGTGAAGTGCTTTGCCGTGTAGACGTCGTGTCTCGCGCCTCACGGAGGCTCGGCCGGGACATTTTGTTCTGCTCAGCGATCATGTCTGCCTGTTGTTCTTTCTTTATTCCTGCACATGTTGTTTTTTTAGGAAAGTAGGACAAGGCTGCAGGCTGCAGGCTGCCCCCGCCCTGTGAATCACGGAGCATCCACACGTACAGAAACTTTACCAGGATGTGAAACATGAGGATTCCTTAACCTCACATTTTTCCCCCTTTTTCCTCTTTGCCATCTGTGGACAATAATTTAGAATTCACTGGTTCAACATTTAATGCTTATAGGCCGTTAAACACAGATTTAATATCAAAAGACACGAGATCTGAGAGCGTCTGAACTGTTAAACCTTTATTTATATAAACTTCTATTAGTATATTATGGTACTATTACTATGCTATAATATTATGCCATATACATTATTATATTTATTATAATACAACTGTAAAACCTCAACTTCTCTGTATTCTTTATATATTGCTATTAGTATACTATTATGAAAATATTATAATAATCTATCATTTATATATATATATATATATATATTATATTACAAGTTTAAAACCTGCACTTCTCTTTATATACTGTTTTCAGTATACTGTTATTATATATTATATGTTATTATTATAATATTATATTATACTTAACTATAATATGACACTGTATAAATATATTTATTATATATATATACTGCTATTAGTATATTATGTTACTATTATTATACTAAAATGTAATATTATACTATATATTTATTTGTCATTATACTACAACTGTAAAACCTATTATGTTTCTATTCTTATACTATGATATACCATATATATTTATTATTATTATACTATAACTGTAAAACCTGAACTTCTCTTTATATACTGCTATTATGTTATTATTATTATACCATAATAATATACTATATATTTATTATTATACTACAACTGTGAAATCTGCACTGCACATGTACTGGTATTAGTATACTGTTATATTACTATTATACTACACAAAATAATACCCTGTATATATTATGTTTATTATTATGCTACAATTGTGAAACCTGTACCTATCTTCATATAGTATACTGTTATACTATACTATGATATATATTATACTAATATTAGGATACTACAACCAGCAGTATTTAAATTCTACATCAACTGTACATACATCACACTCTAACTTAAGTATTTGGACCATTGTGGCATCACTCATATATATATGTTATTAGATTTTTTTTTTCTTTTTACAAATTTTAACTTTTATTGCTTTTCTATGTGTGTGATATTATTTACACATAAAGCAATTTGCTTTTAATTGTGCTCTATAGAAAAATACGATAGAGTTCATCATCTTGCTGCGGGACCTTATCTTGTGTAGAAGTATATTTATTCCTTTTTTTTATATTTCTATTACATTTTTTATCTACATTAGTGTTTTATGCCATCATGTTATATAGCTTTTAGATGTATTGGACTGCTGATATGACAACCTGAGTTTGTTTTTTTCAAGGATTTCTTGCCCTCACTTCAGTCTTTTTATTTTTTTCCCTCTCTTGCATCTCTCTTGAAATAATTTAGATTTCCCTGGTTCAACACGCCGCGCTTTCAGGCCATCAAAGCACGGTCTTTAATATCAAAAGAGCGGAAGCGAGCGGATCTGAGCGCCCGTCTGCGGCTGGACGGGAGCCCGGGAAACCACCAGGGGTCGGCGTTGCTAGGCAACGGCCCGGCGCCGCCGAGGGAGGCGGGATGAGGGAGGCGGGATGAGGGAGGCGGGATGAGGGAATCCTGCAGACGAATACGAGAGAGAAGCCGTTTGATCGTCTGATGCCACACGTGCTAAAATAAAAAATCCAGATCAGGTTGAAACGCTGGTATCTCTGCTTCAGATGAATTTTGCATAATGTATGTTTTGCTGCTCTGATCAATATATTGATTATTTGTGCTGCTTTTTTCACTTCACAGCATCAAATTCTGGGTCCTGTTCACTCTTAAAAGCCTCGATTAAATCTTGAAATAAAACCACATGTGTCAACCTCGTGGCCCGTGGGCCAAATCTGGAGAGAATCGTGCAATTTATTCAGAAATGTAATCGTGAAAAGGTGATTGATCGCTTTACCAGTGACAAACAGACTAATAATGAGTCCAGTCAACTATGCTGCTCCACAACAATTCAATGTTTGTTCTTTAAAATAATTTAATTTTAATAGTAAAATAAATAATTGTCCCAACTAACAACAATATCTAAATATTTTAACACCTCCCGTGTAAAGAGAACGGAAAATATTCACATTAGAAAACTATTATTGTTTTTTAAAAAAAATCATCATAATAATAATGTTTTGAAAATAACATTTTATTGAATAATTCATATTTAAATAGTAGGGCTTCACTTCAACTGTATAATTATACATTTAGGAAAATTAACTTGAAAAATACTAATAATGTTACTGCAGCTCAATATGAACCAAACAGAAACCACTTCTACTGTTTTATACAAAGGGGACAACTAATATTTTAAAGAATATCAGCAGATTTCCCTTTTCAGAAATTTGAAAACAGAAAATATATCAAACAACATAATTATTATAAGGAACATAAAAGCACCTGGATTAAGCCTCTTCGCTTCATGTGGAATCCAACAAGTTTTCTGCTGAAACGACGCTGCCACCATGTGGTCACTGGCTGCTGTGACAGGAGACGCTTTGTCTTACAGCAGCTCAAGCTGTTCGTTTCCTTCTTTTTCTGGTCTTTAAATCTGCGAAACACATTAAAAACAGGTTAAAACATGAAATAAATAAACACACAGAGAAGCAGTGAGCTGACAGATGATCACTTACTGATTGGAGAACTGCTGGAATCGCTGCGTTCAACTGTTTCATCGGGTTTTGATGCACTTAACAAGTATCTTGGTACATGCTGAGAAATAAGAACAAAAAATATAACGATGATTAATAATAACTAATGAATATGAAATGAATAATATGAACATCAAAGTAGAGAAAAGATGTGTTTTACTGTTCATTTCTATTTATTTATTTGTTTATTTAGTGACTTTTAAGAGTCTGTGTGAGAGTTAAAACCAAAAACTGTCAAATGGTTGACAATGAAATGGTTGAAATTCATGGTAAGATTTTATATATTTTATTTAGTCACTTCATCCGAAAACTACATCCTAATTTATACATTTAACTCATAGATTTAACAAGTTAAAGGGACAATGCCAAAAAATGTGATGTGATGTAACCCATGCTATTAAGTAGTTTTATATTATAAGTGGATTAAATATTTAAAATGCATTATTCTTTTTCTATTACATTTGACAATTTGTGTACAAAAGGTACAAATGACATGAAACCAACAACAGAAATGCACATTTTTATAGACCTGATGAATGCTATTAAAGCTGTATATTTTTCCTGTTCCCTTTGTTAAACACTATTAGTTTTAGTCCTAGACAGTAACCACAACAGCAGGTTAAAGATGAACATCTCCAACCAGTCGACTGATGCAGCAGATTAGAACTGGTTCACCTCGTTGGGTACAGTTCACGCTCAGGAGAACTGCTCCACACGACAGGAAGTGGTTAAACGCTGCGGCGTCCACACTCAGGCCTGTAGCACGAACATGAATGAAACCTCAGTTCACTACAGCTATTCTTGCAGATGCCTGCTTGAAAAAAATGCCCTATTTAGTCAATGACAGCGCTAAGGTTACTTAACCTGTTAAAATAAAAAAAAAAACTAACACAGGGGCAACATTGAGTTTCATGCATACATTACATATCATTATTTTATATTAATATATTATATTATTACTATACTAGAACTGCATTGTGAACCTGTAATTCTGTTCAGTTTTCATCTACCTTAGTGTCTGACGCCATTGTGTTTTTATTGTATTTAAATGTACTGGACTGTTGCTATGACAACCAAGTTTTTTTGGTTTCGTTTTAAGTTTTAAATAAAGTTTTTTTTTTGCTGTTTTTTTTTATTTTTACTATATTTGCAGCAACACAAATTGATTATGACACTTATGTCGTCACCCCACATGTAGATTTCTATTCACCAGTATAAACCGTTGTGGTTGCAGAGATTTATTGTAATTTTGAGCTGAAAAACTGAAAAATAAGCCTGGGGTTTATTAAAAAAATGCATCAAATGTATTTGTAGTTTTGCATTCATGCCAAGATTCTCAGTTAAAAGCTCATGGTGAATCCAGGAGAGTTGAGATAATGCTGGTACAGTTCTGAATGCTGCGGAGTGCCAGACATTTACCAAATATCACATCCTCAAACAGGCGGTAAATGTCTTTCCACTTTCTGACATTAACACCCACGTCTCAGGTGAATGGGCGTCTGTGGGGTGGAGAGAAGAGGCCGCGAGTTGAACTTTTCTCTGTGGTTCCTTTTTCATTCTGGACATAACTAATTCTGTCACTAAACCTCCTTATTTAAAAAATTGTGTTTTCCCTCCGTTTGACAGGGAGCTGTTCTCTCTCTTTTGAGTAAGACTGTTAATCACTATTATAAAAATGAGTTAATTTCCGACATATTCAGGCAAACATCTTAAAAACCCCCACTGATATACTGAAATTTATAAAAATGTGTTTAGATTAGTGCTGCAGGAATTAGTTGATTAGTTGCTCACCGCTAAATTATTTGAGAAATCAATAAATAAAATCAAAAAACTATAATTCCTTTTTTTTCCAAATAATATTTCCTGGTTTGGACACATTTTATGTTATTATGCTTTTTTTTATATTATAATTTGTTTTATACAACATCAGATCATCAAATACCATCATACCAGTCTGTGACTGTCTATATTTTTTAATATAGTCAATTAACAAGTTTTGTCAATTTATGAAAACCTTTTTTAGGAATGATTAAGATTTTTGTGAGTGGTTCTTAGAGTCAGAAACTACTGAGTATGTCTGTGACTGTCCTCATTTTTTTATTATAGCCAAGTTTTATCTGTTTATTAAACCGTTTTTAAAGAACAAGCTGTTTTTACCAGATTTGTTGACAATAACAAAAATATAGAACATCACAAAATCCTATTTTTAAACTATAAAGTCATTATTGTCCAGCTTTTCTGTATTTCTGGCTCACATAAACTCCAACATCATGTTCTGTAGTTACATGTATTGTGAAGACAACACGAGCTGATCTCTGGAAAAAACACACAGATTTAACCAGCTCGCTGCGTGAATCAAATGAACACATGGTGGTGTAACGTAAAGCTGAACTGACCCAGGAGGATTGTGGGCGTTGAGGGTTCTGGCGTCCGCTGCTTCTTCTGCTGTGGATCCTCTCGCTGTGTCGTGGCCTCTGTTGATTGGTCGGAGGCCGGCGGCGGCTGCTGGTCGACGGCGTCTCGTCCACCTCGGCCAGGAGGTCTGTTAGTTCCCCATCACTGATCTCTTCTTCTGCCTCTGAGCCTTCAGGAACTATTTAACAAAAAAGGGGAAGATTAATATGTCTTGTAATAAAATCTAAATCTGTTTCTCTAGCTCTATTTAATAGTTCCTACTGAACCTTTTGAACAAATGTTTAAAGATCCATATCATTGCCCTATTAAAATTATGGTCCTCTTTATTTTTTGACTACAGTGAGTTTTTGTCCTAAATCAGTTCCTGAAGATGCTGGCACATCGGAAAAATCACTTTAAAATCTGACTTTAAAAGGAGAAGACTCTTTATGTGCTTTAGGACAATAGATATTTTATTTTTTGCCTAAATCAAGATAAAAGAAATTGCTAATTTAACAAGCTTTCATGATGGCAGCTGATTCAAGAAAGAAGAATCTCGTGATTCTTGAATCAATTTCTACTGGATTTATTATCTTAAAGGCTATTTCTTTCATCCTGTTCATATCATTTATTTGTCTTCCAGAGGTTTTCACCTGTTTTTTCCACTGTTAAAGGGTTTTTAGGGAGTATTTCCTTATAAGATGTGAGTATTGAACAGGTGTTTCTGTAAAACTGTAAAACCCATTGAGGCCCATCTGTGATTATGGGCTGAACACATAAAATTTACTTGACTTAATCATTAAAAAAACATGCTACACAGCTTTACCCGCATCATGAGGAGTGACCACACATTCAGGACAAATCCAGTCACCTTCAGGGGCTGCGTTTAACGGAGGAGTCAAACACTCTGTGTGATACCTGAAACATGCAGTACAGATACACCTGAGGTCAAATACTTTTTTTTAATCTGTACAAATCAGGATGACACAGATCAGTGTGATTTTATACCCTGAATCACAGTGTATACAGACGAGCAGCCGGTGTCTCCGGTCACTTCGTCCACATTCCTCACAAAAAACAGCGTCCCGTCGCTCCGCTTCATCATCATCATCGTCATCTTCCTCTTTTTTCTGTCTCCTCACTTTGATCTGCGGCAGCACAAACAATTTCAGCGAAAGCCACAGCGTTATCGCACTTCCAGAAATCCTCCTTCACACGCCAAAAAAAATAATCCACCTTCTTTTGAACGTCGCCTCCGGGATGGATGAAAGCGAAGCTGAGCCGGTCCACGGGGCAGGTGTTGGCCGTCTGGGATTCAACACAGAGCAGCCACAGCTTTTTATTTCCCTTGATGGTTGTTATGTCATTTTAGTTTGAACATAACTGAGTTTTATAATATAAATCACATTTTGTACATAGGCAAGAAGAGGTGCCACCTTACTGCATATAAACTGGGTTTCTAACTCGTTGCTATTTTGGTCAGCAAAGTAAAATAGAACAGCCCTTTAGATAGAATTATTTTACAACATTTGAGAAGCTGAAACCATAGAATTGTTTTCATCAATTTCTCAAACAATTTATTATATTAATAGCATCATCCTGATGTTGAAATGTCACTAGCTCTACTGTTCTGTTCTTTAATATTTTCAGATCCTTCACTGGCTTTCCTGTTCTTGTGATTTAGGGATTGTTGTTGAGGATTTGATTCTCATAAAAACATCAGTGGTTATGTTTGTCTATATTTAAGACTTTATAACAACACATAATTCAATTTCAATTCAATTTATTTGTATAGCCCAGAATCACAAATCAGATTTGCCCCAAAGGGGCAACATCATAACATAACATCACATACAAATAACCCTCACTGTAGTCACTCTTTCTTTTTTCTCTTCACACACACCCTGCACCTTAATGTGCATTAGCTATGTATGTGTACATGTGGGTATGTGCGTGGATATGTATGTCCATATATATATATGCAAATATGTGTGTATGTGTATGTATGTATGTATGTACGTGCATGTATGTATGTATATATGCTTTGCCTATGCATACTTTTTTCTTACTATTTATTAGCATTTTCTCTCCATTCTATGTCCATAATGCATACTGTGTATGCGGATCAACAAATTCTGCGAATTTGTACATTGTGTTGTGTGTTTTTTTTTTTTTTTTTTTTTTTTTATAGTTTTTTTTATCTTCTTCAACTTTATTTTCTTCTCTTTATCTGTAACGCTGCAGTAACACACAAATTTCCCTGTTGTGGGATCAATAAAGTGTTATCTTATCTTATTTAATCAGTTTTTAACATCTTAATATGCATCCTCAGTCTTCTACTTCTACTTCTAATCTGCTTTTTTTGGCACATAGTTTTTATAATGTCATATACATCATTCATATTTTAACCCCACTTATCACAGCTTTCTCTTGCATATAAATACTATAGTTTAGGTTTGTTTAATGTTTGCATTTCATACTTTTTCTGACTTTTTTTCCACTTTCTTTTCTGGATTGTAGGTGTTTTCTTACCTGGGACCATTGTAGAATACACTGCAGACAGAACAGATGCTGACAGGAGTCCAGAGAAGCTACAGTTTGATCTCTGGTGTTAATCAGGCAGATCGAACATTTATCTGAGTCTGAATCTGACTTTTCCATATTGTGAATCTAAGATATTAACGCTCCTGGACTAAAAGTGAATAATTATGACGTTATACTTTAAAAGAAATGCCATTGACGGAAGTGCCAAATATAAGTTACTGATTAGCTAGGTATGGAAATACTTAAAAGCTAAATAACGGTATGTTCACATCAGTAGCTAGTTAGCTGGTTAGCTCGTTAGCATAGCATCCTTTTCTGAATACGTCCTTGAATTAAGTCACAATAGATGATAATAATAATAATGTCGGGCCTGTTATTTTTTATTTTAGTTTCATAGAATTGCCGCAAACCTCACTTATAAATTATGTAACGATAGTTTGATAACGAGCTAAAATTTCGGTCATAACTCGCTAGCCGTTAACGTCAATGTTCGATTCTACTTCCGCTGCATCTCCGCTAACTTCCGGCGAAGTTCCGTTTTAGCCAAGTTGCCTTTAATAGAACTCACACTACAAACTACATACATATAACTTAACTAATTACGACAGATAACCTAATAGTAACTGCGGGAAACGTTTATCTTAAAGGGAAGAAAAGACAGATGTTAAAGAGACGAACAGAATACAACGCATGGTCCTGTTCCTTCAAAATAAAAGCACCACAATTTGACAATTCTAATAGACGTTCCTTTTTGTTTTGACACCAAGATAGACAAAGCTGTTGCTTTAGTATTTTTTTAAATTATTTTTTAAATTTATACTAGACATATTCATTCTGTTTTATTTTAATGGTCTAAAGTACATTCAGTACTTCAGCACTATACTATAATAGTAGTTTGACATTATCAACATAAAGAAAAAGAAAGAATATAAATAAGAGTATGCATCCATACATCCCAATCAACGCATGGACATTCAGTAGACCATTCTTTTATCATATAAAACACAAAGCATCTGTATATGGAGCTTTACTTTTAGACATAAAACACAAATCCAATCATCATAAATGAACTCTTTGCAGAAGCAAAGTGGAAGTGGTACACCATGCATGCCCAAAAGATCATACATGCATAATATATGAACAAATATGAAAAACAATATTGAAATATGAAAAGAAAAGGAATTACAGTGACTTCCTGTGGAGTTTATTTGGCAGAACAAACCTGTGTGTGTGTTGACGGGGTAGAATGCATGTTGTCTCATGCTGGTTTCCTTTCCCTTTTACTCAACTACACATCTACTCTTCAAACAGGAAACCAGGCACAGAATGATAAAGTGAATATAAGGTGGAGGAAGCAGCAACACGCGCTTCATCTCAGTTCTCCCTTTAAAGATCAAACCAGGGAACCTCAGAGAAAGTAAGTGATTTATTTCAGTCGCCAAATGACTTCAATTTTATTATTTAGATAGTAGTTCTTTAAGATTCTCCAAAAAAAAAATGCAAATCTAGTTGTTTATGAGGGAAAACACTGATTTTATTTCCTATCAGCCTCACTTAACCTTTAATGTATTTATTTGTGATGGTGGTAGTGGAGCGAGACAGAAACTGAGTTCTCTTTAAATTATCTCTAAAATGAGTATGTTTATATTGTATAAAGTGGCTTTTCATCTTTTTTAATGAAACATTGAACAAAACTATTTTTTTTGTGCCTATTAACGATTATATTAATAGCATCATCCTGATGTTGAAATGTCACTACCTTAAATATTGCTGAGTTACTGAAGGGCTTATACTTAATTATTCATTTAGATAATCCAGTTTTAGTTTGTTAAGATTTTACAAAAAGATGCCCATCTAGAGGTTTATGAGCTATAACAATGGACTATCTCCTATCAGCCTCATTTAACCTCACTCTTTATTTTAAGCTTTTTTTAATGTCTTTATTGGTGATGGTGCCAGTGGAAAGAGACAGAAATTGAGTTCTGTCTTTAAATTATCTCTAAAATGAGTAAATTTATATTGTATTGTATGTAGGTGTAAAAATAATAGTGGCTTTTTATTCTTTTTTATGAAACGTGAGAGATGAGATCTAAAGCCCGTTTGGTTTTTATTTGTCTGAAAACCGTCTCCTATGCAGCAGCTTGTATTAAAAACCAACCCCACGCTCTGGTTTGACGCTCGTCCTGCAGCATGAACGGCACCAACTGCAGCCTCCCCCCGGCCGACTACCAGTTCTCCTTCTACCCGGCGGTCTACGTCGTGGCGCTGGTGCTGGGCGTCCCCGGCAACCTGGCCGTCCTCCACGCCTCCTCGGGCGCCGCGGGGACGCCGCCCCGCGCCCGCACGCCGTTCAGGGTGTACATGGCCAACCTGGCGCTGGCCGACCTGCTGGTCCTGAGCACGCTGCCCTTCCGGATCCACTACCACCTGCGCGGGAACCGCTGGGCGTTCGGCGACGCCGCCTGCCGCCTCACGGGCCTCCTGTTCTTCGCCAACATCTACCTGAGCATCTGCTTCATGACGTGCGTGTGCGTGGACCGCTACGTGGCCGCCGTGCACCCGCACCGCTACCTGAGGGCGCGCCACGCCTGCGGGGGCGGGGGCGGCGCCCGCCGAGCCGTGGCGACCTGCGCCGCCCTCTGGATGCTCGCCGGCGCCGCCATGCTGGCCTTCTTCCTGCTGGGCCCGCTGGAGTCCCACGACCCGTTCAGCTGCTTCGAGAACTTCTCGCGGGCGGAGTGGGGCGCGCGGCTGCGTGCGTTCAGCGTGCTGTGCCTGACGCTGGGCTCGCTGCTGCCCTCCCTCGTCATCCTGGTGTGCTACCCGCTGGCGGCGAGACGCATCGCCAGGATCGGCACGGCGACGGCGCAGCGGGCCGTGCGGGTCATCTACGCCGTGCTGGCCATCACGCTGCTCTGCTTCCTGCCCGGCCACGTCGCCTACCTGCTGCACTTCCTGCGGCGCGTGGGCGTCATCCGGAGCTGCGGCGCCGCCGCCGCCATCCACACGGCCCGCCGCGTCACCATGGCGATGGTCGTCCTCAACACGTGCCTGGACCCCGTGCTCTACTACGTCACCGCTGGCAACGGCAGCTGGAGGCGGCTCAGGGCGACGCGGCTGTGGGGACGAATCAGAAGGCGGCGGCGTGGCGTTTACACCATAACGGCGACGAGCGTTTCCTAAAGGAGACTTTTCTAGAAAAGCATTTATTCTACTTTTTTATGTTTTTTTATTACATCAAAATAAATTGTGCATCAATTCTGCCTATAAAAAGTGTCTGAGACGTCCTGGGTGCGTTTAAGCATCAGGTTAGAATCACTGGGCAAAGTGAACGTTTTCAAGTTCGGTGTTTTTGCAAATCCAGAGAATCTGGATTCTTTTTTTTTTTTTTTTTTAAATGTTCATAGAAGAGATTTCAGCAGAGACCAGATGGAAGTCCTTTTTTCAGCAGGTTTGACAGGAAGCTCCCCAAGTCCTCATCCTGGCAGAGAAACAAAAAAAAAAGAAGCATTGCAGAAAATAACAGGTTATATGTCATTATCTATTATCTTATAGCTTCTCATATTCCTGTTAATATATGAATATGAGAAAGTATATATATATATATATATATATATATATATATATTTTTGGTAATCAATAACTATCATCATCAGAGCCTTGATAATTATAATACATGATAGGAAACCTCCTTCAGTCTCTGCTTCCTGACACTAGTCACAAGCTTTTTTTTTTATTTCTAGAATGAAGTTTGCTAATGAAATGACTGATTAACCTATCAATGGCACCATCTATAACGTTTAAGTGACACTAATAACTTGCAGTGTCTCAATTCAAAGAGAATATAAAGACAAATTAAGTGAATCTTGCTCATTTTTTATCCCAATTATGATTCTAAAAACTTGTCAACTTTTCTCTTCTGGATTTTTGTCTTGTACATGAATTATAATTATACATTAAAAGTAATGTATTACTCTGTAGGTATTTCTGACCTTGTTTGATTTTCATTAGAATATTTTTTTAAGCTCAAAACTGAAAAGAACTCACTCTCTTTAATCCTCTTGTGAATTATATATCAAATCTGCAAAGAACTGCATCATTTACACTTCGCTCTTTACTTGTAACCTGCCATTCAAAACCCTTGAGATCATAGTGTTTGAAGAATAATTTGGAGAAAAGAACGAATTAAAAGAACCGTTGCAGTTACAGAGTTTTTTTTTCTTTCCATCTCCTGAGGAAAATGTCCGGCTCTTTAGCTGCTGTTTAACCAGCGCGTCTACAGATGTTTGCTGTTCAGCACAATGAGGTGAAACGCGCTATAAAACAAGTTCTGTAAAGCTGCAATTTTCTGCAGGAATGTGACAACTCTCACAAAAAAACACAAATTGCAGCAGTTTTTGGTTCTTATAGAGCGTCTGGAACAACTAATTATACAGTTAAACGGGTTCTAAACACTGGAATATTCCATTTAATGCCAACTCAAATACTGCAAATGTAAGAAAAGAGAAAGTACAGTAGAACAAAGAGGCATAAACGTGCATCTGCATCTGCACGGAACCCACCAGGCCACAGAAACCAGCTCCATTACGCCGAGCCCAACGAGCAGCTTTCCATTCCTACTCGTCTCACACTGTCCACCCACACAACTGTTCTTTTAACTTTTAACATTTCCTCAGGACTGTGTGGGCATGCACCAACTGTCTAACCTATGCCTCTGTAGTGGTGCATTAAAGCTCTATTTGCATAGTGTGGGGGGCAGGAAACAGCACGGTTTGTGTCACTGTCCTTGTGCTAAACGCTGCTGCTTCTACTTATTTAATTGTGCGGTTATAGCAACAAGGAATCTTCCATTAGTTTCGTTCTATCTATTAGAAATGATCAATTTCTTTGGGAAAACAAGAGACAAAAATTCAGGTAAATAGAGGGTTGATCTGTGGTTTGCTGTGGCCACATGGTTCACATCTTAACCAACGACGCTGTAATATAAAAGAAATGTGTTCAGAATGTGGCTTGTGTATTTTGCACACGATGCTGCACAATACACGCAAGATGCAGCATTGTTCATATTATGACGTTTTATTTGCACCTCAATGTATATTTTAAGTATATTTGTATTTGCATTGCGTCAATAGAGCTATTTGGCTTCAATATTCAGATTCTATCACTTTTACATATTCTGCAGCCCTAGATGCATTTGACTTTAAAATGTGCCACCAGACCCCCCCTAGAGGGTGAAAGGTCAAACCACTGTAGTAAAATTATGTGGAAAACACACTGGTGGAATAATGTGTGTTCTCTCTCTCGCTCTCTGTGACATTTTGAAATTAAAAGTCAAATGTTTGTCTTTGCCATCCATTCATTTATTCATTTTATTTTCTCGATAGTTTTCCCTGATCAAGGAAAAAAAAAACTTTTTTATTAGTTTTATGACACAAAAGCCGAAGCTGCCTTGCCCTTAAAATGATAAAATTCCAGGCCTGCAAGTCTGTTAAGTGTCATTATTCACTTCTGTAAACATATCAATGCATGCACCATATATAGAAGTTTTTATTATTATTGTACTTCACTTATAGCCTTATAATACCTGGAGATACCTGCACCTCACATATTAGTTTTTTTTCTATACTTCTATGCCTGTTATCGCTTATAATTTGCGGTTACCTGATGTATATATGTATTTTCCTGTCTCTCTACTGTGTTTTTTGTATCTGGTTTGCCCCCAGAAATTTGTATGTCCAGCTCATGCAAGCTAATTTAGAATAAAACTGACTTCGACTTTTGACCTTGAACCAAATTTTCTATTCGCGTCGCTGCTGCTTTTCCTGTTTGAGACTCGAGCCACAAGCTACTTTAGCATCTACACCTAAAAATAAACCGGCTTGATGAATATAGGTCGTATACACATTCAGTCTGTCATGGCTGACAGGCGCTGCAGACGAGGTATCTGCAGGTGTTACCTGGTAGCTCCAGGACAGCAGGACGGTCTTGGCGTTGGCGTCCTCGGCGGAGGACGACGACACCTTGATGACGATGGACTCCACCATGACGGTGCCGTCGGGGAGGTGCTGGATGGTGTAGCCCTTCAACACGCTGGGGGACGTTTACATGGACAAGTGGTTAACATCACATATTATCTGACGTGACATATTAACTCAGACATTATAAATGACCGTTCAAAAGCCCGGGGTCACCTGGACACTTTTTGTGCTTTCCATTAAAAAGTCACCTATGTAGATATTACATTAAAAACTAAACTAGTGATTTACCACATTAACAATGATTAGAGTCTTTTTCTGATTAATTTTAATGTTATATTTATTGTAAAAAAAGTGATTTTCTCTCAATAATTGATGATCCCAAACTTCTTAAAAGTAGTGTAAATGTTTGAAAATACAATTAAATAATTAATAGAAATAAACTGTGAATCTGAGTTTATGGGACAATGTCAATCATGCCATGTTTGTTTAATCCTAAAAACTTGATATCAGATAGTTTAACTCCCTTAAAAAGGTTTCAACAATTAAAAACACATCTTATCAACTAGTTTAATTTTCTAGGTGGATTAAAACTTTTTTTTCACTAAAACCTCAAAAAAATTGCATTCATGCAAACCTGGACTATTAAAATGAATTTCTCATTTCTCAACATAATTTTTCGCAGACACTTTTTTTTTCCTGAATAATGTTTGATGTGATTCGGTGCAGGAGGATTTTCAAAATAAAGTCAAGTCAAGATTATTGTCAATTATTATTTGAAAAGCTTAAAATAAATTATGATGCTTATAAAGCAGCTAAGCAGGTAAATACAAACTTGGTACCAGAGGATTTAATTAGTTTTATATTCTAGGTGGATTAAATATTTATCATTCGTTTTCAGTTACCATTTTTATGTAAAATTAGAACACTGTGTGATTTTTGTAAGAAAAATGGTACAAATTGACTTTCAAATGACATTAAACCAAGATAATGAAAACTTTTGGTGTGAGAGACCTGATGAATGCTTCTTAAAACTGTATTTTACATTTTTCTTTTGCTTTAGTCATCTTGCAAATACATATGATTCTGAGCAGGTGAATTTTCAAAATAAAGCGTCCGAGCAGGTGGAGACGCCCTGACCTCTTCAGGTGGGTGTAGATCCGGTGCAGCGTGTCCGGGTCGCTGTGGGGGTCCTGGAGCTGGACCCGGCAGGTGAAGCGGAGCTGGTGCTCGTTGAGGCCCAGCTCCTTCAGGGCCTGCTCCGACGACACCAGCTTCAGGCTCTGTGGTCGGGACGAGGGGGGACAGGCAGGTCAGGGATCTGCTGATCCGCTTTAACCCAGAGAGTCCGTCTGTTTATAATAGCAGTGAACTCACGTTTTCTTTCATGATCAGGGTTCCGTGCATGGTGCGCGGCTTCTTAGGATCAGGTAGAGGCCCTGCAACAAGAAAGAACGAAGCTTTTCATTCAGATGTGGTTGCTGTGCTCATCATAAGATCCAGGGTGGGAGGGAGGTAAAGGGAAAGGATTGATTTATATGGATTTAGTTTGTTTGCTTACATTTTTTTGTAATGTTATACAAACACACACCTAACTCCATAAGTGCGTGAGTTTTGTTCTAAGCAGCAACATTAAAAAAAAAAAAATATATATATATATATATATATATTTACACACACACACGCTATTAGAAATATCCTTATTTTTTGAATGAAAAGCATGTTTGTTTTAATGAAGATAACATTAAACTAATCAGAAATACACTATACATTAGTAATGTGCTAAATGACTGTTGTAGCTAGTATTGTGTATATTATGTATGTGCACACACACACACACACACACACACACACACACACACACACACACACACACACACACACACACACACACACACACACACACACACACACACACACACACACACACACACACACACACACACACACACACACACACACACACACACACACACACACACACACCTCCCAGAGCCATCTCCCTCTTCAGGAGGCTGAGTGACATGTCCACAGGTACGCTGGGGTTCGTCGTCACGGTGACCGTCTCTCCGTTGGCCGGCATGTAGCAGTCCACACCTGGAAGTAAAAACACAAAGGATCACGACACCAGGAACGTGTTTTAACCACCTTAAATAACATCCCAGCACTCACTGAACTCCTGCTCGATCTTCCCCTTCAGGAACTCCATCTTCACGGCCTCCCCGTGCACCAGCAGCATGTTGCGCGGCTCCGCCATGCGGATGAGCTGCATGATGCCCTTAGCGTCGGCGTGGGCGCTGAACGACATGTACTCCACCTGCAGCTTCACGTCCAGCTGCAAAAAACGCACGGAGAACACGAGTCAGTGACCAGGATGATGAGGTTTGGTTTTGTTTTTCACGGATCGGACATTTCAATTTTTTTGCGTTTGAGAGTTTGAGAAATACTCACATTGTTCACTTGCTGAGTTAGGAAAGAATATAATGCTTTATAAAATAATGTGCTCTAAGAAATTCTAACAACTATTTTTTAACATTCTCTTGCTTTTAAGAGAAAAATATAAAATACCGTAAATTACCTAATACTATTCCCCTTTAATGTATGTGTATTCTTGAATAAATAACCACCAGTTCCAAATAAACTGAGTCTAATTATATATATTTTTTTAAATCAAGGACGAAGACGTGTTTGTATTCTTCACCCTTTTTTTCCATGCTCGAATGAAGTTAGGAACATCCTGTCAAAAAAACACTTTCTGGTGATATGGATTAATTATCGATGGCTATTGGCTCCAGTGCATTAAAAAAGTTAAACAGTACAACATAAAATTTAAACTTTCTGTGCTTAAATGTAACCTGACTTTTAAAAAAATGTAAGTTATACGGTAAGAATGAGTAAATTAACAAATATATGTTATGCAAATATGTTGCACAACATATTTGCATGTGACGTACAGCAACATGGACAAGACAAATAAACTAAATAATCTTACTGTTGCTCTTCCTTCCATCTCCAGCTTTCTCTGCCCGTTCAGGATCTTGTGGCCGATTGTTCCTTGTACACAATACCCAGGCATGATAACCTATGGGAAAAAAAAGTTGCACGTTGCATATCTCAAATATATAAAACAATCATCTTTCAGGTTCTTTATGACGCTCACCATGTTCTTCTCGTTTCCGGCCCATTTCTTGAAGATCTGCAGCGACTGGCCGGCGTGCAGCATTCCTGGGGTGGCGAAGACCACCTGGAACACACAGGGAGGAGGTCAAAGAGGTCACGATGTGTGAGCCTAAAAACACGGGGCCAGATAGTGTCACTACCTAAGAATTGGGCAAAAAACAATTATATTCTAGGTTATTATTTTCGGGTACACCATTTGAGATTTGAGGTTAACTTTCTTAAAAAAATGTTTTAAAAATTAAAAACAACACATGTTATGAACTAGTTTTGTATTCTAGTGGGTTTTTAAACCTTTTTCTATTTATTTCTAAGTTAGGGTTACACCACATGACCTCACTGTTATTAACCCTCATTTATTTTATGCATTTTCTAATATTTGGTTTCACATGCTTTTTAGGTAGATTTGTCTTCTAGGTGGATTAAATATTTTAAATTTATCATATTTTGGTTACAGAATTTGAGATTTCATGTGAATAAATAAATAAATATTTAAATAAATAAATAAATAAATAAATAAAATCTCAAATTCTGCACACAAAAAAAAATTAGGACGCAGAATGTTTTTTTTTTCCTCCACAATCTCAAGCGACGTTAAAGAACATTGGTATTTATTTGATTATTTGTCAATCACCGTGGCTCTGCAGCAACAAAAATAAATAAATAAAAAAAGGATAAAAATAAAATGAAAGACATGAAATACAAACTTTCTGTGGTAAAATGTGCAGAGAAAAACTACGAAACCAACATAAACATGAAATGTACATTTCCAGACCTGATGAATGCTTTTTAAACCGTATTTTATAGAGGTTTAACCTTCATATTGCCTCAGCTGTGGCTTTAATCTCCATCCTCACACCTTGTATGATCAGTTTTGACAAACAGGACGCACCATGGGTCCGGGGTTGTCGGCGTAGGAGCGGTCGAACGGTTTGATGTGCTTGAACTCAAACATGTTCCTCTGCACGAAGGTCTTCCTGATCTTCTGGTTGGTCCACGTGATGAAGAGCTTGTAGTAGTGGTTGGCCTTCTCCGTCAGCCCCGTGGAGAAGTAGATGGGGGCCTTCAGGTTCATCCTCTCCCTGTGGGGTCAGAGACAGTGATCACAGGGAGGAGCTCTGAGAAACTCTATTTTTCAACATTTTCCTGCTTTTTAAAGGCAAAATACAAAATACCGTAAATTATCTAATACTAGTCCCCTTTAAACATTTGAGTGCAGGTGTATTTTTTGATAAATAACCACCAGTTCCAAATAAACTGAGTCTAATTTATTATTATTATTATTATATATATATTTTTAAATCAAGGATGCTGCAAAGTTTCTGCTAATATGGTTTAATCATTGATTGCCATTGGCTCCAGTGCAGTGCAAAAATTAAAAGTACAACATAGGATTTTAACTTTCTGTGCTAAAATATGCAGAGGTGAACTCTGGAGAAGCAGCTGTGAGACATTTAACCACAGAACTGTAATCAGACTTTATTAATTAATAATAAAACTGTTTACTCTATCCAGCCTAATTAAATAATTATGGCTGTGACAGATTCCTATTATAATCATGTGCCAATATTCCACATTAAAAGGATTTTCTATTCAATCAGGAGTCAGACAGATGGACTTTATCTGAACTGCTCAGTTTTTTTTGTGTGTTCACATTCACAACTTAAACCAGAAATATATGAGAAGCTTCTTTCACATTAAAAATGAATCATACCAAAATGTCTCTAACAGGATGCAGAGTTCTTGAGCTCTTCCCAGGGCAAAAACTGGAATGAGGACCTGGACAAATAAGAATGTAAAAATGATTAAACAGAATTAGTCTGAATTCCTCTGCAGGATGCATTTTTAGAAAACTGAGTGCAGCCACTACCTTCCCTCCTCTCTCTATGGATTCGTGCACCTTCTTCAGAAAGTCCCTCTCTCTGCACCGCTTGGAGTCTCTGATGGTGGTGGCGTACGTGGACTCTGAGATGAGGATGTCCGGACGGCATTTATCGATCCACGCCGCGCTGCCACGTACAAACGATAAAAGGATGGAGGGAAACAAACACACAAAGAGCAACGTTTCATCACTACATCACACGCCCACACCACTGTAGTTAAAAAAGGAAGAACATTGGTCTATTTACCAGGCAGCCTGCGATCCAAAGATTCATAAAGTTAAATTCTGGAATGATGCTAATATGAATTTAAAAAAATATCATTCTTTTGGGTTTTTAGGAAAATGCATTGTAAAGCCTTTTTTTGGCTATTTATCTGTTAATGATTTGCTGATACTGTTCCTTTATGGTTTCTTTGCTTTTCTTGGGGTGTATATATATATATATATATATATATATATATATATATATTACTTTATTCAAGACTAAAGAAACTAGAAAATATCAGTTTCAGGTAATCAAATCAAAAGAAATTGGTCTTTTTTGTCTTTAAAAAATGAATACATACGTACATACACATATATGTACACAAAAATATATATATATATATATATATATATATATACGTACGTACACACGTACACATACGTACACGTAAATAAATATATACTACGTACCCGTACATATATATATATATATATATATATACACACACACACATATATATATATATATATATACACACACACACACACACACATATATATATATATATATATATATATACATATATATATACATATAAGTACCCGTACGTACACATACGTACATGTACATAAGTACACACACACATATCTAAGTTCTCTGCTTTCCAGCTTCTCAAATCTGATTTTCTGCTTTCTTTGTTCTTTGTTATATAAGATAAGATAAGATAAGATAAAACTTTATTGATCCCACAACGGGGAAATTTGTCTGTTACTGCAGCGTTTGTTTTATCTTATCTTTGTTATATATAAAACAATTACATGTGAGGTGTCAAACTCAACTGCATTTGGCTTCAGAAGGAGGTTTGGACTTTCTACATCTGTTCTACCAGGCTCCTCCACCCGACCTTTGACCTGATAAACAGCTGGTCAGACGCTTGAAGATTAATCGGCTAAATAATCGCAGCTCTACTGATGTACAGTGGGTCAAAAAAACTGTGTAATCAGCCACCAATTGTGCAAGTTCTCCCACTTGAAAAGATGAGAGAGGTCTGTAATTTTCATCATAGGTGCACTTCAAGTCTGAGTGACAGCGTGAGGGGAAAAATCCAGAAAATCACACTGTGTGAGTTTTAAAGAAACAAGAGAAGGTCTGCGAAAGCCGACATCTTGCTTGTTGGAAACTTACCAGTTAATTCATTAAAAGTCCTACAATGTGATTTCCTGGATTCTGTTTCCCCCCATTCTGTCTCCCATAGTTAAAGTGTATTTATGATGAAAATTACAGGCCTCTCTTCCCTTTTTAAGTGAGAGAACTTGCACAATTGGTGCCTGATTAGATGTGTTTCTGCCCCACGGCAACGATCAGTCGATTAATCCATCACATCCAAGTCGTTGTGGATTAAATTAAAGTGGAAGGAAAAGTTCGAGTTCAAACCTCTTTCTTTTAGATTTTCTCTCCTGAAATGTTAAATTTGATAAATCACCATCCAATAATGTTCAGTTACATTGGATAGATTTACTCAGTCCTGCAGGATGCTATTTTTTAATTAATTGGATGCAATCTGGGTGTAAAGAGAATAATGATTTATTGACTAAACACCTTTTTTTTGCCCCACTGTAGATGTAAATGTTCAAACTTGTAGATTTTTTAGAACCTGAGGTGCGTATTTGTTCCCCTTTAAAAACTGTAAAGGCCACTTACCCCAAATGCCTGTCTGGCGTCATGTTATAGTCTCCCTGAAAATGGAAAAAAAACATAAGCAGTTCCACATTATTCTTTTATGTGAATTGTCAATTATTCAAAATTTAAAGGAACTAAGTCACCAAAGTATGTTTTTTATTTTATATTGACATGAGATCTCTCAGTAAACAGTGGAAATGCCTTGTTTAAATCACATAGACAAGGTCACGTCTTGGAATATCTTGTTTCGTACAGAATAGATCTGCAACGATTAGTCGATTAATCGATTAGTTGTCAACTATTACACGATTCTACAACTGTCTCGATAATCTATTAATCGATTTGAATCATTCTTAAGAAGAAAATGTCCAAGTTCTCTGCTTTCTAGCTTTTCAAATCAGATTTTCTGCTTTCTTTATTCCTCTATATTGATAAACTGATCTTAAAAAAAAGAACATTTTAGGTTGAGTTGCATTGATTTGGGAAAACGTGATCAATTTTTTTTACTATTATACAATAGATTAATCAACAATCAGAATAGCTGTTAATTGCAGCTCTAGTTTTGAAACAATCCACAAAATCCAATGTTATTCAGTTAAATATCATGCACGATGCAGAAAAGCACCAAACCAGCTGCAATAAGCATTTGTTTGGCATTTTTGTTTAATATATATATATATATATATATAAAATATGATATAAGTCATAAGTATCAGTGACAAATATGTGGCGACATGAGAAAGTGAAAAACATTTTAAACTGAGGCGGCTCAGACGCGTTAACACTCACGGTGTAGACCACGGACTCTGATCCCACTTTGATGTGCACCATGGCGGCTCCCAGGACGTGGCCTGCGTAGTACGCCTTGATCTCCAGCTCGTCGTCCACCTGCACAACACAAACAGCGTTTTATTGGGTTTTTTTTTATGCCATCAAAAGAGACGAGCAGCTGGGCCACGATTTAAAAAGTGGGACACCCGCACCTGGACGGTCTGGTGCAGGTTCAGGGGGATCACTTTCTTCATGCAGTCCTTGATCATCTGCGACGTGAAGAAGTTGGTTTCCCCCTTCTTGTCCACGGTGATCTTGCGGAAGTCCTCCAGCAAGATGGGGCAGATGGCCTTGGTGGGGTGGGTCATGTAGATGGGGCCGTCGAAGCCCACCATCTCACTCATGTAGGGCAGGGCGCCGCAGTGGTCCAGGTGGAAATGACTGGGGGGGGGGGGACAGTGCATAGTGCTGCATATGAGCCAGAAACGGTTCATTATAACCAATAGAACTAATGGAACAAACCTGATGATCACACAGTCCAGGAAGTCTGTCAGACGCCCGTTCTGGATTATGTAAGAGAAGTCTGGGAAACGTCTCTGGAACGACAGATTTAACATATGAAACATACATACATTATACACCTATTTACAAAAAAAACTGTGTACAACTTTTTATTTAGGGAAATAAGATAATCCTTAATTTGTTCCACAGTATGGGAATTGCATTAGCAACAGCAGCAAAGAAATGCAAGAAAAGAAAGATTTTTTAAAGAATATAAAAATAATTAAAGTATATACAATATTATATAATATAGGATAGCCACAACAATTGTTTTTTTTAGCAGCATTTGTTGAAAAATCTCTAAATAAACAGAATTGGATGAATGCATTAAGAAAAATGTGCAATGAATTAAATCTTCAAATCTGAATAAATTGAACAAAATCTAAAGAATAATGAATAAAATCTTTCATTGTTACAACTTTAATTTAAATCCCTTATGTAGTAGAGGCATCATTTACACTTTATTTATTTTATAATACATTATATTAACATTGTCCTGTGTCATTTAATGCATAAAATTATTTTGTTGTTACTTCAATTAATCTTTTTCCTTTCTGTATGTCCCAGTGCTTTGTTTTAGGCTTTCCTGTACTTATTTACTATTTTCAAGTACATTTTTGGGACTTGTGTGATGATTACCTTTATTATCAATTAATCAATGTTGATTATTTACCCAAAGATATTCAGTTCATTGTTGGAGTTGAAGTCTACAGAAACCTGAAAATGTTGTTCATATGACCCAATACCTCAAAGGCTTTATGGTTGATATATAAATATGATTTTACACAATTTTCTTGCATTTCGTCGACTGAAGAACTAATCAATTGATGGAGAGAATAAATATAAGAAAATAATCATTGCAAGTCTATATTGGTATAAAAGTTGAAAACCATAAAAAAGTCACACTTGTGAAACTGGAAAGTGAGAATTAAGGCATTTTCTCTGTAATAAATAGAATATAAAAAAATGTTTTGCAAATTTATTAATGGTTTATTTATAGCCCTAGAATTAAACCAAAAGGTGAAACTCGTTGTTTCCACTTTACTTACATCGTCGTTGTATCCCATGTGCATCCCGCAGTCCAACATGATGTTTTTACCTCCGATAGACACGAGGATGCAGCTGCGGCCCACGTCCTGTCCAGCACCTTGGAGAGAGAGGTTAGCGGGTTAGAGGAAGCTGAAAAACACGACACGCCGTGAACGCACCACCGTCAGCGAGACGCGCTAGCTTCTGATGCTAACAACCAGGGATAAACAGTAAAACGTTAAATCGACACGCTGTTTTAACCACTGTAACAGCAAATAGCCACGTTACTACTGTATAAAGAGCGTTTAGTGAACAAACAACGCCAGAGCTTTGCACAAATGTAATGTTGACGGAACTAGCTTTGCAGATGCTAACCGGCCACTGTACTCACCCAGCGGCGTTACTTTTATTTCAGGCATGTTTAGCAGTTTATTTTTGTAGAAAATGAGTATCGATAAGTTAAGAAGACGGAATGACTCCTTCTGGTGAATCACCACGGCTACGAAGAAGACATTATTGTCTAGCTTGTTGTGTAAGTGTGGATGATTTCATGTAGTTTTTACACAAGTGTCAAACTTCCCATTGTCTCTAATGTAACTCTTCCGGGCCAGGAATTCAAAATAAAAGCCCCTTTTATAATAAAAGTAAGTCACTTGAGACTTGAGATGCATTAAAAGAATAGATGGATGGTTGGATGGACAGGATGGATGGATAGATATATATTTAATATATAGTTAATAGATATATATTTAATATATAGTTAATATATTTAACAATACATACTGGCTTACAGTACTTTGAGTAAAATTAATGTAATTAAAATACTGGTCAAATATTATACAATTAATAAGTGTTAAGTTCATACAAGTAAAACAATGTGCTTCATTCGCTAAACAATATACATTATATTTTAAGGCTGATACAGCCTATGTATTTCCGTGTATTTACTTTAAAATGCTTTAAATTTAAGGGCATTTTGTGCGTGAAAAGTGCTATACAAAAAGTTTATTATTAGTTAATATACATCTTAAGATATTTGAGCATTTAACATACATTTTGTGCATGAAATGTGTTATAAAATAAAGTTTATTATTAATCAATATACATCTTTACATATGTGAGCATTTAACATAATTTAATGTTTCTAACTAACCGTTCAACTCGAATCGAGTGCAAGTTCATCGCCACGCGCTCAACGCTTTTATTGTGAAGGCAACCTTCCCCCACTTCCGACGTCTCCCGGCTCGAGCATGCGCAGTAGCGACCGCTGCGGATTACGGTGAAGTGTGTGTGTGTGTGTGTGTGTGTGAGATCTGTCGTCGGTCATTTATCGGCGGCGAGAGAGAAATGATTCATTTTTCTTTCGCTTTTAAGTTCTCTTTAAAGTAATGTTTGATATTTCGGGTCGGCTACTTCCGCTCGTCCGTTGGTAGCGACGCCGGGCTCGTTACTTCCGCCTGTCTCGTGCTTTCTGTCTGCAGCCTTCTCCCTATTAAGACATGGCTGTTAATGAGGCTTCAGAAGATCAAAGGTTCTCTTTGCAGGAGGTTCTGGACACGTTCAAGTTGTGTTTGTCCGAAAACAAAGAAGTTTATATCGAGCACTATCTCGACGGGTGGCGTGGACTTATAAAGTAAGTTATTTAAACTTCAACCTTTAAGCGTGTGTTAAATAAATATGACTTATTTTACACTGTTAAATTAAAGGGCTGCAACTATGAGTTATTTTCCAGTGCTTTAATGCTTTATAATCCTACATCACACCGACCTGAAGCGTTTTCATTCATGTCTGATTAAAGTCACATGATTGTGAGAATTATACAGTTCCACTTCAAGTAAGAAGATGTGGGACAAACACTGAAATGTTGAAGCTTGTGGCAAGAAAAAAGGCTAAATGCAAAGAAACGGAGTCACCAAAGCATGTTTTTATTTTATATTGACCTGAGATCTGACAGAAAATAGTGGAAATGCCTTTTTTAAAACACATAGACAGGTTGGCGTCTAGAATAGAACTGCAATGATTAGTCGATTAATCGATTAGTTGTCAACTATTACACGAATCGCCAACTATTTTGATAATCAGTTAATCGATTTGAATCATTCTTAAGGAGAAAAACGGCCAAGTTCTCTGCTTCCAGCTTCTCAAATCAGATTTTCTGCTTTCTTTAGGCTTCTATATTAGTAAACTGATCTTTTGGCTGTGGACTGCTGATCTGGACAATAAAAAAAAAAAAAAATTAGGTTGCATTGCTTTAGGTAACTGTGATCAACACTTCTTTTTACCGTTTTATAAATCAAACAATAGATGAATCAACCATCAGAATAGCTGTTAGTTTCAGCTCCAGTGTAGAAACAATCCACAAAATCCAAAGTTATTCAGTTAAATAATATGCACGATGCAGAAAAGCACCAAACCAGCTGCAACAAACAAAAAAAATGCTATATACATATACACGAGAAAGTAAAAAAAATATTTTAAAATCCTTTTCTGTTGTTTTTTAAGAAGCTTTGATCAGGTCTCTCACAATGCCCATTTTATGTCCATATTGGATTCTTGTCATTAAAAGGTACATATGTATCGTGATTTTTCACAAAAAAAGAAAAAGAATGGTAAGTTTTAAATATTTAATCCACCTAGAATACTAAACTAATTGGAATTATCTAGTTTTTAGGGTTCACACCACATAAAGTTTTTGACCTTTTCCCCTATTACTTTTACAGATTTTTGGAATATATGGTTTGGATTCAATATGTGATTATTATGCAGTGAAAAAGGGGATTAATAGCAGATGTATAACAAAAAAAAATAAGGAGAAACAGGAACTTTCCTGTTTTAAACAACCTTATTGACAATAGTTCAGGTGTGAATGCAATTCTTTTTCGAGGATTTAACGAAAAAGAAAGTTTTAATCCACCTAGAAAATTAAACTAGTTGATAATCTCATATTTACAGTTTATTTCTATTAGTTATTATTTTTAGGTTCTTTTATATAGTGTAACAGGCTGTTTTTTTTTTTTGCCCCACTAACAGGTTTATGAACAGCTTGGGCAGCGTCTTCGGTTTTATTTCCAAGGACGCCGTCAACAAGATCCAGGTCCTGGTCAACTACCAGAACGGCGAGAACGGGTCCCAGTACGTCACCGTCCAGTCGATGGTGAGCTACGAGCTGCAGAACCAGCTGGTGGACCTCACCAAGAAGGGCGGCCACCCGGAGTCGGGCTGCCGCACGCTGCTGCGGCTCCACCGGGCCCTGAGGTGGCTGGAGCTCTTCCTGGAGCGGCTGCGCACCAGCACCGAGGACTGCAAGACCTCGGTCATGTGCGCCGAGGCCTACAACGAGTCCCTGTCCCAGCACCACCCCTGGGTGGTGCGGAAGGCGGCGGGCATGGCCTTCTGCATCCTGCCGGGCCGCACCGCCTTCTTCGAGGTGATGAACGTGGGCCCGACAGAGCGGGTGGTGGCCATGCTGGGCGAGGCGCTGCCTCTCATCTCGGAGGTGTACCAGATCACGGAGGACCTGTACGCCCAACACAACATGCTGGACCTGCCTTAGGGGCAGGGTCCGGGCTGTGGAGCGAGCTGCTGCTACTGTTCTGGTGGTTTGAGGACTCTGGGTTATTATTATTATTATTACTATAATTCCTCTAATTATCCTGTGTAACAACATGTCACTTACATCCATCTACTGAATTGCATTCACGCTTTTTAATATAAAACCTCCGTTAATTCTAAAATTGCATTATCAGATTTACTCTTCGTTGATGTACTTCTGAATCACCATTTTTACCTTTAGCTATTTAAACATTTGAAATAGATGGGGGGAAATACAGTGGGGCCCAGAAGTCTTTGGTTACTGCTAATTTATCATTCTAGTTAAAACTTCATATTTGGGGAACTGGTGCCAATCAGGGTTTTTGTATAAACCTTATGTATATTGTCGCCCTCTGGCTCTTATACCATATTCCATTCAGATATTAACACGTTTATGCCATTATAACAGTAGCATTTTAACTTATCTAATATTAGATAATCAGATTTTTTTGGATGATAATACTAGATATTGGGTCCATTTGTCTGTTTTTCATAGTACAAATTAAATTAAAAGGACCAGTAGCAAACCGCAGCCTTAATGGTAGAGCAGCACTTCTATGATGACCAAGTTAAAATCCTAACTGCACCGAACAATATGAAGCTAAAAATACCAAAAATATACAGAAGGAAACAGAAGTGCTGGAATACTTAGTTGTAGTTATTAACCCCACTGTGTATGAGCTCCATGCAATTTTCTCATTTCATGTATAAATGATCAAATATGCTATGTTTATAGCTGATGTGAATGTTTTAATGAAAACCGTGTTTCTGTTTATAACAATACGTTAACACATCTGTTTTTTTTGTTATATGAACGGTGTAATGCAGTGTTTTCACAGCCTGAGACTGACAGCAAAGCTTGGAAAAAGACGCCCTCTCCCCCTCCTCTGGTTTACTTTGCACAGTTTCTGGATTCCTGTGGGACCAGGATTGTTATTTGATCCCTTTGATACTCAAACATTGAGCCAAGGTCTCCTAATATTGCTGTTTGACACAACTTCATACTTCAAGTACATAAAGAACTGTCCTAAGGCTTTTTTTTATTATTAGTTTCTGGCTCTGGGAAAGTGGGAGAAACAGTAAAAGTGACCAAATGTACTGTAGGATTCTCCAAGCTGTTATTTTAACCAAACCACACACATTAAGGCTGCGCTATAAGATCTGCTTTTGTTAAATACTGGAATATTTTTCACTTCTTATCCCCATGGAGAGACCTGCCCCACACTTGACTATCACACTTTACTAATGAAATAGTATATATGCTATCACTTTAACAGAAATTGTAAACTACATGAAGAATTGCAACTGATTATTGATCTATTTCAGGAATATTTTGCCCTGTGACTGGTTTTCCTGAATTTTGTCACCTGTTGTCTAAAATAGATGAGGTGCAAATGTATTTCATTTTAATTTATTAACAATATATTGTTCTATTTAAGTAATAATACTAAGTATTTTTGGGGGTATATCTGTACTTTTCCATCAGCTTTTACTTGACTACATTCCCCCTACGCATCTTTGTTACTACAAAATAAAATCAATATTTGGTGAAAACTTCATAATAGTCAGTTTTTGTTCTTGATGTGGAACCTTCATATAATTAAGTACATTTAATATCAGATACTTTAAGACATTTTAATAGGCAACTTTAACTTGTAGTGTGCTTCATACAACACTGCATGTCTATGTTTTGTTTGTGTGTTATTTAATATGCTATTTAATATCCATTTAAAAGTTTATTTCTATACAACCTTTCATTCAACAAAAAATGAAAAAGGCTTCACATAAAAAAATACAGTCCCCCCCTCCTTTCCATCTGGACACATACATGGGTAGATGATTTTTAAATTGGTAAACACTAATAATAAAACAAACGCTGAGGAACTGAAGTCTAACATTATTGAAAATATTTCTCATTGTTCCAATAATCCTAATCAGACATTTGCCTAAAGCCTATTTGTCCACTTATGCTAAATGGTATTAGAAACTAGTTTTTATTACTAGTATTTTGTGAGTAGGTCTGATCTGTGGACTGATATTCTGCATTAATAGTGATTAACCTATAGCTTTTTTGATTTTTTATTGAATCGCACCAGATCCCCTTAGAAGGTTGTTACTTAATTTTTTTTCTTATTTTAGATTTGTAAAACAAAACAAATAAAATGTGTACTTTATCCTAAGTATTTGCCAGATCGATTAGTTTTTTTGTTTTAATTTCGTTTATGTTTTTTGTATCCATTGTTTTTCATTATTTATCACAAATTACGGCAATCAGAAGTTGTCATACATCTAACAGCAGGCGGCTCCCTACCTTTCAACTACAGGCCGTCGTCATGGTAACAGCGCTGCCATGGCAACCGCGCTGACGCTGACCGGAGGACTTCCTGTTGATAATGAACTGTTTTGGAGAAGCGACATTAAAGAGTAACGCGGTGCAGACGGACGGAGGGACGCGGGGTTTTAACGCATATTTTAACGCGTTAAGCTTTTAATTCAGCGGCGTGATTCAGACCAACGCGTAGAATGACGCTTTATAAACTGTCTCGGTGTTTAGCAACTTTGCGGTGACTTTCCTGACTTTTTTTTTTTTTTCCTTTTACATGTTTTTCCGGGAGGAACCGCACGCCGCCGCATCTTAATGAACGCAACGAGGCCCACGTCCTCCAAAGGCCGCAGCAGAGCCGCCGTGAGCAGCCCTCCGTGTGCGGGCGGAACGGACGGCGGCCAGAGAGCCCCCGAGCCCGGACACGGCCGGCCGGACCGGAACCTCCGCTCCCGGTCGCAGCCCGCCATGTGGGAGGCCGGCGGCCCGCTGAGCCAGCAGGAAGTCCTGCAGCTGCTGCGGGGACCCCCCGCAGGGCCCCTCAAGTCCCTCAACAAGTACAAGGTGCTGCCCTCCATCGAGAGGAGGCGGCCGGAGGAGAGTCCCCCCGGGAGGGGCAGCCTGGACGGACGGATGTCCCGGCTCCACCTGTCCGAAGCGGCGGCGGGGACCGGGACCGGCGGCCCCGAGGCGGACGAGAGGCCCGACGATCCGGACTCGGAGCGGACCGGTGATACGGGCCGCCTGCTGTTGGCCGTCAGGGCCCCGTGCGGGAGGAGGTTTCAGCAGCACTTCGAGCCCACGGACCCTCTGGGGGCCGTCAGGGCCAGCGCGGAGGCCCGGTACGGAACCAGGTACGGGGAGGTCTCGATCGAGACCATGGACGTGCCGCGCAGGACCTTCACAAACCTGGACGTGACTCTGGCCCAGAGTGGCATCCTGAACAGATCAGTGCTGTTCATCTCTCAGAGAGACAGTGATGCACTTTAAATGTATACGTATTATACATGATTCATGACAAGCTTTTTGCCACTTTTTGAGTAAAACTACTTCTGTACAATTTTATAATTATCCATTTTGGTAAGTTTTGCTGTACTATTGCACTTAACCTATTAGTCGGTTAATTGATGAGTTGCCAACATTTTAATTAATCAGCATAATTTAAGATAAATGTATATTTTTGCTTCTCAAATGTGGATATTACCTGTTGTTTTCTATAATAGGAATAGATTGATTGTAAACCTTTTGATAGAAATTTTTAA
Organism: Eupleurogrammus muticus; assembly: GCA_036785175.1. Taxonomy (NCBI): domain Eukaryota; kingdom Metazoa; phylum Chordata; class Actinopteri; order Scombriformes; family Trichiuridae; genus Eupleurogrammus; species Eupleurogrammus muticus. Next base: position 945,075 of record JAYKQN010000031.1, on the reverse strand, counting down.
CAACTTTGATTCTATGGACCAAACCACTTATCCAGAAATGAAAGGCCAGATGACGATGGTTGCATACAACTGCATTAAAATGAATGTCTGTATACAACCAGTGCTGCTTGATGAGGACATTTAACATTACATGCATGTTCTGTTTCAGATACAACTACATGATTTTAAATCAAATCTGCAGACAAACTGTCAGAAATGCATTTAGATAAGAAAATATGGTTTGTGAGTTTGTGAAACCTGCAGTAATACCAAAGCATAATGAGGATTCTTTTTTCATGAGGCCTGCTGAAAAAATCTAGCAGGAAACCGTTTTTCACACCTTTAAGGTTAATGTTCTTAAATACCCAATTAAGAGGGTTTCATTAGGGCACAGAGGCACAGCAGCTCACTGCTAGGTTGTTGATACCTCGTGAATCCTTCACATTTAACTACTGCCCTAATCCTGTTAATCTGCTTTTTAAACCGTGTGTTGAGTCATAAATTGATAGTTAACATGCAGCTCAAAAAGGAATCTGGAAAATAGTCTGTTATATTAGTAACCAACAGGACTGAGTCACAATTGTTTCTAGATGGGAGAGAGCATCTGTATATGAAGACTGGAAATATCACTTTATGAACTAGTGAAACATACACCTTCACTGCAGAACATTTATTAAAAACAGTCCAGAGTTTTGAGAGGTTACAGGCTGCTTATCTTTTGGGCATTGTTTATTATTTATATTTTCAGTGATATTTATTAAAATTTAGGCAAATGATTCTTATTTTTCCAACCTTTATACACCCCATTTTTTAGCTGATGTGCAGAGGCCTGTCCTGCATACAAAAAGCACCAGTAAACTCAATGGTTTTCACATAACTAGTTTTCACAAAACTGGAGCAACAGCTCTAGAGTCACAGTCTGATAAATCACCAAATCAAATGATCAGAAAAGAAATGTCAACTACCACTAAGCTGAAAAAGGCATTTTAAAACCTTAAAATGCTTTAAGTCACTCAAGGATATTTTATGCGAACTCAACCTTGTCAAACCATGCAAACATCTATAGATAAGACACTAATAAAGTTCACTTTCCAAAAACCAAACACAGCAAACCATAATACTAGCACTACCCTTCTAAACTGCCTTTTAACAGCTAGTGGTTAGTTTTTTCATCTCTGGGAGACACATTTTAAGGCTTAAGGTGACTTCAGTGATCAATCAAAAGTCGGACAAATCAAATGAAATTTCAAGAGGAAACTTTGGCACAAGTTAGTGCTGTAAAAGAAGTTTGCATAATCAACATTTGCATAAATCTTTTATGTAAACAATAAACCCTTGAAAGAACTCAAGTCACATTTGAGGTAACGTCTAACTGCTTCAGTATTAGGTAGTGCATGTGAACAAACCATTTAGTTAATCATTTTTTCCATTTCTTCAAGATTGTCGGTGTCAAGTTTTCTGATTTTTCTGTCTGTGGGGGAAGTAAACAAGAACGTTAGGTTGCTGATATTTGACATTTCACACGATCAAACTGAAAGAAAAATCGTGAACATACTGAAGTGCATCTCAATTTGGTGGATTAGGTCCATGCTGTGTTTTCCGTCCACCATATTGACGGCGAATCCTCTTCTTCCGAAGCGACCCGTGCGGCCAATCCGGTGAAGGTATGTCTCGTTGTCGGCGTTCCCGTCCATGTCCAAGGGGAGGTCAAAGTTCACCACGAGAGACACCTGCTCCACATCGATACCTGTAGTCGACGGAACCAGGAATGGGGATGTAAACATTAATACTCGTCTCTCAACACCAGGCGTGGTCAGTCGTCCTCTCCTTTACCTCTGGAGCACACGTTGGTGGTCACGAGCACTTTCTCCTTGCCCTGCCGGAAGCGTTCGATGACGGCGGCTCTCTGATCAACGGTCATTTCACCGCTCAACAGCGCCACCTGGTGGCCCTCTTTGGTCAGGTGTGTAGTCAGCCAAGAGGCGATCTTGCGGGTCTGCAGATTAATAGAATTGCTTAATCTAAATCTCCAAAATCAGTAGGATATACACTTTAGGAATTATATAGGTCATCAGGAAAATTTTGATGGGATAATGCCCTCAATTTTCTGTTACTGGATAATCATGCAAATATCAGTAAACTTTAAAAACAGGCCATATTATCCTTGAGGAATTCTAGTCATAAAATGTTTTTTATTCCATCCGCACACCCTCATACGTTTGATTTACTGTAATGTACGACCAAGAAATGCAGCGAAAAACAACCGTGAAACATGAAAGCTGGCAAACATTTATCAAGATTAGTAAATACTTTCTGTAAATAACACATTATTGCAGCTTTACTTCTCTTCATCTTCTTAAACAGGTTTTGAATGCCTGAGCAAATTTTCATAAAAATCCATCAAACAGACATTAAGACATTTTCTGCAGTCATTGTCTCCTCGCTGTTGACGTGGCTAATTAGGCAGAACATATTAACTCTAAAACTACTGCACAGTTGATCACATCTGTAGCATTCCCCTGAGATTTGATCATGTCAGTGAATGGCAGTATTTTGTCAAGAACACTCTGGGAATAAATTAGAAAATCTCCTTGCTGAACTGCATTTTTTTTTTTAAAGCCGAGGATAGGAAAGTACCATAGAGCTCTATGAAAACCTGAAGTAGAATCTCAACTTTTCCATGTCCTCTGAATTAATAATATCCCTGCCTTGAAAATACAGACACTTAAAGGTGGTCAGTGATTTTATGCATTTTTCTTACTAACAAACCTCACGTGTAGGCAGAAGAATGTGTGAACAGTTCCGCTGAGCGACTTACATGGCAGAAGATCATGGCCTGTGCAACAGTGAGGCTCGCGTACAGATTACAGAGCGACGTGAACTTGTCCTCTTTATCCTCACAGAGCACGTAGAACTGCTTGATGGTGTCCAGCGTCTCCTCTTCGCGCTTCAGCCTGATTATATTCGGGTCCGGAATCAGTTGCTCGGCAAACCTCCACACGGATTCCTCAAAGGTTGCAGAGAAAAGCAGCATCTGGCTGTCTTTAGTCAGCTGTCTGCAGCAGCGGGAAGAAAATGACAAAATTGCGAAAAGAGAAGTGTATTCCTTGATGTGACAAAGAAAATAGCATCATCTGACACAGTGAGGAGATGTTCTGCAGTTTTTCCTGAAAGGAGCCCACCTATGGATACGGATGCTCTGGTCCTGGTGACCCTGTGTGGCGATCATCACGTCCGCCTCGTCCAGCACAAACATGGTGATTTTCTTTGGGTCGACGATCTTGTACTTGGTGCACCAGTCGAGGACCGTGCCCGGGGTCCCGATGACAATCTGCTCCTGCAATTTGACACCTCGCTCCACTTCAAGAAAAAAAAGAAACTCATGTGGCGACACAGCAAACGACGGCTACTAAATGACTTTAAATACCAGTTTTGCTGCCAATCCCATCAGGTGTTGTTATGGTCACGTTCTTACCTTTGTTGCCCCGAATGGCATACGCCAGTTTTATGTCAGGACAAAACTTCCCCATTTGCTCGATCACTTGACCGATCTGCAAAGCGAGCTCGTATGTCGGCGAGATGCAAAGACACTGGAAGAACCCAATAGGTTTTATTGGTGAGCAACATCTCAGAGCGCTTGAGGGGCAGATTACTCAAATACACTTACCTGTGTCCAATTATCGGCCGGGTTTACATGGCTGAGCATGGCCAAAGAGAAAGCAGCAGTTTTACCTGTGCCAGACTGAGACTGAGCAATCAGGTTCTGAGGTCTGGAACCAAAAAAAATATTAAACAACAATAAACAAAGCCAATAAACAGAGTAATAGCTAAAGATTTGGAGAAATGTGCTAATACATTTTCTGTCAACAGCAGGTTGCCCTCTTAACACTTCACTTTTTGTAAACATTAAAACAGATATGAGCAGACTATTACCTTTACCTCAGACCAATATAAGAATCCTATGCTTAAAACCTCATATTCAAGAGACAGATAAGTGTGTATATATATCCTTGCATCTGCCGCACCAGAAAATAAACAAGTTTTCCCAAAATATCAAGCAATTTACTTAAAAGGAATTGTATGTAGTGGTGTTAGCTTCTGGCATTGAATTAAAAAAGAACAGCTGTTATAGTCAATTTACTTCATGGTAATATTCCCTTTCTGCCCCCATTCACTAATTTTCCATTAGTCTTATACAACATTAGAGATTCATTACACTTTACGATGCATTTGCGAGTAGAGATGCACAGCTGATATGTGGGTGGTGTCCCATGTGCTTTCTAACGATATAAGATACAAGGTTAACAACCCTTTGACTGCGATGTGATCGACCAAACACAAATATTCACAACTGATGGGTTTATAAAAATAAAGAAAACCAAAGACAGGAAAATTGTTAACATTTGAAATTATCACATTTGAAACTCAAACCAGCAAGTATTCTGCATTTTTCCTTGTTAAATGACTTCTGTAATTGGAATAGAATAATTCTTTATTGGGTGGTGAATTGTTTTCCATTATCAAGAGTCACACATGATTCTTCCAAGAAAGAGAAACAACAGAGACCATCCTACATCACACTTTAGAGATAGTTAATGCGTCTTCTTCATCTCAGTCACTTTGCAGAGTTAAAAATACTAATGGCACTTCTTTAATACATGTCTTAGTTGCTAAGAGCTCAAAGCCTCAAACTGGCTGAACAGAGGATGGGAGCTACCTGCGACGATGCACAAAGAGTTCAATCAAGGACTTGACAACTATTCTGCCATTAGGACAGAACCCTAGTGCTTCATCTAATAGGTATAATTATTATGTTCTCATGCTCAATTTTTAAATCTTGTTTTGGTCAGATAATTATTTTGTCTGTCACAATGATTTCCAGCCGGGCTTGTTAATTTTGAGTTAAGTGTCAGTTAATTTTCAGATAGTCCACTAATTGGGGAATGAAGTAAGTGCTCAGAAGAGCAAAAAACCCCCAAACAAAACAAACTTACGGTTGTGCCAGCATCATGGGCAAAGCGTTCTCCTGGATCTTGGATGGTCTGTTGAACCCCATGTTGTAAACGCCCTTCAGCAGCTCTGGTTTTCTGTTCATCAAGCCAAAAACAAGAAAATAAAGTTACCGAGAAACATACATACAAGTCTGAAAAGAAAATAAAGATACCGAGGAAGATACAAGCCAAATGACAGCAAAAAAATATTGATGAACATACAAGGAAAAATAAAAATAAAAAATGTGACTGAAAAACACACTAGAAATTTTTTTTTTTTTTAAATTTAAAAAAATAAAGTTATTGAGGAACATACACACACACACATGCATACAGGTCAAATAACAGGAAAGAAGTTTGTGATAAACATACTAATCAAAAATAAAAATAAAAAGTGACTGAGAAACATACTCACATACAAGTCAAATAACAGCAAAAAATAATAATGTGCATACAAGTAAAAGAAATCATAAAAATGTGACTGAAAAAAAACAAACAAATAAAGAAGACATCATAAAAATAAGTTATTAGGTTATTAGTTATTGAGGAACATACACACAAGTCAAATAACAAGAAAATAGTTATTGATAAACATACTAGTCAAAATAAAGAAAAACGTGACACGTCAAAAACTAAGAAAAAGTTATTAAGAAACATACATGTGATCATTTACATGAGGGCTAACTATCATAGTAGTTTCCTAGTACTAGTAGAAGTATTTAAATATTATACCGAAGTTAAACTAAACAATAAACACTATTGTTTAAGGATCTTCAATTTAAACAAGCAGAATTAAAATGTTAGTGTACATGAGTATTATCATGTGTATCAGCTATTTTAAATACAGCTCATCTACAGCAGCACTGCATTCATATGTGAAAGGCATGTTTAATACACCATATAGCACCTTTGCACTTTAAATTGACATTTTAAAACATCAATTCAAATATAGGATTATATCAATGCATCTGAAAACTATCTCAAACTGTTAAATAAACGCAGATTAGAAAGTACAATTCCCTCTGAGAGGTCAAGAGTGAACATTAAAATACTCCAAGTAGCTCGAGTACAGTTAAGCAGCAAATACTCACAGTCTCAGCTCCTCGAAGGACTTGACGGAGTACAGGGGGGAGGCGGGGTCCCGCTGCAGGACCTCCACCTGGTTCCGGTTCTTCACCAGCGAGCGGCGGATCAGCTTGTTGAGCAGGGACTGCTCGGCCAGGTCCACTTTGTCCCTGGAGCCGCCTGGGTCCGCCTTGTCCGCCAAAATGTTGCCTAAGCAAAAAAGAGGTCAAACAGCGGTTTTACTGTAAATGTAAAGTTCATATATATTTTTTTTTCTTAAAAAAAAAAAGCTAATAAAGTTCACCATTTATATCTCCTCTACTACGCGGACCACGCACTCGGTCCAGTTTCTTGGAGAGGTCGAACTGAAACACATAAAAAAATTCAGTTTAATATAATATTAAATGGATTTTTTAAACTTTATTACTTGAATTTGACCGAGAATCGACAAAACTGCGGAAAAAAAACGTTAACGACGCGGCTACAGTAGCATTTTAAGCTAGCGGCTAACTTTTAGTTGTTTTTTAACCGTTTTTTTTGTCACCTAACGGTTCTAAAATCCCACCTGTTTGGACGGATTCGCGGCTTCTTGCACGTCGACAGCGAGCGCCCACGAGTCTTCAGACATTTTCGAACATTAAAGTTGTTGAAAGCACACTTTCTAATTTTAAATATTATTATTTTCTTTCTTTTTAAATAAAAAAAAAAAAGTTTGGTGTCAGCGTGAATGATGCGTGACGACGCGCCCGCTTGTCCCGACCTGAACCAACCGCTGGACCACACCACCGATGCTGCCTTCAGGCGCGTCCGGAAAAAACACAACCCGACGCAACCTGAGCTGTCAGCAGCGCCCGATCGAGTCCACAAATTGGAGCCTCTTGCTCGTTTTCTAATGTTAACTACAATTCTATATTCTCAGATGATGTTTAATGTTTTATTAAATGTTGTTGTTTAATAATTGTTTAAAATGTTGGTGTTTAATAATTTATTAAATTCACTACTTATAACTTACTATAATTAAAATATAATTAAATTTTTTTCTTTGACGGCTGTTGTCAGATGTGTCTTACAGTAGTTTATTGTTGTTGTGTTAGAATAAAAAATTATATAACCTTTTTTATTTCCTTTGAAAATTAACATTTACAAAGTTTATGGGGGGGGGGGGGGTGCCTGAAAGCTACATAGTGTTCCCACTGTACGTGAAGGCAACTGACACACCCGTCACTGACGGACCTCTTTTCGCTGCAGCAGCCATGTTGACATGAAACACTAGGTAAACACAGGTGTTACTGATGGCACTAATGAAGCTTCTGTTGTAATTTGAGTACTGATCTAATTAATGTGATTAGTAGCACCTGCTTTTACCTGCGATTTTATGTGTCAACATGGCTGCTGTGGAAAAAAGGCTGTTCTCATATTGAGTAAATGAATGTGCAATGTGCAAAGATTTTGCAGATAATATAAAATATGTATTGGAAGAAGAAAAATTCAGATTAATTATATAACACCGAGCAATGGAGACATGCTTTATCATGCTTTAAGAATAAACATAAAAATACACAATTATAAGTAAAGCTCCTGCATTAAAATCCTTTACACTAAAAGTATTAGCAGCAACTGTACCTGAAGTATTGCAGTAAAATAAGTGGAGTGATATGACACAATGCAAAAACAAATAATCTGGTGTAACCCTAAGAACCTGCTACCAGATTGTTTAATTCTTTCAAATCGTAAAAACAAATCCTATCAATTAGTTTAAGATTAACTATTAACAATTTTTCATTGTTTTTCAGTTAAATTTTGACATTTCATGAAAACAAAATCACACAAAATTGTTCTTTTTGCAAAAAACAAATTGCACAAATGGAGTTTTAAATGACAAGAAACAAACAATTTTAGAGACCCTATGAATGCTTTCAAAACTGTATTTTATGACTGTACTTACATGACTTGTCATTGACCCATACATTCTACATGACATATTTGGATATTAATACAGGCATCAGTGTTAGAGCAGCATGGAGCTTGTTTTACCGACTTTACAGCAGGCTGGTTTAGTCCAGTGGTTCCCAACCTAGGGGTTGGGCCCGTTTAAAGGGTCATTAAATAAATCAGAGCTGTCATGAGATGACTGTAGTTTTTCCTTCATCGTATACACACAGAAAATGAAACCATGCACAGACGTCTGGGAACTTTTAAGCCCCACCGTGTAAACGACAACAGGACTCAGACTGCTAATCTAATCTAAATCACATTTTTTTGCAGAACTCCAAGGAGCACAGATTTAACACACTTAAGCTTTTTAACTTCTCATCCGCCAAACTCAATTTGGCAAAATGCTTCAATCACAAGTCAGAGCATACAAGTGACCTCGAGTAACCTCTGCTGTGTTTTGGAGGAATGCAGCCACATATAGAACAGAAAGGAACTGTAATGTTTCTCATCTCATTTTTGCCATAACAGAAAACATTTTTGTTTTGTCAGAACCAACAATGACTAATTATGTTGCCATATCAACCAAACCTATGAATTTACAGCATAACTGGGAAGCTGGATTGTGATTTTTAACCTAATTGGAATGTGAAAATGTGAATATAAGATAATATGAATATTCAGTTTCAGGGAGAGAGAATATACTTTTGAGTGCAGTGTTTATATTGGTTTGTATTTGAAAGGCTTGTTATATTATCTATTGTGTAAAATAAAGGCAGTACATTAGCCTCATCATCATGTTTTATAACAGTGATGCAGTTTCACCAGGACACTGATTATTATAATCCTGATATTAATTCTAATTGTATAATACATGTCCAAGCACTTAAAAGTTCAAGATTATTTTTAGGTGTGTAATCAGTTTTGTTTTCATGTGGAGTTCTAAATATCTTGTAAAGAGCTCGCAGTATGAGACGTGGTCTTGCCTTATTATCACGGCTCTTTTCTCACGCTAATGATCCGTATCATTAAGGAACAAGTGCTAATAAACAGCAGGTGAAATAAGTGGAAACAGAAAATGCACTTGCAGAACTTGATGTGGAGACAGACTCACTCGTCTGGTTTTCTACGGTCCTCGAACAACTAATTAAATGTTATCAAGTGAAAATATCTTGTTTTTGGTTCAATTAGTCTAATACTGAGTATAATTATCTGATTCCACTGACAGATAATAATCTTATTTCAAGTTTTTAAAAAAATAATTATAGTCAATTTGATAGATTAAAAAAAAAAAGAACCATAAGAAAATTGACCAAAATCAGGGAAGAAAATTGAAAAATTGGGAATGATAAATTATCTGCTCTTTACTCAGTATTGGGCTAATGGATAAGATCTTTTTCCCGTTAAAGGGAATTTTTAGGGAGTTTTGACCTTGTACGGTGTGAGGTTTCTAATAACAGGGGATGTTGTGCTGCTTTTGTACAAACTGTAAAGCCGATTGGGGCAAATCTACAATTTGTGATTCTGGACTATACAAATAAAATTGAACTGAATTGTATTTAATTCCAGTTTTTGCAGTGAGGTCAGGACAAAAACAAGACATTTGAGTACATTACATCTCCATCTTTCACCTTTCTCTGACAATTTCAACAACATGAATCGATTATTCGACAGAAAAAGCAACAGATGACTCGATAGAGAAAATAATTGTTGAATTCAGCCTGAGTGTAAAGTGAAGCCGAGGAAGATCTGTCGTTTAAATGTGTTATTCTGATAATCAATTTACCAGTGAAGGCGATTCTTAAGCCAAAGGAAAACAGCTAATTCCTTTGGCTTTAACCCTCCCACTATGTGGTGTAGGTTGTTGTGAGAAAGAGAGAAAGTGTGTGTGTAAGAGTGTGTGTGTGTGTGTGTGTGTGTGTGTTTGGGAGGAAACAGATAGACAGTGCAAGGGAGGGAGGGGGGCATGGGGGAGTTTTATTGGCTGCAGGTTAATTCAATTTGGAGGCGGATGCTGTTGCAGTTTCAGCCAATGCACACACACACACACACACACACACACATACACACACACACACACACACACACACACAGCCATCTTATCGTGACTACCAAAATGAGTTCATAATCAAATATTATTAAATATTAATTGTCATGGTAACCCCAGCATGACAGCAGATGGATCAAACCAAGTGATCACAAACACACACACGCACACACACACACACACACACACACAGACAGCCAGACGCCGAAGCGAGAGGTTTTTTAAAGACATCAAGGTCTTTCCCTGCTCGGCGGTGGGAGTGAAACAGAGGAGAGGTGAGCCAGAGACTCCTCTCTTTCCTCTCAGCCTTTGTTTCTCTCTCTCCTGACGCTCCACTCTGTCATTTTTTCCCCTGATCCCTGGCTGTCAGGGATCAGGCACCTGAAACGGCTCCTCTCGGGTGTTCAGGGAGGGATGAAGTGAGTGGGTGGGTGGTGCTGAAGGAAGTGGAGGGGGGGGGTTTATTGGAAGGACTGGACCCCCTCTCTCTCTCTCTCTCTCTCTCTCTCCTAAAGGAGGAGGAGGAAGAGGAGCCTATAAATGAAACAGTTGTGCAAACACATGTTGCCGTGCTCAAACTGAACAGCTGCAGCCTCGTGGACGACGATGTGGCCGCCACATCTGTAGTTGCTGCCACCTGTGGCATCACTCCGCTGCAGGGGGAGACAACAAACCAGGTCTGAGAGGAAGGAGGAGGAGGAGGAGGAGGAGGATATCTTTCATGATAAGTGGACTTCTGACAGAGAGGGAGAAACACAGAGAGAGAGAGAGAGCTCCTCGCCGCACACCCAGTTGACACAAATGAAAGGTAAGCTAATAAGGCTGATACTGAGATCATATCGGATGCAATGAATGCCGCAGTGTGTCTCTCTGACAATGCACAGCGACGAGCATCACTGTCACTTGTTGAAAAAAAAAAAAAAAAACGAGAGAAAAAAAAAGGTCAGTGACGGGGAATTGTGCGTCCCCAGCCCGTATTCCAACAGGTGGTTTCCAGCAGAATCTGCTGCTCCTGTGCAGAGAAAAATGTTGAGAGTTAACGGTTTTATGGATTTTTTTTCTTCTTCTTACAAACCCAGCAGGTTGGTTTCATTTGTGAGAGCGAGGCATCCTGGGACCGCCACTTTTGACGTCAATTTCTGCCACTCGCCCCGGCTTTGATTTGATTTATCCCCCCCCTCCCTCATCACCTCTTTACAAGGCGAGGCAGATCTTTTTAATTAAAAAAAAATGGACCGGTGAATTATTAATTGACATCTCATCATCTCATCACACTTGTTGTTACCAGTCGGATGTTTTTCGGTCCAGCTGTTGCAGAGCGGAGCTGTCTCTATGGAAATGGCTTTCGTCATAAGGCTTCCTATCGCAGCCTGCGCTGGGGGGCTCTGGTGCTGCTCAGCTCTCACAGACCCTTGACAGCAGATAACCAAGATTTCTGCTTTAAGGGAGGTGACATTAAACATGAAGCACAGCGTCCCACAGCTCAAGATTGTTTTATTGCCTATTTTCCGTAATAAATAATAATACAACGACACCCCATTTGAAATGTATTTAAAGTTGTTTTTTTCCTTATTACAGTGGTTGGTGTGTATAATAACACCACGCTGAATTAGTTTTATTGCAGTGACCTTTATCTCGAATCCTTCTGTGTCACATACCCTCGGGTTTCTCTATCCTAGAAGATTATTGGAGAATCCATGAAAAACCCGATGCATTGGATCGCCAACTAAACAGCAGCTTTGTTCAGTTTGAGAGCGACGCTGTTTAATGAGAAACAGCAAAAACTGCACGAGACAAATCTGAGTTTTTCTTTCTTTCTTTTTCTTTGGGCTAACCGACCAACCAGAATCCTAAAAAAAACAAAACAAACAAAAACAAAACGGCGCCATGCCTGGACTCATCAACAAGGAGAACCGGGCGGCCCTGCCCCTCAGCGTCTCTGACATCACTTCCTGTGTCAGGGGTTACACGCTGGCCATGACCGCCTCCATGACCTACGAGAATATCGAGGATCACGCCATCGAGGGTGAGTGAGTTCACCACGGAAGAATAATTTGTTCATTGCGGCTATGTGGAACACATTTAATTTTTATTTATCATTTGCATGAAAAAACCTGAGCTCCAACATTAAATAAAGTATTTAATCTGCAGTAAAACCCAATGTTCCTGTTACAGCATCAATATATATCATCAATATCCACATCATCAATACAATAATAAAATAGTTTAATATAATATCAGTAGTAGCTGCAACTAACCACTATTTAGATATTTATTTAGATTATTGTCTAAATGTAGTGAAAATCTAAAGTTCAATCAACAGTTGTGCATAATTTGAAAAATGATCCTCTGTTAGATCTACAAAGAATTATTATTGGAATTAATGTGGATTTGAAAGAAATTAAGAAATTCTCCTAAAATTAATTAATTAATTATTATTCTTGATGTGTACATTGAAGGTGTTTTTTGGTATTTTCTAAAATCTCTAAGTTGTTATAAAGACAGTTTTTGTCCCATTGTCAAAATATAATATGAGGATAATGATCTGATAATATATAAAACATTAGATCAGGTTTCATTGACAATATAAACCTTAGGCAGGTTGATTTAATTTAGTTTTATTAACCTGGTAAAGTCCTAAAAAACCTCCTGATACAGCAGCAGCTTTGAGTTTTATCCATAAATCTCATGTTAAACCTGAGCTCCAACACTAAATAAAGTATTTTATCTGCAGTAAAACCCAATGTTCCTGTTACAGCATCAATATATATCATCAATATCCACATCATCAATACAATAAGAAAATAGTTTAATATAATATCAGTAGTAAGGCTGCAATTAATGACTTTTTTATTATTTAATTGCATGTTTCATAATCTCCTTTTCAAAAATATTTTACAAAATATATTCATGTTCTGTAATGATTGAATATATATACATTTACATTAAAATATTATATATATATAATATTTAAAATATATTTTTTCTAAATAAAGTATATTTGCTCTGTCACAGCAACATAAATTAATTATGACACTTTCAGATTTCTTTTGATACCAGGTTTAAGCACAATAATCTTTGTGCTTGTAGAGAAAATAATTCAATATTTGTTACCATTTAGCGAAAATGAAAAAATAGGCCTGGGGCTATGCTCTGAATTGCACTAAAATTAATTCTTATCAACTGAATAACGTGTAATTGCTTGTTTTCTGTGTCGGATTCACGCCTTTATTTTATTTTTTTCCCCTCTCATATTGTTTTTTTTAGGCCTTTTCATTTATCCACTGGAGGAAAATTCAATTGTCGTGGGGTTCGAGGCGATGATTTCTAGTCAGATCATAACCCTGCAAATCAAAGACAAGGCGAAAATTGAAGACTGTTATTTGGATTCCTGCAGCACGTATAATGGAGCCCTCCAGAGTGGCAGCGGTGAGATTTCAGGCGGCTCTAATCAATACTTTCATACTAGAGATGCATCAAATGATGGATAATGAGGAATTATTGATGAACTCGCTGAGAATTATCGCTTGAATCTGCAGCTTCACTCAGCTCTCTAAAGCGTTTTAGTGTCTTTCAGCTCATTGTTTTGGTTTTTCAACCTTCAACTTTACTGCATTGGTTCATTCTCACTGATCTTAGCAGCAGTTTGAGCTAAAAAAACATACATTTCCCCCTCAGGAGTTGGTGGAGATCAAAACAGAGCAAAAAGAAAAGTGGATATTGGACTTTTCATTGTGCTGCCCATAGAGTTAACCTGTTAGAATCCAAAAGTCCCTGATATGGCAACAACATTGATTTATTTTATTTTATAAATCACATGTTAAACCTGAGCTCCAACACTAAATAAAGTATTTTATCTGCAGTAAAACCCAATGTTGGATGGATGGAACAAGTCCAATAACCTTTGTGGTTGTAGAGAAATTCCATGTTTCTTATCATTTTTAGCAGGAAAACTTGAATAAATAAGGCCTGGGGCTTGAGTGTACTTGATTTATTTTCTCCTCTTAAAGAGCAAAACTTACATTTTACTTGGAAATGAAAAAAATGAACATTGAAAAATACAATCAAACAGTCAATAACTCAAGATCATCTAGTTTAATTACATTGAAAGGTGTGAAGCATGTGTAGAGTTGCATTATGGGAGATGTAGTATAAAGTGTTTTTGAACCTAGGCCCCTGCTGCTTTATTATTCTCTATTTTATCAGCCTTTTATGAGATAACCAGTTTTATGAAAGTGTAATAAAAAATTGCTAAAGAAAACTCAATGTATTTTATATTTCATTGATTTCATATACACCTAATTATAGGGTATTATGTTTTATTCCTTCTGTTAAATGAGCTGTCAGTTTTAATCCGTAAAAGCCACCAGAAAAGACTCCTGCTGCGATTCAAATTGTTCAGATTTGTAAGAGGTAGAAAGTCAGAGCTTCTACATATATATGATTTTTTTCCCTAATCAGTGAAATGTTAAACCAGCGAAATGTCACGCCAGCAGCTCCTAATTAGAGGAACAAGAGTAGAATGTGTTTTTAAACAGATAACGATATGAAGAGATTCGTGGTAATTGAAAACGAATGCGGTTTTGCGTTAATGGGACCTGGTTTTCCAGGGCACATCGTGATGGATGAGGATCTGGAGAGGACGGTGTTGGTGGTTAACCTGGGGATCATCCCCCCCATGGAGACGGTCCACATCCTGGTCAGCACCTCCTCAGAACTCTCCACCCTGCCCAACGGGGGCATCAGGGTCTCGTCCCCCCCGGTCTGCACCCCCCGGGTCCAGAGGAGCATCAACGAGGAGCAGGGGCTGTCCCCAAACTTCTCCAGAACGTAAGAAATGAAAGGACACGAGCAGGGAAACCAACATGGATGGATGGATGGAAGGAAGGAAGGAAGGAAGGAAGGAAGGAAGGAAGGAAGGAAGGAAGGGGGGAGGGAAGGAAGGAACAAAAAAGGAAGGAAGAGCGGAAGGATGGATGGATGGATGCAAGTAAGGAAGGAAGGAACAAGGAATGAAGGAGGGAAGGAAGGAAGGAAGGAAGGAAGGAAGGAAGGAAGGAAGGAAGGAAGGAAGAAATGTAGGAGGGGAATAAGGAAGGATGATGGATGGATGGATGGATGGATGGATGGATGGATGAAAGTAAGGAAGGAACAAGGAATGAAGGAGGGAAGGAGGGAAGGAAGGAAGGAAGGAAGGAAGGAAGGAAGGAAGGAAGGAAGGAAGGAAGGAAGAAATGTAGGAGGGGAATAAGGAAGGATGATGGATGGATGGATGAAAGGAAGGGAGGAAGGAAGGAAGGAAGGAAGGAAGGAAGGAAGAAATGAAGGAGGGGAGAAAGGAAGGATGATGGATGGATGGATGGATGGATGGATGAAAGGAAGGAAGGAAGGAACAAGGAATGAAGGAGGGAAGGAAGGAAGGAAGGAAGGAAGGAAGGAAGGAAGGAAGGAAGGAAGGAAGGAAGGATGGAAGAAATGAAGGAAGGAAGGAAGGAAGGAATGAAGGAGGGGAGAAAGGAAGGATGATGGATGGATGAAAGGAAGAAGGGAACAAGAAAGGAAGGAATGAAAGAAGGAAGGGAGGAAGAAGGGGAGAAAGGAAGGAACAAGGTTTGAAGGAGGGAGGGAAGGAAGGAAGAAATGAAGGAGGGGAGAAAGGAAGGATGATGGATGGATGGAAGGAAGGAACAAGAAAGGAAGGAATGAAAGAAGGAGGGAAAGAAGATGGGGAGAAAGGAAGGAAGGATGGATGAAAGAAAGGAACAAAAAAGGAAAGAATAGGAAAGAAGGAAGGATGAATGAATGGATGAAAGGAAGGAAGGAAGGAAAGAACAAGGAATGAAGGAGGGACTGAAGGAAGGAAGAAAGGAATCCTTCCTTTCCTTGTTCTTTCCTTTCTTCCTTTTCCTTCCTTTCTTCCTTCCTTTCTTCCTTCCTTCAGTCCCTCCTACATTCCTTATTCTTTCCTTCCTTCCTTGCATCCATCCATCCATCCTAGATGAAAGAAGGGAAGGAACAAAGAATGACGGAGGGGAGGAAGGAAAGAGGGATGAAAGGAAGGAAGGAAAGAAGAAAAGAGGAGAGGAAAATAGGAATGATGGATGGATGGATGGGTGAAAGGAAGGAAGGAACTAAGGGAGGAGGAGAGAAGAGGAAGGAAGGAAAGAAGGAAGGATGAAAGGTGGATGAAAGAAAGGGAGGGAAGAAGGAGGGAACGATGAATGAGGTCAGTTCCACCCTGGAGAACAACAGGAAGGTTCATCTGAAGAACAATAAACATCCTGAACGTGAACAGGTGGAAACTCACCCTCGTGTTTTTGGTTCCGTGTGTCGCGTTCAGACGGGAGCGACATCCTGGTCCCTCCAGTCCTCACGACCCCCCCAACGCCCCCCAGCTGTGTCTGTCCTCCCTGCTGGAGGAGGAGGCCATCAACTCCATGGACTACGAGTTCAACTTCCAGCTGGAGATACGCGCCCCCTACCTCCTGGCAGGTCAGAGAATTACCCACAATCCACCCTGCAGAGTAAAAAAAAAAAAAAACGCTTTTTGAATGAAATGTTGAGTAAAATATTCCTAGTAAAACACGTGATTTTCAGGCCTTAACCTCTATATGTGGTTATTTCAGCTACCCTGTAATCAAGGACACATCTGCAAAAAACAGATGAAGGGAAATAAAACCTCGCAGGTGCAGATAAACATGATATTGTTATTATATTAAAATGAAGAGTGTGACATTTTTGGCAAACAGAGCTGACGTCCCACTGCAAATACTCACACATGAGAGCACGGATTTCAGATTTAAAAAGCTGGATTAGTCCTACTTATGCACAGCTTCTTGCTGTTTTAGCAAAACACACAGGACGAGCAATGAATAATTTTGTGGAATTGTGGAATGTTTTTGATGCTCAAATCAGCAAGTTTAAATGAATAGTTTGGACATTTTCAGAAATAATCATAATATTTTTTTATCCTTTATGTCTCATATCTGTAATTCAGTTTGACTTTTGAAAAACGTGTAAAAAATAAAGAATTTGGTTTTATTTTGAATCATTTCTTAGCCAGAAGCAGTGTCAACATGGAGGCTAGCAGTTTCCACCTGTTCCTAGTCTTTATGCTAAGCTAAGCTAGCCATACCATGTGGTTCCAGATTCACACTGAAGGTACAGACATGATAAAGTAATTCATGAGGAGTCAAACTTTTACAACTTAATGACCAGATCATCATAGTTTATTTTACATTTCCTGAACCTAATTGTGATTAATTTAAATGATTTGCTTTTTTTAATTCATAATAATAAACCTGGTAATACATGAGTTTTTGATGGGCTATTACAGAATTATTGTAGACAATGGAAATCTATTTAAATTCCACTTTTGACATTCTTTTGAACCTCAGATTTCCAATTAAAACCAGCAGCTTTCAGCTTGGAATGACAGCATTTATAATAACACATGATTATTATTAAATCTATTGTTCATGTTTGCTAAACCTGAACACATTTAGGTGTGAGGATAGTGTAGAGTTGCATCATGGGAGATGTAGTATAAAGTGTTGTTGAACCTTGAGACCGAAGAGTCAGGCTGTCTTGGCCTCTGCTGCTTTTTTATTCTCTATTTTATAATCATTTTCTGATTTAACCAGCTTTATAACAGTGTAAAATTAAATTGCTAAATTAAAAACTCATAGCATTTAATGCATCAATTCCATTGATTACATATATACACCTAATTATAGGTAAGGGTATTATGTTTTATTCCTTCTGTTAAATCAACTGTCAGTATTAATCTGTAAAAGTCACCAGAAAAGACTCCTGCTGCGATTAAAACAACGAGTAATAGAGAAGCTGTTTTATTCAATTCTTAAAGCAAAAGCTCCCACTGTTGGTGCTTGGTGGATCAGACCGAATAAACCATTGGAACATGTCAATAATGAATAACAGATATTTTTTCCAACTTTCAAGACAAAAGGAATAATCAGGAGCATAAATGCGTACATGCTGCGTGCATACTGCAGTGTGAGCGACTGGTTGTTTAATCCACCCATCTCCTGTAGGTGTGGAGAGCCCCTCGCACGCCATCCGGGCCGACGCCGACCCGCTGGCCCGCTCCGCCACCAGCGTCGTCATCACTCTGGCCGACAAGTACACGTACGACTGTCCCGTCAAAATCCTCATCTACCCCAGCGGTAGGTCCACGGCGCCGTTTTTTTTTTTAATTGCTCGTGACAGCCGTGCCAAGCTGCTTTTTTATTCATTTCATCTTCAAATGTGGAGAAAATGCACCAAAACTGTCAACCGCACTATTGTCAACCACTTTATAGCCAAGTGGTTCACAAAAATATATGAATGAAAACATGCAAGGGATGCATGTTAAAAAAAATCTGACTGGTACTGATGACCTGTTAAAATATAAAAGCGCCTGATACAGTAATAAGTAAAAAAGTGTTCAGTGTTATCTGCAGTAAAACCCAATGATCCTGTTACAGCATCAATATATATCATCAATATCCACATCATCAATACAATAATAAAATAGTTTAATATAATATCAGTAGTAGCTGCAACTAACCACTATTTGGAGATTTATTTAGATTGGAGCTGTTATGTGAATGTTTATTTTGGTCCTTTATCATCTGTTTAAACACCTAACCCTAACTCTAAATCGAGCATTTTTATCTGTAGTAAAACACTCTTTTGCAATATTCCATCTATATTTGCTGAGTAACACCAACATAAATAGATTCTGACTCTTCTGTAGTCTCCTCACATGTTGTAGATTTATTCTGATTCCAGGTTTAAGTCCAATACCCTTTGTGGTTGTAGAGATATTCCAGATTTATTATCATTTATTTCAGGAAGACTGAAAACTAAGCCTGGGGGTTAAGTGGTTAAAACTTACAACCAACTTAACTTATTAGTATTAATTGGTCACATTTTGTAATATAATTTGTTAAACAGTTAACCATATGCATCCGTGCAGGATAACAGAAACACAGAGAGCTGCATCTCTTCTTGCTTTGTGTTAAGCATTTAATCAGATCAGTATTAAAGTGATTTATTGCCTTGCTACAGGAAATAAATAAAAAAGATCCCCCTGTTATTAATATACAACATGTGGAGTCAGACAACCGTGGGTGTGCTCTGAGTGTCAGGTCTGTATTTCTTTCCTGTTTCCCCCCCCTCCCTCGCCGCTCTATTGACCTACAGCAGGCGTAAAGCCCGTCGTCTCCCAGAGGCTCAGAGCTGGTCCTGGCCTCCATGATCCAATCGCCTCCTCATGAGCGGCTCTGCTCACAAACAAAAACACCTGAACATCGCCGGACAATTCAATTCAGATCAGGCTCCAAACCACAACATGGAGGAAGAGACGAGGGAGGAAGAAAGGAGGGATGAAAGGAATGAAGGAGGGGAGGAAGGAATGAAGGAAGGAGGGGAGGAAGGATGATGGATGGATGGATGAAAGGAAGGAATAAAAGAAGGAAGGAGGGGAGGAAGAAAGGAAGGAAGGATGGATGGTGGATGGATGAAAGGAATAAAGGAGGAAAGGATGGAAGAAAGGAAGGAAGGATGATGGATGGATGAAAGGAATGAAGGAAGGGAGGAAGAATGAAGGATGGATGAAAGAGAGAAAGGGAAGAAAGAAGGCTGGATGAGAGCAAGGAAGGGAGAAAGGAAGGAAGGAAGGAATAAAGGAAGGAAGGAAAGGAGGAAGGATGGTGGATGAAAGGAATGAAGGAAGGAATGAAGGAGGGGAAAAAGGAAGGAAGGATGGATGGATGAAAGGAATGAAGGAGGGGAGGAAGGAAGAAATGAAGGAAGGAAGGATGGATGGATGAATGGAATGAAGAATGGATGGATAGATGTAAGGAATGGAGGAAGGGAGGAAGGAAGAAAGGAAGAAGGATGGAAGGTGGATGGATGAAAGGAATGAAGGAAGGAATACAGGAAGGTAGGAAAGGAGGGAGGATGGTGGATGAAAGGAATGAAGGAAGGAATGAAGGAGGGGAAAAAGGAAGAAAGGAAGGAAGGAAGGATGGATGGATGAAAGGAATGAAGGATGGATGGATAGATGAAAGGAATGAAGGATGGATGGATGGATGAAAGGAATAAAGGAAGGAAGGATGGATGGATGGATGAAAGGAATGAAGGAATGAATGAAGGAGGGGAGGACGGAAGAAAGGAAGGAAGGATGGATGGTGGATGGATAAAAAGGAATGAAGGAAGGAATAAGGAAGAAAGGAAAAGAGGAAGAATGGAAGTATGAAGGATGGATGAAAGAGAGAGAGGGAAGAAAGGAAGGAAGGAAAAAATGAAGGAGGGGAGGAGGAAAGGAATTATGATGGATGGATCAAAGGAAGCAAGGAAGGAAAAAAGGAATGATAGAAGGAAGGACGGATGAAGGGAATGAAGGAAAGAAGGAAGGAAGGAAGGAAGGAAGGAAGGAAGGAAGGAAGGAAGGAAGGAAGGAAGAAAATAATTAAGGAGGGGAGGAAGATAGAAAGGATGATGGATGGATGGATATATGGATGAAAGGAAGGAAGGAAGGATGGATGAAAGGAAGGAGGAATGAAGGATGGATGGATGGATAAATGAAAGGAAATAAGGAAGGAAGGAAGGAAGGAAGGAAGGAAGGAAGGAAGAAAGGAAGGAAGGAAGGAAGAAAGGAAGGAAGAAAATAATTAAGGAGGGGAGGAAGATAGAAAGGATGATGGATGGATGGAAGGATTGAAGGAAGGAAGGATGGATGGATATATGGATGAAAGGAAAGAAAGAGAGGGATGAAAGAACTAAGATTAGAGGAAGGAAGGAAAGAAAAAACTGCACTGAAAAAAATCAAATCAGTAACCATTCTGTTTGTCTGGATCAGGAAGGAAGAAAAAATGATGGGTGGATACAAGGAAGGAAGGAAGGAAGGAAGGAAAAGGGGTAAGAAAACAGAAAAAAAACACGGATGAGCAGTTAATTTCCGTCACCGTGTCGGGGGATTAACTACCAGAAACACAGGCGTGTGAATTATCGTGATCCCACTCCCCCCACCCCGGTTCTCCATATTCAGTTCCCCCCACTGGGCTCGTTGGTCTTCCTAAAACCCGGCTGTGAGCGTGCATCTTCATACACAATCACCTCCCAATTGTCAGCTCAGAACGGGGATAACTATTCACCCCCCCCTTCAGCAAGTGCTGCTATCTGGCGTCACATTTCCGGCGTCAATCGTCAATCCATCTGCTTTACGACCCAGACTTAATGTTTATGGCGATTGTCTCTGTTTCTGACCAATTGGTGTCGCCCCAGAGCCTCATCTGCCCCACGTGCTCATCGAGAACGGGGACATGACGCAGGAGGACTACGACGAGTACCTGCACGGCCGGAGCGACTTCATCAAGGCCACCAAGAAGGACTCGAGCAACGAGAAGAAAGTGAGTGAGGAGAAAGTCTGCAGCTGAACTGATGAGCGCTGCATCACTTTGTTCTATCTTAGAGCAGTAAATACAGGGATGGATGAATTACCACGGTCACAAGCAGAACCCTGAATGCATTTTATCTTCTAAGAGGGCACTTTAGTACCCATTTAGAGGGTACTTTAACACATGTTTTGGCTCCTCAAGCACAATCTAGCATGCATTTTAGTTCTTATAGGGAATTTTAACACATGTTTTGGCTTCTAGAGGGCAATCTAGTCTGCATTTTAGCTCCTAAGAGGGCACTTTAGTAGAATTAAGTTCTTAGAGGGCACATGTTTTGGCTCCACAAAATCTAAAATGCATGCTAAACTTTAACATGTGTTTTCGATCCAAGAGAGCGTGTTTTGGTTCGTAGAGGGCACTTTAACCCATGATATAGCTCCTACAGGGAAATCTAGCATGGATTTTAACTCCTAATAGAGCACTTTAGTACACATTTTAGCTCCTCAGAGGGCACTTTAGTACATTTTATTTCTTAGAGGGCACTTTAACACATATTTTTGCTCCTAGAGAGCAATCTAGTCCACATTTTAGCTCCTCAGAGGACACTTTTATACACATTTTAGCCCCTAAGAGTTCACTTTAGTACACATTTTAGCTCCTCAGAGGGCACTTTAGTACACATTTTAGCTCCTCAGAGGGCACTTTAGTACACATTTTAGCTCCTCAGAGGGCACTTTAGTACACATTTTAGCTCCTAAGAGGGCAGTTTAGTACACATTTTAGCTCCTCAGAGGGCACTTTAGTACACATTTAGCTCCTCAGAGGGCACTTTAGTACACATTTTAGCTCCTAAGAGGGCACTTCAGTACACATTTTAGCCCCTAAGAGTTCACTTTAGTACACATTTTAGCTCCTAAGAGGGCACTTTAGTACACATTTTAGCTCCTCAGAGGGCACTTTGGTACACATTTTAGCTCCTAAGAGGGCACTTTAGTACACATTTGGCTCTTAGAGGGCACTTTAGTACACATTTGGCTCTTAGAGGGCACTTTAGCACATGTTTTGGCTCCACAAAATCTAAAATGCATGCTAAAATTTAACATGTGTTCAAGTTCCATGAGGGCACTTTAGGACGTGTTTTGGTTCATAAGAGGCACTTTAA
This sequence comes from Eupleurogrammus muticus, assembly GCA_036785175.1. Classification (NCBI taxonomy): domain Eukaryota; kingdom Metazoa; phylum Chordata; class Actinopteri; order Scombriformes; family Trichiuridae; genus Eupleurogrammus; species Eupleurogrammus muticus. Next base: position 922,494 of record JAYKQN010000031.1, on the reverse strand, counting down.
CACATGTTTTGGCAATCTTGTCTGCATTTTAGCTCCTAAGAGGGCACTTTAGTAGAATTAAGTTCTTAGAGGGCACATGTTTTGGCTCCACAAAATCTAAAATGCATGCTAAACTTTAACATGTGTTTTCGATCCAAGAGGGCGTGTTTTGGTTCGTAGAGGGCACTTTAACCCATGATATAGCTCCTACAGGGAAATCTAGCATGGATTTTAACTCCTAAGAGAGCACTTAAGTACACATTTTAGCTCCTCAGAGGGCACTTTAGTAAATTTTATTTCTTAGAGGGCACTTTAACACATATTTTTGCTCCTAGAGAGCAATCTAGTCAGCATTTTAGCTCCTAAGAGGGCACTTTAGTACACATTCTAGCTCCTAAGAGGGCACTTTAGTACACATTTTAGCTCCTAAGAGGGCACTTTAACACATATTTTTGCTCCTAGAGAGCAATCTAGTCCACATTTTAGCTCCTAAGAGGGTACTTTAGTACACATTTTAGCCCCTAAGAGGGCACTTTAGTACACATTTGCCTCTTAGAGGGCACTTTAGCATGTTTTGGCTCCACAAAATCTAAAATGCATGCTAAAATTTAACATGTGTTTAAGTTCCATGAGGGCACTTTAGGACGTGTTTTAGTTCTTAAGAGGCACTTTAACACATGTTTTGGCAATCTCGTCTGCATTTTAGCTCCCACAGGGCACTTAAACATGCATTTTAGCACATGATGATTTACATGATGATCTCTGCCGAGGCCGTTGTGCGTCCATTCGCGTCTCAGCCATGATGAGGTTGTTGAGTGACCGTTGGAACCTAATCAGGAGGAGAGAGAGCACTTAGCCATAAAAAATGGGTTTCTATGGAAACGCTCCAAAAGACCCGCCACATTCTGCCTGGAATTTTCCCTGCTCGACAGCAATTCTTCAACATACAGACCTAATCACTCCGCTCTATTTCTCTTTTTTTTTGCCTTCTTGAAGTGTTAAATGAAAGTCATATTAATAGTAGATGTCGGTAGAAGAATTATTCAGATCCTTTGCTTATTTAAAAGTACAGACGGAGCAACCGTTTTCTAAAGATTTACATTAATTGAGACAAAACCACTGTGAGAAGTTAAGAGGTAAAAAAAAAATCACAATTTAGTGAATCAACTTAAAGCTCATAGATTCAATATAATTCAATTTTCATTTGTTTAGCCAGAATTGCCCCAATGGGCTTTTTAATTAGTACAAAAGCAACACAGCAAACCCTGTCCGTAGACCCTCAAATCGTACAAGATAAAACTCCCAAAAAAAAGTACAACCTCTCATTTTCTACTATATGTTATATTTTATAAGCATGTTATATTAGTTAAGATAGGATTTTATTGTCCCACAATGGGTGAAATTCACATTGTGGCAGCAGCAAAGTGCATAGTGAAAGAAACAAAAAACAGAAGTAGGCATTCAATAATAAAATCATTTACATAAGTAAAAGAAGAGCTAGCAAGATAGATATTGTAGAAGTAAAGAATAGTGATTAAATCTAAACACTGTGTACAGGTACAGGGAGGTGGTTAGTGAAATGCACAGTAGAATAGGGATTAGTGCACATTATGCCACATTATCCATTATCCATTGTGCCAAATCTGCATCTGGAAAGTGACTGAAGGTGTCAGACAAATGTAGTGGACGAGAACATTTCTGAAATGTAGTAGAGTGGAAGTATGAAGCGGCATCAGATGGAAACACTTAAGTAAAGTGCACATACCTCGAAACTGTCCACAAATGCAGTACCTGAGTTAATGTGCTCGTCTAGGATTGACAGTAAGTGCAGTTATTCGTCTTTTTCTCGCTGTTCCGTCGTGCAGGTCGGCGTCATCCACAGGCGGCTCCACAAGGACATCCTCCACAACCCCGTGGCCATGCTCAACTTCTGCCCCGACCTCAAGTCGATCAGCGCCGACCTGACCAAGGTGCACGGCGAGTTCGTCTTCCTCATCGACCGCAGCGGCAGCATGAGCGGGGTCAACATCAACCGCGTCAAGGTCTTTAATCCCGGCGCCGTCTTGTTTTTTCCTGTACAGATGCAGATGGAAACAAACAGTGAATGTATAGAGTGTTTTATATCAGATAGTTACAAGCCTTCTTTTTCTGGTGTCTGGTAGAAAAAGCTACAGTGGTGTGCACAGACTTTTTGAAGGGCACATCTAGTGTATCTTCACGATTAAAGAGGGCACTTTAACAGAATTTTTACCTTACAAGAGGACACTTACAATATAAGTGTATATATATCATATAATAACATGTATATAAGCTCCCAGTAGGGCACTTTAGCACACACTTTGATTTCTAGAGGGCACTTTAGCAAACATTTTAGCTCCACAATTCAAAAATGCATGCTGAACTTGAATCCGAGAGGGCACTTTAACACATGATATAGCTCCTAGAGGGAAATCTAGCATGCATTTTAGCTCCTAAGAGGGCACTTTAGTATACATTTTGGTTCTTAGAGGGCACTTTAAGACATGTTTTGGCTCTTCGAGGGCACTTTAGCATGCATTTTAGTTCCCAAATTCTAAAATGCATGCTGAACTTGAATCCAAGAGGGCACTTTAGGACATGTTTTGGTCGTTAGAGGGCACTTTAACACATGATATAGCTCCTAGAGGGAAATCTAGCATGCATTTTAGCTCCTAAGAGGGCACTTTAGTATACATTTTGGCCCTTGGAGGGCCCTTTAAGGCACAATATGGCTCCTAGAGGGAAATCAAGCATGCGATTGAGCTCCTAAGAGGACACGTTTAAATGCATTTTAGCTTCCATGGAGGGCACTTTATTACACATTTTGACTCTTAGAGGGCACTTGAACACGTTTTGGCTCTTAGAGGGCACTTTAACATGCTTCTTAGCTCCCAAGTGGGCACCTCTAACACACATTTTAGCTCCTAGAGGGCATTTTAACATGCTTTTTAGCTGCTGACACTTTAGAATATGTTTATCTTATTTTTTTCTTTAACCATTGGGCCCCTCCCTACTCCCATCCCCATGCAAACCACTGTTGAAATATTATATATATATATATATATATATATATATATATATATATATATATATATATATATATATATATATATATATATATAATTGTTAATGAGATTTGCCTAAAACACACTAATGCTTGTTAAAATCAAGGCTCCCAGCCGTAGCGTTCGTCTGTGCAGCTACAGGCATGGTCAGCCAACTGTGTTAAGAGCATGCACACAAGGATATTGATTTGAGGATATCGACATGTCGTTCACTATTCACCAAACGTCCTTCAGTTGCTAGGTTCTAGACATGAGTCTTTCAGGTCATATCAGACTACATGTGAGGTTTCTTAAACATCTGCAGAAAACAAAGCAGACGCTGACAATCAGTTTTTTTTGTTTGTTAATTGGCTGCTTGTGCACTGAAAACCTGCAATGTGTTAATTTTGTGACTCAGACTCCATCTTTTATAGGGACGTCTGTGATTTAATGACTTATGACGTATTATCGCCACACTTTTCCAGACCAAAACTCTCAAAAATACCTTCAGAAAATCTCTTAAATTCTTGAACATTAGATATTTAATGTTCCTTTTGTTAATGTGACGGCACCATTGTCTGTGGCCTGCGGGCTTTGTATTCCAGATTGTCAGTCTGATGACGGCCTTTGTGCCGTTCGCTTGAATAGAGGACAAGATGTGCGCTTTTCTTCCAGAAACTGCCCCTCGGCAGGAGAAGCAGCACAGTAATTGAGAAAGTCCTCTCCTTGAAGAAAATGTGACAGGACATTAAGCACTTTATGAGCAGAAGGGCATTTTCTTCCCTTTTCAGATTTGCTAACGTTTTTGTTCTTTCTTCTTTCTTTTTTGTTTTTTGGGCCATGAACATAATCTGCTCCTCATCTCTTTTCCCAGGATGCCATGGTGGTGATTCTCAAGAGCCTCGTGCCGGGCTGCCTTTTCAACATCGTGGGCTTCGGCTCCTCGTTCAAATCGCTATTCACGACCAGCCAGAACTACGAGGAGGTAAATAATTCACCTGCAATCTCAACTCCCAGGCCCAGTTTTTCCTTCTGGTTGTTGCCAGTAGCCGGCACCATGTTGTACAATACAACTCGTACTCGTACTCGTACGTATTCAGACATTACCAGCTCAGCTATGATCACTCTGCAATGGTTTAGTTTATTAGGTTTATTTGGCTGGGAAAATGTGCAAAAAATGTATGTTCACATGTAAAGCATGCACAGGTTAAACTAGATTTTAAAGTACTATTATTGTTAATAGTCTTTTATTTATTGAATTCACACACTATGGTGGAATGAAAAATATTGTTTTTAATTACCGTACCGTCTGAATTGAGATTGTTGTTGAAAGATTTGATCCAATAGTGACCTGGTTAATTAAAACATAGAACAAAGCTATGAAAGTTCTGCAGCCGCATATGTCAAAATCTGTACATAGAAAATAAAGGACTATATCGAAAGACTAGAAAGGAAAATTAAAACTAGCAAGCCATACAACAGTGAACTGTGATTGATGTAAAGTGTGGTTTTAGATTACGCAAATGTAAATTTCTCTATTCTTACTGTAGTGACAACGCTCGAAAGATTCATACCAAGCATGGAAAACCCTTAAAGTGGAGTCAAAGTCCTCTATGAGTGTTTCTGGCAAAGAAAACAAGCGATACAGATGTAAGATTTTACCACCAGGTGGCGTCTGTTTGAAGAAGCCAGTGTTACCAAACCAAGAAGAAATTTAAAGAAACCCAGAAACCCGGATTTCCTCTGAATCCTTACCAAAATGTAATCATCCGTTCATGGGAACATTTTCAACATTCGCTGAAAATATGATGAAAATCCAGCCAGAATTTTGTTTAGATATTTTGTAAAAAAAAAAAAAAAAAACAGACAAATGCCTGCTAAAACATACCCTCCTTAGAGATAATTATTATATATAATATTTAATTCAATGAGTAGTACTGGTTCCTCACAGAAAGAAGGTTTTAGCTTCAATTCCTTGGACCTTTCTAGAGTTTCATGTTCTCCCAGTGTCTGCATGGGTTCTCTCAACCAAAAATAACCTAAACATGTAAAAAAAAAAACATGTTATGAGAAGGCGTGTCAAAGCTTTTCTATACATAAAACCAACTCCTCTTCGGTCAGGCCTTTGACCTCTTCCCAGCTGGATGCGTCTGAAACGCCTCCTTTGACCATCTTTTAACAAGTCGCCCAAACCACAGCCGGCTCCTTTCTACTGGAAAGAGCCGAGTTTCTCCTCCATGTCCCTCATGGATGACTGAGCTCCTCATCCTCTCCAACCACTTTCCTGAGTATATCCCATTTGAAGACGGATGGCTGGACAGTCCAGCTTTTCTAACTCTAACTTTGTAACTTAATGCGCCCCCCTTCATTTCTCACGTTGCAGGAGGCTTTGGCCCTGGCCTGCGAGTACGTCAGGAAGCTCCGGGCTGACATGGGGGGGACGAACATCCTGGCGCCGCTCAACTGGATCCTAAGGCAGCCCATGTTCACCGGACACCCCCGGCTGCTGTTCCTGCTCACCGACGGCGCCGTCAGCAACACGGGGAGGGTCATCGAGCTGGTCCGCAGCAACGCCCGCCACGTCAGGCAAGTATGGCTCCGGCTTAATAACTGGACTCTGTTCAAGTAACGGAGGAGGATCGATACCGAATGACATTTGCCATGGATTTTGTCATTATTTTCTCCCGGCAACCTTTATTACCAAGGTCCTTATGACCTCTAACAGAAGTGGTTCTCAATCTTTTTCCATGTCAAAGACCCCTAAACTGACACACATTAGAATCACAGACACTATTTGGTGAGATATTTGCTTTCAGATATTATACCAAATATCATATTGTATTACCTATAAGAAAAGGGCCTGCATTTATATAGCGCTTTTCTAGTCATTTTGACCACTCACTACAAGTGTCCATTCACACACACTGATGGCGGTGGCCAAATACGGTGCTGCCTGCACATCAGGAAACTACGCATTCACACACGATGGCACACGGCATTGGAGGCAAATTAAGGTTAAGTGTCTTGCCCAAGGACACACCAAGATATGCAACTCGGAGGAGCCGGGAATCAAGAAATCAATCTTCCGACTGGTGGAGAACTGCTCTCCCTGAGCTAGAGCCGCTGACTTATTATATGTAGACTTATAATTAAAGTAAATTATTTCCCCTTTTTGCTCGGGACCCCTTAAAACCATCTCAAGGACCCTTTGGGGTTGCTGAACCCCACTTTGAGAACCATCCCTCTACAGAATGACCCATGCAGGAATGGTCACCTGCACCGACAAAGACGTATGAATTAATGTAAGACTCATGAAGCTGCTCCATGTCAAAGCAAATGATAATAAAACTCATCTTGTGTTTATATTTATTATGCAAATACCTGATGGAAATCTCCAATGACATGAATCACATCAAGGGCTTTAATACAAAAACCTGGTTATGGAGCTCTAATCCTCTTAAAATGAGGTAAAAAAAAAAATGAACATGCATCAAATATTGTGTCACTGTCAAACATCTGATAAACTCCACAAAGAATCTATCACTCTGATTAAAACCTGTTCTTCTTTTAAAAGCAGCATCTCCCTGCAGGATACGAACACCACCCATCAACTTAACGTGAGGGCCCCACGGCGCGGTAATTCATGTTGTGCGGGGACGTCACTTCATTTTTGCCGCTCGCGCACCGCCTCTTATGTGGCGAATCCCCCCCTTGAGTCACTGAAAATAATTGTCTTTTCCCTTTTTTTAATCGGAGCGACTTCCTCCCCCCAGACGATTGTATTAAGTACACAGACGCTTCCTCCTGGGTCATTATAACAGAATGCTCACAAATCAGATAGATGATGAGTCTGAAAAATACGTGCTAGTTTTTTTAAATGACAATTCAGTTGGGCATGACTTTTGAGTTTGAAATTTAACTAGTACAAATAAAGTTGTTGATATCTAAAACTAGAATTCTAACCAGTCAAAATTTACTTATAGTTATCTATTATCAAGTTATAGATGTCTTGAACTGAACTGTGATTAGATAAAGAATATCTGATGCAGTAATTCTGTTGTGTCAATAGACAAATATCAACATTTTTTAAAACTGGAGCCATGTTGATCAAGATTTAGGCAATATTACCTGAGAGGAGGAACTTTACCGTCATTTTAGCATGACGATGAAAGTAAAAAAAAAGAGAAAAAAATGTATATATCGCATGTTTTTATTTTTATTTATTATTATTATTATTATATTAATATTTTTTATTATATTTATTTATTATTATTATTTTTTTTATTATTTTATTATTATAAATATTTTTTAATGATAAAAAATTAAACTGCATTTATTTGGAACAGGTGGTTATTTATCAAAATATGTCCCTGCACCCAGGGGTTAATTGAAACTGAGTATATATATAATATATATGTATTGAATTGAGCTATTATTTGGAAATTTACGGTATATAATGCCAGCAAATGAGATCACAATCATTAATAAGCATAAAAGTATAATGCAGAAAACTCTTACAATCAATAAAAACAAATACAAATGTAGGAGGTATAGATCAAAATCTTCATCATAGCATGTATTTTTTTTTTTTGATTGAAAATTAACTAGTTCTGGTTTGTTTAGGATAAAAGCGGAGCTTGAAATGATCTTTACTGATGATCTTCACACCTGTCAGCGCGCTCATGCATCTCTGTATCCGCGGTGTTTAATGTGTGTTTTCTGTAGGTGTTTTACGTTCGGCATCGGGCAGACCGCCTGCAGCCGGCTGGTGCAGGGCCTGGCGACGGTTTCCAGAGGAACGGCGGAGTTCCTGGCTGACGGGGAGAGGCTGCAGCCTAAGGTACTCATTTGCAGCCTCGTGCATCGCTCTCTTAACGACGAGGGGGCCACTAGAGAGCCATTATGCAGCGGTTTCAATAGCGGCGAGTGTCTGCCACCGATGCCAATTAACAAATCAGATCTCACAGATTCTGCTGATTCACTCCTGTGTACTGGTCAGCGAGGCGCTGTGTTATATATGACGGCCTATTTAAGCCTGTGTGGTGTATTCAATTCTATTTTATTAGTATAAATCAGAATCACTAATCACAGATTTGCCCCAATGGGTTTTACAGTTTGTACAAAAGCAACACAACATCCCCTGTTGTCTTTTAAATGGGGAAAAAATTGTATTGTATTGTCTGATCCTGTTTTGTCAATACTTAAATAAAGCACAACCAAACTCAGTTTAGATCCAGCTCTATTTCTGTATATATTTATTTGTGTATATAAACCCTCCCCTATAGTTAGGTGCCTTATGTGTGTGTTAAATACAGTAATGACACACAGAACTGAGACTGCGCCTTTTAGTACGCTGCACCTATTGGTCCTGAAAATCAATAACTCTTGTAAGAATGGGGGAAAAAAGGGGGACAAAAAAGGGGTTAAAAAGGCCTTTAGCCTATGTCAGAGGTCAAGAGCCATGTGTTGTACTTTCTGTACTATTTCACAAAAATATGAGCTAATAGTGAGTTTTCTTGACTAAACAAAGATATGTTTAACCAGGTATAGACTTTCCAGAATAGTTGGTGTTGGTGAAGTGGTGGACTTAACAAATGTATATGAGAAAGCCCTTTTAAAATGAATAGGGAGAGATATCAAATTGGCATAAGGGGCTCTCCAAGAGAAACCTACAATTCAGCATTTAATTTTTAAAAATCAAATTGTTTTAGCGCACGGGAAGGAAGACGTGTCAGGTGGTGACTTCTTAATAATACTTTTTTTTTTTTAAACTCTACAGATGATAAAGTCCCTGAAGAAAACCATGTCTCCGGTACTCAGCGACATCACCATCGAGTGGCTGTTCCCCGAGACCAAGGAGGTGCTCCTTTCCCCGGTGGGCAACACCTTCCTGTTTCCAGGCGACAGGCTGATCGGATACAGCGTGGTCTGCGACACCACCCGTTACCATGCCAACCCCAAATCCGTAAGCCCGCGTGCGGGACGACCCTCTGAGGTCGGGGATGTAATTCATCTTGTAAACGGACCATTTTGCACAGCTGTGCGGGTCAGGTTATTGTCTGAAGAAAAGAAAAAAAAATGACTTTTAGCACCTGTTTCTTTTAGTGGTGCAGTGTATGACATTTAAAAGTCAGTCTGGATTCATTTGTGTGTGATTTTAGTTTCAGAAGAAGGATTCCGAAAAACTTCAGTCACGTTCGCCATTTTTGTGTATGGAGATATCGACAATTTATTTCGGGATATCCGAAAATTTAGATATCTGTAACTGAATTACCAATTGTAGTAAATCCAGTTTGAGATATCTACAGTTTGATTCTAACAAGTCTTAATTACAGTTCAAGAAATCTTTAATTCACCACAATTAAAGATATCTGCATGTCTAGAATTGTTAACTTGTGCAGATGAAGTTGTAGATATCTAAAACTGAAATTAAGCTATTATTTGGTAATTTACGGTATATAATAAGCAGACACGTGGGTGAAATTACACTTTTAAAATGTTTAAGAGCAGATAGAGGAAACTAAAACGCCAGGAAATGAAATCTTGACATTAATAAGCATAAAAGGATAATGCAAAAAATTCTTACAATCAATAGAAGCAGATAAAAATGTAGGAGGCAGAGATAAAAATCTACATCATATCATGTTTTTTATTTGGCCATTTCCACCATCCACTCTTCCATATGACTCGAGGAGAGGAGTTTTAATCAAATGCTGTGAGTGTTATTTTGCTTCTGATGTGAGTCGCCCACTCATAATCTCCACAGGATAAGAGGAGGCGATACAGCATGATGCGATCGATCGAGTCGGCCAGCTCAGTGTTCTACCACTCGCAAGAAGAGGACCCGGTGAAGGCAAGCGGCGACGGACCGGGCCTGTACAGAGACGCCGTCCCCGGAGCTCTGTACGACTCCTACTCAGCGACGGACGGCAGCCCCGTCCCCCCAGAGCAGGACCCCACCGGTGAGAACCTGCAGCAATATCTGGATAACAGGATTTCAGCTCCTCTGCATAATGTGAATTTAGATGAATTTAGATGTAACGCTGAATTGTCGGCTAGACAAATGCATTTCAAACTAGCCAAGTTTAAGAAGATAGAGTCTATAAAAAGGCCTGATTATACAGAAGGTCCTTGAGGAAGCTTAAAAAAACCCTCCCCCAATAAAGTCACCCTGCTAATTTTAGGTTTTAAGAAATTACTTTTGATTTAGCCTGAAGCAGGGCTTTATTTAATATTAAAGATTAAATCTTTCTAAGACTAAGTCTATGACATTTATCAATTTTGTATGTGTATACGGGATGATGCCAAAATTGTGATGAGCTGTAACTTAAAAAAAATTAGACAGATAGTTTATTTTCTGTTTGCACATGAATTAATTTTATTTAAAATTTTAATTTCTATTTTATATAGGTGAGAATGAATAGGTGGAATAAATACATACATACATACCTTTAAATATTAATACATGTATAAAAAAAATGGAAAATCAAGTAAATGTGATAATACACAAATAAGTCAATTTTATGAATGAATTGATTGTAAAATTAAACAAATTTGATTTTAAGAGTCCTTGATGTGAAAAAAGAGGGGAACCACTAGTTTGAGGAAGCTCTGACCTTGTGTCAGAGTTTTTTGGTGCGGACTGGAATATATTTAAAAAACGTTTTTAGGGTTCGTGAGACATTTAGTAAAGGCACGATACTGAACAAATCTTTGCGAGTTTCTTTATCCCTGACTCTAACACCACCAGCAGATAATAAAAAAAAATCAACAAATGTCAACATGTTCTCTGAGGATTATAAAAGATCTAAACAACTATTGTATGAAAAGGTCAAACATTGTTATTCTGAAGTGTGTCTGGGTTTGTTTGTTTTTAAGCGTTGGATAAAACATCCCCAAGAAGGCGTGCGTACAGCACCAACCAGATAACAGACTTCAACCCGGCCAAGAAGGTCTACACCTCCAGCGACCCGTCCTCAGTGGTGGCCAAGAACCCCCTGAGGAGAGCCAAGGTCCAGGAGCTTATTGGCCAGATGAGCCCGGAGCATGAGGCCCAGTGGAAGCACGACTACCAGGTGTGTGTGTCCCGCCCTGATGTGAATAATACCATAAAAACACAATAGGTGTTTCTGAATCAGTGGTTTAACGGAAGCTCACACACCTCAAACCATTAGTTTTCATAACAACAACAATACACTTGCTGTATATTTAAAGCAGGGGTCACCAACCTTTTAGAAACTGGGGGCGACTTCATGGGTACTGGGTCATACGAAGGGCTACCAGTTTCATAGTCTCTCCTGAAATCACAAATTTGCTCAGTTTGCATTAAGGTATACATTATCAATAATGATTAATGATCCTCATGTATATAAAGACACTGATCTCATGGATGATTTTTCATAATAATCATCAACAAGGTGGGAAATACATTAATATTCAGCACTTGAATAATCTCATTAATTTGTTAAACTTTCAGATGATCACTTAAATTCCATAGGATAAATGTCTTTAACCCATAAAACCCAGACCCATTTATCCTTGAAGGAAAATTATTTGGGTTAACCATAGGCCAACTGGACCACGTAGAACACAAGTTTTTTTTCAGAATACTTTTTATTCCCAAAGATCTGTATTTTGACATATTCTGTAACAATGGGCATTAGTGGTAAACATATTCCATATTAGGATGATTAGTAAATGTCACTTTGGGACTTAATGAGTTAAGTTCAGACATAAAACCTCATAAGGGAAGTCTGGGGGAACCAAATTTCTCGTTACACCGGTGTCACTGTGGGTTCTTATGGGTTAAAGACATCTTGTCACATTTTTAATGAATGACCAAATCTGTGGCATTTTTAACACCGTTTTAAATGGCACATGTCATCAACACACTTAAATTGAACACAATTCTTCAAAATTGTAATTCATAATTCTAATAGTACCTTTTTCTGCACGAAAAACTTCACCGTGATGATAAATGTCAACTCCCCTCGTGTTATATGGCAGTAGTGTCAGGAGTTCTTCTCTTGTGGAGAAATCCTCAATACACCATCAGGAAAAAAAACAACAGCTGCCATCCACGGACTCTTTAGCCCTTAGCATTGATGCTAAACCATTAGCACTTGACCATATCCGGGTCCAGCTGATCCGGTTCTAGCTGATCAGGGTCCAGCTGATCCAAGTTACCAGACATAAATGAAACTAGTCTAGTTGAACTTTGGAGAGAGTGAAGATTAGATGGCGTCCATTTTTTACACCACAGTCTTTATGTATAGTGTTAGCAATTAGCATCCTTGCTTCTTTAGCAATTTCTCCGTCTAAAATAAAACGGCTTCTTCTTCTTGATAAATATACGTAGCTCTAAACGAGGTTTCGGTTTCTTTTTGTGACTTTTGCGCCGGTCTCATCCAGTGTGCTAATTAGCATCTAGCTAACTAGATGCTAATCTATTAGCTTTGACGCGTAGTGAAGCGTCTTTCCGCATTGTTGTGCTACTTTGACGTCGCCACCCCCTCCGCAAATGGGCACACGAAGGTTTCTTCCACAGTTGTAAAAAAACAAAACAAAAAAATCATCTTCCCGTTTGTTTGTTTGATTTTTCTCTGCTATGTTTTTGGGCTAAGAAGCTGCCTTCAGCGTCCATCTCCCGCTAATAGTTCTGACATGCGCACAAACACCTTTTAACTAGAGAAGGTCAGAGGTCACCTAAACTTATCCAAAGTAATATTGTATAATGAACATATTTTAACGATATTGTAATTTTTAAATCTTCACAAATTCAATAAAAGTAAAATAGCAACAGAATAAAAAGTTAATTTTAAACGCAGCTCACTAGTGAGTTGTGCTATTTTTTCAGAATACTTTTATTTTATTTATAGAGTACTTATGTGGTCCTTTGTGACCCCTGGTTTAAAGGAATATACCAGCACTTTTCAAAACTTGCCCATCGTCACGATTCCCTTAAAGATTAGGCAGGATTTTTGAAAAATGTGCTAATTTTAGTTCCTGAGGGCATTTCATGTTTGTTTTTTGCATAAGTTTTTAAGGGGTTTTGATGGGTGCTGAATTCAAATCTTCTATATGCCAGGCACAAAAAGGTGTCCTGTAGTGTCACCAGTCAAGAAGATAAGATAGATTAGATTTGAGGCATTATGACACACATAATGATGTATTATTAATGTTAATTTATTAATTAAATAATTAAACCTTGATGAGAAAAACAAGTTAGCCATATAGTAGTAGCTGAGCAGCTCACAAAATCATGACAATGCAATTTTTTTTTAAAATGTTGAACCACATATGCACATTTAATAAATGCATGAGCAAATCTTATTTTGCATTATGTATTAATTATATTAAAAAAACATTTTTGTATTCAAACCATGTTGGCAATTAAACAACCATCTGACCCTCGTCTGGGCTGGAGTATTACCAAGAACAGAATAATGTGCTCTCCTCAGTAATTAGGGGCAACATTTATGAATGGTAATTAGGTTTGGATATTGCTCAGGGAGCATATTAGTAAATACAACACAACACAATAACTGGGGTGTGAAGAAATGATATCTTTTCTTTGCAAATCCTCCTGAGGATCCACTCTTTTTGTTATAATTAACATCTATTTAATTATTATTAAGTAAATATAATATCTCTCTGCTGTTTGTTTCCGTGCACATAAATGAAAGAAATATAAATTAAGATATTAAAAAGGCAAGAGGGTGAAAAGATGACTTTTACTTTCATTGTGTTCCCCTAATGGTACAAACAAATCCTATATTACCTCAGCTATTAACTTAACTAATAACTGGAACTATTAGTCATTTTAATAAATCAAAAGTGCCAAACATTCACTGTAAAACTTTGCTGTGAAATCTGTTATTTATTGTGTTAAACACAGTAATGTTACTGTAAACGATTATTACTTTGGATTACTGTATATTTATTGTATTATAATCAAATTAATCACCCAATACTGTTAGTACAGCTGAAATCACAGTATATTATTGATATTATTGTACAATAATTCACCCAGTATTATAAATACAACTGAAAACAGTAATTAATAGATTTTTACTGTACAATTAATCACCTAATATTGTGAATACAACTAAATTCTCAGTACCGGTATTTAATTTTAGTTTAATATGAATCTCCCAACACTAGTCCATGGCCCTGTTGTTTTGCACAGAACGCATGAGAAAATGAGGAAAAAATATTTTAAAAATAACATTAGACTTTAGATTATTTTGTCTGTTTCAAGCTCAAAAAATGTGCATACAGAAGTAAAATTGGCGCATATAATAATTGGAATGGAATAATCCAGTGGACCAGCTGCATCATATTAGCTGCAGCTAATAGATAATTTGAATGACTTTTATCAAACAATAACTGAAACTACGTTATCTGCTCCGACTGTTTTCACCAACAAATTGCTCTCTTCAGCTGAATTTTAATGGAGTTATTTGATATTCCCTTTAAACTCTGCCTGTCAATCACCATGAAACACTTAAATTATTATTAGCAGACCAGGTTTTCTTAATAAAACCTGTGAAATTATAATTAAAAACCAACAAGAACCTTGGTATATTTTGCAACCACAGCTGGCGTGCCTGTGCTCGGCGTCTTCCAGAGGTCGCCCCACCAGCTGCCACAAGCTGCCCCCCCAGCACGAGGCCCCCCTGCAGCCGGAGGCCGACCCGGACCCCCTCCACCCCCAGCCCCGGGAAGAGGGGTCCAGGTCCTCCACGGACAGCCCGTCTGTCGGCAGCGTGGGGGACACAGGTGAGTGTTCTTTATTGATTAGGGAAATCAACCATTGATTGATTGGCTTTGCCTGACGTTATGTGGTGTTTTGAGTTAATAGTTTGTTATATTAACTCATAAGAACCTGGATCTATTTGTCTTTAACCAATTAAGCCCCAGACCTGTTTTTGAGTTGTCCTGCTATGAATGATAATAAATATCAATATCTCTACAACCACAATGGTTATTAATAATAAATTGTAAATTATTTTATACAATTATGCAATTTTGGAGTCGCAACTTGTCACAGATGGTTTTCTTCAGACTGCAAGTGCAAAGCTGCACTTGAGTCTCTGCGAAAGGTCGAACAGGAAATCATTTTTCTAAATAAGTGGACGAAACTGAAAATTAGACAGGAGATGAATGAGAAATGAAATAGGCAGCGATTAAGGAAAAACAATTATTCGAGGTCCATTTGCGGATAAATGATGCAATCAGTTTGAAGGGAACCTATCATCCTTTTTTGTGATTTTCTGGCATTTCTGTAGTTTTAATGTTGGATGCTTGTGACACACGAGTCAAAGATTGAAAAGTTGTATATTGTATTGTATAGTCACATATTTTGGAAATGCAGGCTCAAACATGAGTTTATATTTCATTGGGTCAAAGAAATATATTTTATATATATATATATATATATATATATATATATATATATATATATATATATATATATATATATATATATATTTTGAAACTCAGTAAAATTGTACAATATAAACTGCAAGAGTTGCAATTTCCTATTTTTCCCCCCTTAACTCTGAACATTCCCACTCATCCCATTCAATCCTTGCACTGTTAAACCATTTTGTTTGTGAAATTATAATTTTATATATATATTATAAACCATGATACTCCAGTAGACCCCCATAATATATAAAATTAGCTCCTTTTTTCGCCTAAAATCCATTTGCAAGTTAAGCAGCAGCTTTGGGGAAACCTTGAACACATCACATAGTGACTATAGGTTCTGACGTTTACAGACGGGTACGGGCACCAGTTCTGCCAGGCAGAAACCCCCCAGGAGACCCGGTCTCCGGACCTGGGCGTCCCCGGCCAGCAGAGAGGGGACTGCAAGGCCGTGGTGTCGGGGCTGCTGTGCGGGAAGCCCGTGAGGTGGGAGGTGGTCTTTGACGTGGAGCCCTTCCTGAACGGCCGGGAACGCGAGGAGAAGGTCCACGAGGAGCTGTGGAACGAGACCTTCCACCACCTGGCCGGACGCTCCATCATACACGACTTTGAGCACATGGCTGAGAAGGAGTGTGAGATCGAGCATGGTGAGTTCTACTGGAAAATCACATTTTATTAATATGGGGGGGATGTTATTAATAATAATAGTAGTCATAGCAATGTTCCATATTTACAGTGTTGGGAAAGTTCATTTTCTACATAAACTATTTCAAAGTTCAGTTCTCAAATTTTAAAATCAATGAGTTCAATTCGTCAAAATTTAGTAGTTCCAATATATTGCTATGAGCTGTTATTCGCGAAAATTATTTTCACGGTCCATAGAGAACCAATTATTTTATATGTTTGTACATTAAAACTATGCATCAGATTCAACTTATTATCCAGTTTTTAATCCTTATCCAACCAGGGTTAACTTTTTATCTGTCAAAAACTTCTCCAAGAGCCAGGAGCATGGAGGAAGGCAGCACCACAGTTATGACCATTTAACATCATTTGTTGGAAAAGTCACTACTGACAAAGATTAATCCTTTTATCCAGTATTTAATCCTTATCCAACCAGGGTTAACTTTTTATCTGTCAAAAACTTCTCCAAGAGCCAGGAGAATGGAGGAAGGCAGCACCACAGCTATGACCATTTAACAGCATTTGTTGGAAAAGTCACTACTGACAAAGATTAATCCTTTTATCCAGTTTTTAATCCTTATTCAACCAGGGTTTAGTATTGAGGTGACAGCCTCTAAATTCTGGTATTTCCTAACATTTTGTTTCCATCCATTCAGTCTACAGCTGCTACTTTCACCCTGCAGAATATTCGTAAAAAACATGGTGTAAAACTTTCTGCTTAAATGGTCTTCTTAGTAAAAATGAAACCAGGACTGTAGTCCTTAAGGGTCAGTCTTGGTCAGTACTGACTTTTCCATCAAATTCTGTTGAATAGTCATAGCTGTGGTGCTGCCTTCCTCCATGCTCCTGGCAGATGAAACGTTAACCCTGGTTGGATAAGGATTACAACTGGATAAAAACACCATCTGATGCATAGTTTCGATGTTTAAACCGATACAGTAATTTCTGTCTTTGGTTTTCTATGGGCTGTGAAAATAATTTAGACAATTAATAGCTTACAGCAATATATTGGAAAAAAAGAAGTGTGAACTAGTGAACTATGAACTATGAACTGAACTGGTTCACTTTGAAATTTATGAAGTGAACTTTGGACCAGTTAATGTAGAAAGTGAACTTTCCAAACATTTATTTATAATTCTAAATTATTAGTTTGTGTTCACAAGGATTTTTTGTTGGAGGGCACACAATCAGGTCAGGATTTCCACCTATGACAAGGGTTTAAGTGCCTGTGTGGCGACTGGATTATAAGGATTTTATTACTTTGAGGAGATCAGGAATTGGCCTGCTGGCAAACTAAAACCTGATATCCAGCTGCTGTGTTTCTCATCTTGTTTATTCCACAAAGCTGCTGAAGTGTTAGAAATAAAAACAATAATTTGACATTCTAGTATAAATACTCTTAATGGCTCTCTTGCCAAAAATTAGAGGAGAAAATGAATGCGCTCTGACGTCAGTGTGTCAGGACGATTATCTTAGTTTAGCACGAAGAGAACGGGGGGGAAACAGCTATTCTGGCTCCGTCCAAAGGTAACAAAATGGATTATTCACACATGTTAATTAGTGACCTTTAGAGGGTCTGCCGGGTGGATTCGTTACCTTGGGACAGATCCAGTCTAGGTGTTCCTCCCTGTTCACACTTCTTATGCTAATTGGCATAAGATGGAAAAAGTCAGTTGGTTGCAGAACTACGCACTTACAGAAAAATCTAAATCTCTGTAAGAGAAGGAATAAAATTTCCCCAAAATGTCAGGCTATATCTTTTATCTCTCCTTTTATGCATATGCATGATTGATGCATCCAGTATGTTTGAGGCAATTTGCATGTTGTTATCATTTCTTCTTTTGTTTTTACCAGTTGTAACGTAACTTTAAAAAAGAGGGATGACTTTAGTGTGAAGAAATGTTCACGCTCCCTTTATGAATGACACCAGCATCCCCCCAAGGCAGCAAAAAACACAGCTGCAGTAATGAGTCACCCACTCCAGAACACACACACACACACACACAGGTAAAACACAACATTGAAGATGCAGAGAACCAGCACCAGAGTGAAAGCAGAACATATTTTACCCCTTTTTGATTCTCCTGCTTATAATTAATCTGACTCTTTACAACTTAGTGACACGTGCCATGATGCATTTTGCTGGAACCTGATGCAAAACAGCAAAGTAAGCGATAGGTTAAAGGTTTAAAGATACTTTATTTTTGCCTTTTTTGTGCGTAGACCAGTAATCGAAACACTTTGGAATTATTGCAGGGCTATAAGTCAGCCAATAACAGAGTAGAAAAATACAATGCAATAAATAATAGAAAACAATGAGTAGTGATAGTAGTAGTAAGTATTGAACAAATAAAAACATACATGCACACATACCCCTCTATTACAGGATAATCAGCTATTTAACAATAGCACCTGTATGCAATTCAAGTCACGTCAGTTTTATTCATTCAGCTCAAAATCACAAATTCATCCCATTACAGTTAGTATTAAAGCAACACAGCATCCCCTGTTCTTACTTCTTCTTTACTTTATACAAGGAAATACTCCTCAAAAAGGGGGCGAAAATAGGAAAAAACATCAGGAAGAGAAACAAAAGGAGGATTATGCTGCAATAGATGATGTGAACAAGATGTAAACAATACATTTAGTACAATAAAAGAATATGACACTAGATAAATTAACAGAAATATATTAAATTGTGGTATATGTATGTGAACAGTACGTAATGTATGTACTAAAGTATTGCTTTTATATAGATCTGTATAGATATTTTGTGTTTTTGTGAGAGGTCATTTCCTAAAGTTGCAGACAGCTCCGTCAATGTTCATGTAATATTAAGTAAATCCTACTAACTGTTATTTATTCACAGGCTCTGGGAGGAAATACCAACTCTACGCCATTCACACCAGCAAGGCCTGCAATATCCTCAGCAAACACACGGCGCTTGTTCCCATTGACCTTGACACTAATGAATATTTGCAGACATGCATTGAATACATAAATCCCGGTAAGTAACGTGGATTTCGCGTTCAAGAGGTCCCCCGTGGCGTCTCCTTTTATTTCTTCGTGTTGTAATCTAGAGTCAACAGCGGTTGTGTGGGCGCGACCTTAAAACTATTGTTTCTCTCAAACGGTTCTCTCATCAAAGTATTAAATCAGATTTATGGATGGTTTTATATTCTTGCCAGGAGTTAGATGAGCTAGAACAAAACCCCTTTATAGTGTTGTTTTGCTGCTTTATTAAAATTATTAGCATATTAGAATTATTTTGTTTCTTGCAAAGTTTGTGGTTATACCAAAAAATAGCTTTGGATTTAGAAATTTGTGACTATTTTAACTCCAACTGATATGAAAAATGTATAGCAAATAGGTAAAAATGCAATTTGTATGTTGTATTGTGATTTTAAACGTATTTAACAGTGAGAAAGAACTGGATAGGTTATAATTTATAGTTTAATTAATGCACTTTCTAGCAGGAAAAAACCCTATTTATTGTTTTTCAGAAGGTCTGAAGAAAGGCTCGCACTCCCGGTCCCGCTCGGGAAGCAGGAAGAACAGAACCTACTCCATCGGACTGGGCCGCTCTCAGTCCGGCGGCATGTCGGAGGAGGCCGAAGACGTCCTGCTGCTCAACAGTAGGCTCCACCTAACATTTTATGCATATATTACCTTCATTTTCACTCATACACACTAATAGGCAGAAACTTGAGATTCTTTCACATTAAGGCAAAGTGTTATGATTATTTCAGAGGTGATTTTATTGAAAGCGAAAAGGAGATATATTTAGCACTCATAAAGCTGTTTGCTTTGGATTAAAAATACTCCTGACTTCAGTGGAAAAGAAAAAAGGGCAGAACATTTTCAAACCGTGTTTTGGAGCCGGTGGCATAGCAACAGCAGGAGTGGAGGATCCAGCAGCTCAACAACAGGTGCAGCCTGCAAAAAAACAAAAACATGTGATTTGCATCGGCGTGGCTCCGCTAATGCATGAAGAGAACATATCTAGTTGGGTGTGAAATTTCTCGTTTTTTGGTGATTGTCTCAGATGGAGAGGACGGGCTCTCCCCCTGCAGCACGCCCTCGTCCTCCAGCTGGGAGCGATGCAGCTTCACGGAGGGTAAGAGCAGCAACCTCAGCCGGGTTGGTGAATCTCATCAATTTTCTCCACGGAGACCTTTGACACACACACACACACACACACACACACACACGCCTCCTGGTTTCTGGGCAACATTGGTGCATTGCTCCGAATGTGAAACATGAGATTATTGACATTTTAGTTCCTGTAATTCTTGTAAGTGATGACAGGAGTCGATGCAGGTTGCTTTGTTGCTTTGTTTTCTTTAAAAAAAAAATGAATAATACACACACACACACACACACATGTTTTAAGCTTTACTTAATTTCTAAAGTGAGACTGCACTGACTGCTGCTTATTTTCTCTCTTTTCTCCCCCCTCATCCACTCGTATCTCTGCCTTTAAGTCTCCCAGAGGAGTCCGTCTATAACCTCTGACCAGTCGCTGAAATCGGTGGAGAGCCTCTTCTCCGCCAGGTGGGTGAACTGAAGGATGCACAGATGTAGCTGCAGCTGTAACAACGCTGCATCTTTACACTTTAGATTCATATTTTCAGGGCTTTTCCATAACCAGCCGTGACCATGCTGTGATAATTGACAATTTCTTCTGCTTCTAAAATACAAAAACTACGAGAAAACTTTTCTTGGGATAATAAGATAAGATAAGAACAATTTTTACATTCATTACTCAGGTATGATTATAGATATTATAATGTAAAAACATGATTGTAGAAGTTGAAATATTAACTCCATCTTTTTACTTGAGTAAAAGTGTAAAAGTTCTGAATTCAAAGCTATTTAAAGCATTAAAACATAATCAGGGGCATGTGAGTCAATATAGATAGACACAGATATTGCAAATATATATATATTGCAAATAGATATCCCAAAGTGAAAGTGCAATTTTGTTTTATTGTGATTTTAAAGGTGTGGAAAAGGGATGGATTGGTTATGATTTATGGTTAAATAATGCACTTTCTAGCAGATAAATCACTTTTTTGGCTCAGCGGTTGTCATGAAAACAAGTCAGAATGAAGTAGGATATTTTTAAAATGTGAGGGGTAGAAAGTAGAGATAATTGCATAGAAATAAAAAAAAAAACAGCTGGAAGATAATTACTCCAGTACAAAAAAATCAACTTAAGTACGATGAAGTAATTGTCATTTGACACATGTGTTTAAGAGATTATCAAAGTTATTATGAATAACTTCAAGGACATTATGGGAATATAGTCTTTGGTGTTTTACATCCTATTCTATTCCATCCAATAGCTGCAATTTCTCCACCTTTCATGTTGGCCTTCTAGAAAATCACCAATATCTGCAGTTTATTGCCTTATCCTGAGGTCTATAAATGTACCAGCAGGACGGCGAGAACTGGTTTCTTTTCCGCTTAACTGACAGAAGTGGTAGATTCTCTCTAATAGTCCTGTACCCTGTGGTTTTTCCATCTGAAGATTGGCCCTCAGCCGGACCCGTCTCCTGACCCGGGCCGCCAAGGGCTTCATGTGCCGAACACACAGCAAGTCCGGCGACTCCATCGGCGAGAGCGACAACGAGACTAAGGACTACATTCCTCTGGTGGGCGGCGGGTCTGCACACGCTGAACGCTCTGTCCACCTGCATCTTCTGCACATGCACTGATTCACACTAAGGATTTTATCTGAAAACACGAATGTGTCATCAAATCCAACTGAGAAAAAAATAACCTTTATTTGCAAAACACTCCCAGTTTCTCTCCGAGCAATAAATGATATAAAAATAATGGGGAAAAATAGAATAAGTGGCTTTTAGGCCTCCAGTGACTTACTTTTTGCAAATTATGCACATAGCACAGTGCTCATATATTATTCATCAGAAGGAAAAATAACTCAATGGATATTAAACATCCATCAAAAATGGTCAGAATAGCTAACTTGAGGAGTATTTTTAAAAAAGATGCTACTGGTTGGTGCAGTAAGCATTACATCATGAAAAAGAATCTGCACAGTAGTGCACAGGGAACCAATACATTAAAATCCAATGACCAGATAGTCTCATATTTTTTAATTTGTTGTTTGTCGCACAAAAAGAGAGGAAAAAAATTCTTGTTACAGATCATGTTTTAGGTTTAGGGTTCCTGCAGGGTTTTAAAAATAATAAGATTTATGAATTTGGAAAAATTTGGCTTTTACATCATCATACTAGAATATTCCTCTTGATATTACTTTTTTACCAGTGTCTTAACGTCGCCAATTTAACATCATTTGCTGTGTTAGGGACCGTCTGCAAGTTTCAAGTTTTAGTATGAATTGACTGATGAAAAATGTTTACCAGATATAAACTAAATCATGCAATCATGCATTTAATAGCTGGAAATATTCCCTAAAAATCAATGAATAGACTTTCATCATTTAGTTTTCTGTAGTAGATCCTATTCATAATGTCCTAACTACTGTGAGATCTGTATGTAGTAAGATTTTAATGCAAATATAATAATTAATAGAACAAATAAAAAACATCTTTGCAACAGGTGCATAGGTGAAAGGAAAAAGCTGAACATGAAGAAATCTATGAAAGAAAATCGAAGGTCTGAGAACCTTCAATTTCTTCCTTTGCTAGTGAACAACAGTATATATATAGTATATATAGTATGTTCATAATTCATAATGTCCTAACTACTGTGAGGTTTGTATGTAGTAAGTATTTAATGCAAATAGGAAAGAGCTGAACTGGAAGAACACTAGAAAAGAAATAAATTACAGAAATTGAAGGTTCTCAGACCTTCAATTTCTTCCTTTGCTAGTGAACATGTGGGTGCTATTTTCTTTTCCTTTTTCCATATAAATGGACTTAAAAACTGTAGGAACTCGGGCTTGACTAAGGCTTTTAAAACTGATAAATTTATATTTATGTTCTCCTCGTCCCAGGTGCTGCTCCAGTTGGCTTCGGGAGCATTCCACCTGGACCTGGCGCTGTGTGACGCCATCAACGTCCCGATCGACAAGCTGAAGTGGACGTCGCCCTTCGCCAGCCACCGCACCAGCCTGAGCCACCCGTCCCACGCCGCCGCCAGCCGCCGCTCCGACAGCGCTGACGAGCCGGGGACGCATCGGCGTCCCGAAGAAGAACAAGAAGAAGCAGAAGAAGAAGGAACGTCAGATCCGACCAGCAGATCCTGGACGGACGCGGGCCATTCCTCCCTGGGTAGCCCGTCCACCTCCCCTCCGCTGTCCCTGAACTCCCGGGGGGGCGAGGGCGGGCGCGAGAGCATGGTGTGGGCCACGGCGGTGGCCCTGGCCTGGCTGGAGCACACCTCCGCCAGCTACTTCGTCGAATGGGAGATGGTGGCGGCCAAGGCCAGCATGTGGCTGGGCGCCCAGGACATCCCTGAGGGCCGGGACCTGGCGTCCGTCAAGGCCGCCGCCAACCAGCTGTTCGTCATCCTGAGACACTGGGACGAGAACCTGCAGCTGAACATGCTCTGCTACAACCCCAACAGCGTCTGAGCCCGGGCGGCGAAAGTATTTATTCAAGTACTCAGAAAAAACACACGTGATACTATGCCAGGGGTGGGCAATCCTGGTCCAGAGGGGCCGGGGTGGCTGCAGGTTTTTGTCCCAACCAAGCAGTAACACACCTGATTCTATTAATAACTACTACTCTGGACCTTCATTAGTAGAATCAGGTGTGTTACTGCTTGGTTGGGACAAAAACCTGCAGCCACACCAGCCCTCCAGGACCAGGATTACCCATCCCTGTACTATGCTAACCGAGGCTGTTCTCCGTTCAGCAGTTTTGTCCTCTGACGTCTGATCTTGTCGTTTGCAGTTGTGAACAACGTGCATTATTATTTTATTTTAATTTTCTTATTCCCGTGCGCTACTACTCCTTGAACATATCACAGGCTCTTTGCTATTACCTCGCCGGTGCCATATTCTGTAGCTGGATCCCTGGTAGCGAGGGACCTGAAGTATGCCACAGATTTTTTAGTTTTAATGGAGAAGAACGTCAGTGTTATTCTAGTAGCATGCTGGACCACTGATCATCCCCATCTGAAAAAAAAAAATATCTTAATGTCATCATATTGATGTTATGGGGTGGGGGGAAATGCTACAAAACGGTTTCCATCTATTTTATTTATTTATTTATTTATTCATTTTCTGGATTGATTGTATTGTGTATAACAGTCTGTTCCAATGCCTGTTACCATTACAGTGTTATTAATATTTGCCATGTTTGTGGTTTCACAGAAAAATATGCAAAAAATTACAGATAATGTATTTAGTTTGATATATATATATATATATTGTTATATATATATATATATATATATATATATATATATATATATATATATATATATATATATATATATATATATATATATATATGGCTTGGGTGGGAATCTATGAATGCGTATCCCACCAGCATATTATTTACTGTTAATAGTAATTTGAGTAGAGATGTAGATTATTCGTTTTGTTCAGAGAGAGCTGTTCATTTTTTATTAAAATTGCCTCATTATAAATGGTTAGAAAAAGATAATTTACACCTCATCCTGGGTGAACACCACAATCTAGTTTAATTGATTAATTATTACTAAATATTAACAACCAGTAACTGCCAGCTGTTTAGTAGCTAACTTAAACAAGTTAGCATTAACCTGCTAATATATTGCCAACCAGCCGAGACAGTTAATATAGTTTGTTAATATGCTAACAACCGACTGGAAAAGCTAACATAGCTTAATAATATGCCAACGAGCAACAGAGAAAAGCTAATATAGCTTGCTAATATGCTAACAACCAACTGAGAAAAGCTAACATAGCTTCCTATTTTGCTAACAACTAACTGAGAAAAGCTACTATAGCTTGCTGATATTCTTAGAAGCAACTGAGAAAAGCTAATATAGCTTGCTAATATGCTAACAACCAACTGAGAAAAGCTACTATAGCTTGCTGATATGCTAAGAAGCAACTGAGAAAAGCTAATATAGCTTGCTAATTTGCTAACAACCACCCGGCAAAAGCAAACATTACCTTGCTAGTATATTATCAACCAACTAACATTAGTTAGTTAAACTGGCTAATATATATATAGCTAACATAGATATCTCCATATACATATACATAAAATAAAGTCATTTTGATGTTTACAAAAGATTGGCACTCAAGTTTTAAGATGTATTTTTATCCCATAATACTGTTAGCACAACAGATTTCCTAGCAAAGGAACTTACTACATTACTGACTCTTTACTAGCTGATATGTTCAATTAAAAATGCTGCAACCCGCGTTTGGAACTTATAAAAATATGTGTAGTCCTGTTTAGACATGTAGTAAAATCAAAGAATGGGCCCTGCTAGTGGAGTTTCTGTCACAGCTCATTTACCGCAAGTGCCTAACCAAGGTTTAATGTTGGCAGAAAATGTTTATTCCTTCACTAATCAATAGATAATGATTGATTTTTTTTATTAAACATACAGTAGGCTTTGTTATTTATTATTATTTTTTGTTTGTTTGAACTTTTCTTGATTACTTTTGTGCCATATTTATATTTCAGTATCTTTCAGTATTGATTTTTCCTCTTTCTTATTACATCACAGTGTTGCTTTACTCAGGTATTTATTAATTTAATTTAATTTTTTCCACTCAGGCTGAGTTGCATAAATCCTTCTGCATGAACACAGATGTTGAATGTTATGATGTTTAATGACCGAATCGCCACGTCGGAGCCAATAGTACAGTATTTTTAGTAATTAGTAATATTTTTGTGCTGTAATTGCAGTAGTAAATGCCGCTGTAATTGTAAGAAGTCGTATTTTTATGTACCGGGTCGGTTGTATAGTGGAGTATCTCTCAACTTTGCTGTGCGTGCCTTTATAAAAATGAGTGTTGACTGTTTTTTGAGGCTGTTGAAAGCTTCCGTAGTGTCTTTATATGACTTTATGTAGATTGCTATGACCAGCTCTGCAGGTGCATGTAATAAAATAATAAATATTAAAATAATTCCACAAATAAAAGTACAGCTGTTTTTGCCCCACCGTTAACAACAAAGGTGTACCTCAGGGATCTGTGCTTGGGCCTCTTCTTAATACACAACCATTCTTTAAGTGCAGTGCTTCTCAATTATTTTCTGTCGCGCCCCCCCTTTGGAAGAAGAAATCATCTGGTGACCCGCTGCGTGACCTTAAATAGTAATAGTAATTGCACTTTATTCTAAGACCATAAAAAAGCATGTTTCCCAAGGTCTAACGCGCCCCCCTTGACGGACCCTCGAGCGCCCCCAGGGGGGCCTGCCCCACTATTTGAGAACCACTGTTTTAGTGCAATTATCTGAGATGTGTCTGAAATACCTCCATATTTGTTATATACCAAACTACATTAACCCTCGGCCATTAAATATGCTGAATATTGAGTGTTTAAATATATCCACTTGAGAAAAATCTACAATGGAACTAAATTATTAGTCAATGCGACAGTGAATGAGTGAATGAGGGCGTGATTTTCAGACACAGTGATGTTACCTTCCTGAAGCTTCTATTGATTTCTCTGTCTGTTTATCTGTGAAAAGGATTATGGAAGAAACCAACTGCGTTCGATTTTTTTTTCTGAAACTCTGCGTTGGGGGAAGAATTGAACAGAATTGCATGGCGAAATGAGCCTTATAGGATTGTTTCTAAAAGCCATTACGCTGTGCAATAAATAATCTTTCTGTTCATAATAAGTTTAAGGCAAAAGCAAATCACATGTTGAAATACACAGTGTATAACAGCATCTGACACCATGAGTGATATTGTGATATTTTAGCAGCGGTTCTCAAATAGTAGGGCGCGCCCCCCTGGGGGGGCTCGAGGCTCCGTCAAGGGGGGCGCCTTAGACCTTGCTCTTTTATTTTTATCTTTATTTTACTGTCCTAGAAAAAAGTGCAATTGCACCTCCACTCCTTAGGGGGCAGTGGCGCTCTTATTGGCAGAGTGTGTGCAGGGAGCATACAGCACAGAGTATGAGTATGAAGTGGAGACACCAAGTGACACCATGAAAACATATTTAACAGGGATGAGAAGACAGGGGGAGAGAGACGGAGATAAAGAGACAAACGAAAGTCTCCCAAAGCTAAGACGAGGAAATATGACGAAGCGTCTGTAGCGCTTGGTTCACTGTGAAAGACCGGTGTGTTACTGAGTCTGAAATGTTGGCAGTGAACAGCATGAGGACAAATAAATTAACGTGTCACTTAAAGACATTACACCCCAATCATGCCGATAAGAGGATTTTATGTCTTTTCATTTTTAAGTATCATATGGTTTGACACGGTCAGTCAAAAAATGTTTTTAGTTTGATTAAAGATTTTTTTTTTTAATTTTAGATGCACTTTATTTCTTTTCTGTTAGTTATTAAAGCTATTCTTTGTTGTAAGTTGGTCCATATTTTATCTTATACGTTAATAAGGATACAGTGTTATGCAGAGGTACTTAGAACAATTCTATAGTCAAATTATACTATTTATAGTTGCGCGGGGAGGCGCAAGATGTTTTCTTCTTCCATGGGGGGGTGGGGCGAGAGAAAACAATTGAGAAGCACTGTATTATAAGAATATAAATCGCTTGTTTTCCTCCCCAGATGGAAGCCTCTTTAACAAGGACAAAAAAAAAGGCGTCATAATACGGCCCCTTGAAAAATCAAAGAGCGACCACGAATTAGGATGACGTGGCCTATCACGAGGTAATACACTTGCGGCGTGAGTGACAGATTTGAGAGAAGGAGGAACGGAGCGAGAGACGGAAAAAACAGATGGCGGTGTTCATTACTGAGCTGCTAACCCCCCCCATTCAGAGGTCATACGGGACTAACAGTTCCTCATGGTATACAGAGAAAAACATACACACACACACACACACATACACAGATATTTTATACACTATTTATCGCAAACTCTGGCACATTGGGAAATGTTTTGTGAGAAAATCTAACAAATCTTTATTATATCGTCATTAATTTCCACAAAAAAAAAAACTTTTAACCACATGTATTGTTGCCAGGCTACAGACTAAAAAAAATACAGTTTGAACTAATATAATCACATTTGTACACCAAAAAAAAACGATGAAAAGTTACGGTTAACTTAAAAAAAAAAGGATAAGATGGATAAGAATAGCCGTTGCCATGGTAACGGGGGATCCTAAATAAATAAAAACTGACAATTATCCCCCTACGTCGCAGCCTCCTCGAAACGGAGGCGACCGTGCTCATAAATAAATGCGGCAACATAAGTAATTGTCGTCGCCTTGTCCAGAGTCGGGTCACCGGGAACAATAAATTAATCTCGTCTCAACTTTGGGGGGGGGGGAGCAAATAGGGATGATTAACCGTTACCATGGAAACCGCTGGTGGTTATGTTCCATGGAGACCTGAGCACTGAAAGGTGCACGAGTCTCAGCCATGATGTTACGTGTCTATTTATTTTTATCGACTCAGTTACCCATTAGCCGATACCGTATGGATGCTTGCTTGAATATAAATATAATTTATGTCTATATATGGATGCGAGCGTGTTTGCACACAGTGTAGATAACAGCACTGCAGTTGTCAGACTAATGAATGGATGAAATTAGATCCGGATCGACGTGGTCCCATGTGGCTGATACCTGGGTTCATTCACATAGTTCACCTGGCTTATAGGCAACAAACATACGGGCCATACATTATGGAGCATCAGCTGGTGAATTGAGAAAATTCAGTCCAATACACACTAAAAGATTGAAAAAATTGTGTTGTAAAATCCAGAAATCCTCCTTTAAATTATTAAAATTCTCCAAAAAAACTCCTGATACAGCAGCAGCATTGAGTTTTTTTTAATAAATCCCATGTTAAACCTGAGCTCCAACACTAAATAAAGTATTTTATCTGCAGTAAAACCCAATGTTGCTGTTACAGCATCAATATATATCATCAATATCCACATCATCAATACAATAATAAAATAGTTTATTATAATATCAGTAGTAGCTGCAACTAACCACTATTTAGATATTTCATTTAGATTGGAGCTGTGTGATTATTTAATTGGCTCCTTTATAATCTCCTTTTTAAACATCTTACACTATATTTGCTGTTTAACATCAACATAAATTAATTCTGACTCTGCTGTAGTCAACTCACATGTTGTAGATTTATTTTCAATCCAGGTTTAAGTCCAATAACCTTTGTGGTTGTAGAGAAATTCCAGATTTATTATCATTTATAGCAGGAAAATCGAAAAGAAATAGGCCTTGGGCTTTAAGAACATAACATGAATACTCAAATGATTATAAATCTGTATTATGTTAAAGTACAATAAGTCAACCTTATACCTTTTAAAAAATAGTTTTTCCTTGAAGAGAATATGTTTTATTTAGAGACTGTCAACCTCTCGCTAAACATAATTGAATCGAGGACTCAATCTGCTGCCTTGACAGCTAACATCAGTTTTTCCGATGAAAGAGGGAAAATAACGGAGGCGACACAATTGACTGGAGTGTTTTTATAACGCAGGAACCGGGCTCCACTTCCACTACGACACAATGAGGCGCGCTTTTGTTCGAGAAAGTTCTGTGAGTTCCGACTATTCCGTGATATAAAAGAACTTTTCATGACCTTTGAGTGAAGTCGAAAAACGAAACACACAATATGAACCGGTAGTTAGCAGGACGCCATTCATGCTGCAGCTGAGTGACTGATTAATTGACTTCATTGTCCAACTCAGTGGAAATTTGGCTTTTTGCACAATACACAGCAGTAGTGATAGAGGAAAGCTTATAAATTAATACCGTATTATCACGACCATAAGGTACTAAAAGGCGCAGTCTCGGTTTTGTTTGTCATTACTGTATTTAACACACACATAAGGCACCTAACTAGAGGGAAGGGTTTATATACATATATATATATATATATATATATATATATATATATATATATATATATATATGAGGGCTAAACTGAGTTTGGTTGTGCTTTATTTAAGTATTGATTACAAAGTACTAACATTTTTTAATCATCACAGGCATGGTAAAACTCATGGATAAAACAAGCACACACGTGTGTGTATTTAAAAATAGAGCGGGGTAATGTCATCAATCAAACCATCAAAGTCCTCATCCTCTGTTTCTGATTCCAACAGCAGCTAAATCTCCATCAAACATGCCAGCTTCACTTTCTTCACCATCAGAGTCACTTTCCTCTAAATGATGCGTTATAATCCGCTGGAAGTTGCTGTGCTACCGTAGTCCTGGTCTGGATGGAGAAATGTCACCGAAACGAAAGCACCAAGATGGAAATGTTCAATTTTCATTTCTTCTGCTGCTTTACTGCTTTTAGTTGAATGGTGACCATCAGAACGCTTCTCCCACTCGTTCTTTGCTTGGTGATCCACTCATCCAGGCTCTGCTCTGTGATCCACTGATCCAGTCACTGCTCTGTGATCCACTGATCCAGTCTCTGCTCTGTGATCCACTGATCCAGTCTCTGCTCTGTGATCCACTGATCCAGTCTCTGCTCTGTGATCCACTGATCCAGTCTTTCCTCCAACTCGTACCACCTGTCTTATGTCTTAAACTCAGCTGTGTAGCTGATTTCCTTCAGTTTAAACTGTGCTTTATCAGCGTGTCTCTTTACCATTTTCAGGTTGTTAAAACAACCATGTTCTGCATAACCATTGTTTCGGTGACATTTCTCCATCCAGACCAGGACTACAGTAGCACAGCAACTTCCAGCGGATTATAACGCATCATTTAGAGGAAAGTGACTCTGATGGTGGAGAAAGTGAAGCTGGCATGTTTGATGGAGATTTAGCTGCTGTTGGAATCAGAAACAGAGGATGAGGACTTTGATGGTTTGATTGATGACATTACCCCGCTCTATTTCTGTATATATATAAGTGTGTATACATCTATGTGTGTATATTAACCCTCCCCTATAGTTAGGTGCCTCATGTGTGTGTTAAATACAGTAGTGACACACAGAACTGAGACTGAGCCTTATGGTTGTGAAAATAATATATTACTGCCCGTATATTATTAATGCACAAAGTGAAAATAGCTTAGCCCCTAATTGAAAAATTAGCAGCTATTCTCCATTGGTTTATCCTGAGCAAATTACACAGTAATCCCACATGCTATTTACAGATCAATGTTACCCGGAGGAGATATTTGCCTGATTAATCCCTGCCTGACTGTGTGAGATCATCTCAAATTGAGGAAAAAAAACACATTTTTGCATTTTGAGTGTGAATCCCTAAAAATGTTCTGAGTCGGGGCCAATTCAGTCCATTGCATGCGCAAGGAAAAATGCGATCTCCTTCAAATCGCAAATGGATTTCAGTCTTTCCCCCCGAAAGGGTAAATGCTGCACCTCACCTCCGTCATTACGGCCTGCGGAGACTCTCGCTTTGCATCCTGCAGCTCTTCGCCTCGTGGCATTGAAATTCAAAACTCACAGAAAGTGTGTGTGTGTGTGTGTGTGTGTGTGTGGATAATGGAGGGAATGTCTTTGATGCTTCACTCACTGTCATACAGCGCGGTGATGGCTCCTGCTGCTAAAAGCACACGGCGGGAACAGGACCGGAGGGTTTCCATGGCGTCGGGCCGGAGCCGCCGCTTTCATGTTGGCGGCACAATGAGGAAGAGTGGCTTGTTAATGCTCAACAAGCCCCGTGTGTGTGTGTGCGCGTGTGTGTGTGTGTGTGTTTTTCCACGAGTGAGATCATTCAGAAACTGTTGCATCAGTCAAGTTGCAGCCTCCGAGTAAATCTGACATAAAGTGAGTTCAGATTAAAAGTCTACAAGCTGCCGTGTGTTATTAACGCTGTGGTTCTCAAGGTTTTTAACATCAGAGCATCAAACTCATAAAAACTAGACCTTGAAACCCCATTTGATAGCGTTTTTTTGCTTTTAGATGTTTCATAACAGAAAAGAAGCGAAAATTATTGAGGATTAAAACTGCCATAATAATAATAATAATCAAGAATAAATGAGGCAATGCAAAAACTGTGACATGGTTTAACCAAATATTTAATATATTATAATATATAATAATATTGTAATATAATATATAACAATATTATATATAACAATAATACTATTTAAAACCTATGATTCTGTTTTTTACATCATAAGATCAATATACAAAAAAATCACACATAATCTGTGTAAAAAATGTAAAAATTGGATTTTCAAAGTTATGAAATTTTGAGATACCTAATGAATGTATTTTCGTTATTTGTCACAAATAAATTCACCTGTCAATGTTTATTCAATTTTCTTTTTAAACAATTCATAAAATGAATATGTGTATTATTTTATTTATTTGATTTTTATTTATTAATACATCAAAATGCAATGTATGTATTTATATTGTAATGCATTTAGTTTTGTATGTAACTGTTCCCTTGCATTCATTATTACCTTAATATATAAAATTTCAAATGAAATAGATTCAGTGTAAAAAGTGAGAAAATTATCAAAAAATGATAATATTAAAATACTATAATACTAAATAATAATAATAATAATATAATAAAAAATAATAATAATTAAAAATGTATTTAAAATGATGGCAATCCTCTGTATAAACAGTTATACATTCTGTCATTGTGGAATTCTAATGATAATAAATAGAGGTCCCCCGGCATCTCCTCGAGGGACTTCTGATGGTCCCCGGACCTCACTTTGACAACCAAGGTACCACGTTTCTAAAAGATAATTAACATCTAGATAGTGATTAGACCTTTTTTTTTTCCACTGCAGACACATTGACGTGAAACATCCAAACACAGATGCTGCTAATCACACTAATACGACTCAAATAGACTCAGGTGATGCTTTTTTTTGTAACACCTGTGTTTACCAACTATTTTTGTGCAATTGTGAAGATATTTCACGACTGTTTGAACAATCATCGTGTCCACAGGGCAACGACATAAAGGACGATAAATAAGGTAAAACTGGTTGTAAAGTAGCTCAGTTATGGTCCTGGTGGTGGAGGCTTTTAGTGGAGATCAATACGTTTCAACAGAAGTTAGTGCACGATGCTTTTACCTCCTTGATTACCGCTCTGTGAATGACATTTAGCGGCGCCTTCCTTCAGAGGCCGACCCCCAATCTGCTCACTGCTGGAATAACGCAGCCGAATACTGATGTGGGGATCACACCGGAGTCCAATGTTAAATAAAACGTCTGGTGGGATAAAAATGTGATTTCCTCCTTTTTATTTTTAAACAATTTGGCATGATTTGAAAACACGTCTGAGCATTCTTGAGTGCTCAGATTTTGCTCCCTGCTGCAGGTCTCCAAATTGAATCTTGCTGCAGCATTTTCTCTCGGCCGTCCAAATCGTCCCGAGTGAAAAATGCGCCTCGGCAATCATCAATTTTCCCAAGGATGAAGGGGTTCGATGGAGGTTTTTTTACTCTCTGCCTGCAGCCTTATAATAAAAACATGCTAGTGTGTCGTAGCAAATCAGTCGAAGATTCATTTTAATGCACAGAAACAAAGATAAATGAAGTATTTATACAGGGCTGACTATATATTTTGTATAATCTGCTTAAAGTGAAGCAGCAAATAGATCAGTGGGAGGAAGAGGAGGACTTTTCATGTCTATTCAGGCCCTTGAATCTCAGAGTTTCCTTACAGGCAGACATCCCCCTCTCCTGGCAGGAAGTCTCCATCCATCTCTAACACGGCTTTTTCCATGCTTGTGTCAAAGGAGTTCAGTTCACTTCCTTTTATTTGTATAGCCCAGAATCACACGCTGCACGGGTTGTACAAAAGCAACACAACATCCCCTGTCCTTAGACCCTCACATCGTACAAGGTAAAACTCCCTAAAAAACACTTTAACAGGAAAAAGAACCCTCAGGAAGAGAAACAGAGGAGGGATCCCCGGACATTACAAACAGAAAAACAGAAATGAAAGCGCTTCCAGGTTTCACCAAGGCAGCCTCATACCCTCCAACATCCGTAGATCCCTCAGTGGCTGCACTGCAGCATGCTCTGTGAAAGAGAAAACACAGGAAACACAGCAGATTTAAAAGTACAATAGTGGATCATCAGTAGAAAAAGAAGCTCAGAGCATCTCATGAGGACCAGACTGACCTATCACAGCAGAACTATGACTAGGCCAGGTTTTTTACCTGTTCTTAAATATAGGAAGTTGAAACTTGAAGACGATTCCACAGGAGAGGAGCCTGATAGTTGAAGGCTCTGCCTCCCGTTTTTATTTAAGAAATTCTGGAAAAGGTTTTCACCTTTCATCCAAAAGGCTTCTGCAGCTCTGGCCTGATGATGGAAACCAGGAGCTATATCTCTGGAAAACTGTAGACCACACTGTCATTCCATAACAATGGTCGCATAAGTCACACTTCAAGGTGTGAAGTAGAATGAGAGTCGTTGTGGTCACATGATCCAGAGAAATCTGTCATAATCGTAATAAATGAAAGTCATGATCTATCTGCTGCACACCATCCTGCCTTGAGGAAGTTTACCTGCTCTGAGCAGGACTCGTTCTCTGGATATAGCTGCTGGTTTCCAGCATCAGGCCAGAACTGAAGAAGTCTTTTTGGTTGAAAGGTGAAACTGTGTTTCTGTTAAAAACGGTTGTTTTATCAAGTTCTTTTTGACGTGTTTTTGCAGACTGGGGCTGATTGCATGAGGCCGAGCACCTGCTCCATGTCTGGATTCAGCAGAAGGACAAACTAAAAACAGGACGGGGTCAGGAACAGCAGCAAAAAAAAAAAAAAAAGGGGGACGCACAATTACCACCCACCGATCTATTTGCCTCGTCCACGAGATGCAGAAAACCGAACCACGAGACCTTCATGTGGCGAAAATAAACGAAGCGAGACGCGAAAAATGAGAAGAACATGAAGTGCATGCACAGCCTGTTCACACGCTCCAGTTAAATTAAATAGGCCCTGTTTCTAAACAACGTCCTAACTCCCTTTTACACTTACACTTTTCCTCTGTTTTTTTAACTCAAGTTGTGATTTCCCTAACGAGATACTCGTCTCGATATAGTTTTTACGTCTCGTCTCTGGAGCCGTGTGCAGTTCTCTGTTTATTGTTATTTATACAACACGTGGACCTTGTTATAATTCATCTTTAAACCTGCACTGAGTGTTTTTTTATTCAGCTGTTTGTGGGCATCAGAAAGAACTTGGCAAACCGACATTATTATTCATTTGCAGCCTTGTTTCTGTCCACCTGGGGAATTTAAGCAAATATTCACTCTCTTAAAGCTTTTTTTGGTTTCGATCAAGTCCTGAGGGAAATATCTGGCTTTTTTCTAAAAGGATCCATCCTTTTAGATTGAAAACCATGAGTTCATGCAGTTTTCCAAACGCAGGTTTTATTTTGTCATCTATTTTTTTACATACTTAGTCTTCCTTTTAGTTCTTCAGTTGTAAAAACTTCTGTTGCTGAATGTTTCTTTAGTTTTTAGAATTATGGCATTTCTTGATTTATTGGCATGATGTAAGTCAATGGTTCAAAGTGAGGTCCGGGGACCCCCCAGGGGCCTTTGAGGGGGTCCAAGGAGTCCCCAGGAATAAAGGAGAATCGTTTATTTACACTATAATTCCACCCATAAATTAAAAAATGACTTTATTTAGGGAGGACTGCCCCATTTCAAACTAAATTATAAATTTATTCACTATTATTGGTTATTTAATTTCACATTTTTTTGCTAATTTTATATACAGAGGTGGAAATGCAGAGGTAAATAAATAAGGGGATACATATATATATATAATAAATTAAATTAATTAAATGGAAATATATATAATTGTGTGCATTTAATGTCATATCCATTTATGAACTGAGTGATTTCTTTATTTATTTAAGTTCAGGCAGTTTCAATCCTCCTCCTCCATTTTGTCCATGTGTTTCCTACACTTCCTGTTATAAAACATTTAACAGTAAAAATCTCATCAGATGGAGTCTGTGGTCTAGTTTTATGTGAGTTTAAGGCTCCTTGTTGTTAAAGAGCCTGAGAACCACAGATTTCTGTGATGCTTCTAAATGTTGCTGTTCATTTTTTCTTTTTTCTGAAATCCCATCATCCCGAGTCTGTTCTGTGTATGCTGCTGTTTGGAGCTTTCTCTCTGCTGCAGCTGGAAACTCTGCTGTGGCGAGAACTAAAACAGTGAAGTCAGCCAGACGCCGAACAAAGAGCTGAAACTCACTGTAAAGCTGCGTAAAGCGGAAAGAGACGGGGCACTGGTTGTCTGCAGCAGGACCAGCCGCTCCTGACGTTACACCACATTTATAAAAAATAGTCTTTTACCCCATTATCTTCACTCTCATAAAATGCTATGTATATATATATATATATATATATATAAATTATGAGGTCACATCACATGACCAGTCTCTTTGTCATGTGAGCATCATTGTTTCACAACCAAAAATTGTCTTTTATTCTGAAATTTGGAAAATTTTCACCAAATAAAAATACAAACTATCTGTGGAGAGTGAACTTAATTTTTTTTTTTTTTTTACATTAATTCAATTTTAATGTTTTTTTTTTTCCCTAATGTGCTAAAATAGGTTTGTAAAATTCCTAATAAAAAATCCTATAAAACCTAATGGAGTCCCATTGACTTACATTCAATATTCAATAGAGGGTTAAGTATTTGGCAATGTTCAGAAATAAGGAAATCCTGGTGAAGAAGCTTATA
The DNA here is from genome assembly GCA_036785175.1 of Eupleurogrammus muticus. Lineage (NCBI taxonomy): Eukaryota > Metazoa > Chordata > Actinopteri > Scombriformes > Trichiuridae > Eupleurogrammus > Eupleurogrammus muticus. The sequence goes on along the minus strand of JAYKQN010000031.1, from coordinate 885,567 downwards.
GGTTCATATAAGTGCATTTATCTTCTATATATGTATATATATATATATTGAAGGAAATACAGTTCACAAGATCCTAGAAAATCGTCATTGTCACACAACCAAAAGATGTGTTTTTCTCAGAATTTTGGAAAATTTTCACCATATAAAAAATTTAAAACACTATCAGTGGAACGTCAATGTTAAAAAAATATAATTCAATTTAAATGTATTTTTTTCTAATTAGCTCAAAAGATAAAATAGAAATATTCCTTGTACATGAACTTCTAATGGTTTCCCATTGACTTTGCATTTTGTGTTCATGTTAAATTTCTTATCAGTTTTAAATTTTTAATATTTAATCCACCTAGAATAAAAAAAATATGAGACTTTAACCCGCAAGTACCAAGTTTTTAGGGTAAAACCACATGACAGTTTCTGTGAGAGAGTAAATCAGTAAATGAGGGATCATCAACACACTGATTCTAATGATAAAGAAGCACACGCTTCAGCTTGATAATTAGTTGATAATTAGAATCAGGGTTGTTAGAAATAGCGATTCCTGAAACCAGCAGATGGAGCAGGTACAGGAATGATGACAGAGTGACACACGCTCTCATTAAATTTATTGGACCGGCCGCTGCTTTATTTCAGGTACTTTAGTTAATGTGCTTCATAAGAGCAAATTAAAGCAACAATTCCAACAGCTCATAGTTTATTTTCTTTAATCCAGCAACATAAATCACAAGAGAGAAAGCTGCACAAGTCAGTTTGTGCCGTTTATAACATTCACACTTTATGATAATGTCATTTATTTTTAATTAGACAGATGAACACATTTAGATATATTAGTTTAGAGTGTATTCAGCATTCTGAAGTGCTAAGATTCAACAATGTCTGTACAGATGCTCTTCTTCTATAAAGGTGAATCTGTGTGGAGCAGAGAGTGTGAAGGGATTTCATTTCTATCTGATTTCAAAGTCTGATGGGAAATGATGATGAACCGATTCAGCACAGGAGCCAAACAATGAGCTCAAAGAGGTAAAAAAAATCATGGCTCCTTTTCTCAAATGGTGAAAGATTCCCATCAGGCTCAGTTTAAATTCAGGGGAATGAGGGTGAAAGTGTTCAGCCATGCGTGGTATCGTTATAGCAGCGGCAGAGATTGGACGGACTTTACAAAAAAAATGGTTTACAGGTAGTTCTCCTCAAGACTTTTTAAGACTATCAGCCATTTTTATGCACTTTTTTAACTAAATAAAACTCATTAGCAGGGCTGGATCTGTTTTGGGGTTCTCCATACACACCATGTGTGTGTGTGTGTGTGTGAAAAATATGAACTCTACAAAAACCTCAGCCTTTTCAGACTGTTGTGATGCTGCTTTCAGGGGACGTGGGAAAAATGAGCGCTTCTACTTCTGGAGTGGAAATTTGCAAGCGTGTTGTGTTCAAGTGCTTTTGTTGACGTAGTAAAGTGAAACACGTGGAAACCATAACAGTATTTTTAAAAAGGACAATAGGTCGATTATTATTATTTATCTGTTAAAACCTCCTGATACAGCAGGAGCATTGATTTTTATTTATAAATAACAATAAAAAAAATACTAAAAGTATTTTAATCTGCAGTGAAACGCAATGTTACTGTTACAGCATCAATATATTTCATCAATATCCACATCATCAATACAATAATAAAATAGTTTAATATAATATCAGTAGTAGCTGCAACTAACCACTATTTAGATATTTAATTAGATTGGAGCTGTTTGTGGGAATATTTAATTGGCTCCTTTTTAAACATCTTACAGAAAATATTCTTCATGTTCTTAATGATCCTCAGTGATTTATAGCATTTTATGGAACAATAATTGATCTCAGAACTATTTTCATGTTAAATCATTGAAAATAATTAAGCTTAAAGTTGTTTTCCTGATTTTTTTTTGCAATTTTCTTTATTCTCAATTCTATATTCAGCCACCTCACATGTTGTAGATTTATTTTAATACCACTTTAAGTACAATAACACGTGTGATTGTAGGGTTATTGAATATTTAGCATCATTTATAGCTTTATTTATCGCAGTAAAACTGAACAACAGGCCTGAGTTAACATCACATTAACACCACAGCGTTATTTAAGCAACCAACTAAAAGCAGCAGAATGCAAAGCTGACCAGTCTGAAAGGTCAAAGGTCATCTCCTCCCGTCAGCTCGTGCACCTTAAAAATCTTCCAGTTGATTTCTACAATGTGATCGGGCATTTGGACGTTGTGTTTTTGGCATTTCCAAATTACCACGGGACTGTGAAGGCACAGTTGAGTTTTCATCACCTTCAGTGTTTATCAGTGTGGAGAAAGCACAAAAAACCACAACAAAAAATAAATAAAAACGTGCAGGCACAAACCTTTTTCAAGCCTGAATGAACCGATTCTGAATATTTAGTGAATGTTCTCATTCATCTGGAATATTGTTCTCAAATTGAATCAAGACAACTGGACTCAAAAGATGTTTCACCTCCCATAAAAAGTGGTTTAGTCTGACAAACCCCAGCTATTTAACCTCTGTGGGTGCGACCGACAGTCCTCAGGATTTCGTGTTGTCACTCCAGAGAAAGCGTTCGCTCATCCATCCAATTTAACGGGAATCAGGTGCTCCAATCACTTCCACATGGCCACAGGTGTAAAGGAGCTCAATGAATTCCAGCGTGGAACCGTGATAGGATGCCACCTGTGCAACAAATCCAGTCATGGAATTTCCTCTCTCTCTTAATTATTCCACAGTCAACTGTATTATAAGAAAGTGGTTGACTCAGCCAAGACCTCCAGACTTCATGTGGCCTTCAGATCAGATCAGATTAGAATGGGTTTCAATGGCCAAGAGGGGGATTGAGGTTTATAGTTCCAGAATGCTGCAGTTTACCAAGATGTTTCAGAGCAGGGGTCACCGACCCTGGTCCTGGAGGGCTAACTGTGGGTGCAGGTTTTTGTTCCAACCTGATTCTACTAAGGAAGATCCTTAACAAGGACTCTATTGGTTCATTAGTAGAACCAGGTGTGTTACCGCCCCTCCCTGTCCCATCATGACTGCACCAGTCTACAAATTAAGGTCCATAAAGACCTGGATGTCAGAAATCGATGTGTTACCTTGTCAAAAAAAGTCCCACAAACACACTCCTGAACCTTGAGAAAAGCCTTTTTTTCCCCAGACGAGCTAAAGCTGTTATAGCTGCAAAGGGAGGACTGATTTCATATTCAATCCTAAAAACCAAACTCATATGTGAGCCAGAACTTTGATATTTTGACCAAAAGTCTTGGTCTAAACCTCTAATGATGCCGTCACGTCTGGTAAAAATCACCTCACGTCTGAGTTAAAAGGATCACAATCATTTTATTGTCATATGATATGATAATATGATGTAGCTGGAGGCAAAACGCTGTTTTAGTCAATCACCAATTGCCTCGAGTCATTTTAAGCGGTAAAACCTCCGAGGCGTCCCCCCCCCCAGCATTAGCTGTTGTAGAGCGCCACCACCCTGTCTATAGCGGCCCTGCAGATGGGGCATCTCTTCGGCGGCGGCAGGGCGTCGTAGCACTGGAAACACGAGCACACGTGGCCGCACTCCAGGAAGACGCAGGCCCGCTCCCGGCTGAGGCAGACGGTGCAGCCGCCGGACGCCGCCGCCACGCCGCCCTCCTCCTCCCCCTCCTTCATGCGCCTCCTCTGGAGCTCCTTGAACTCCTCCATGGCGCCGCGCTCCCTGCGCCTCCTCCTGTGGTGCTCGTAGCGCTTCCACAGCACGAAGGCGAGCGCCGAGCAGGCGGCGAGGCCGAACACGGCCGTCAGCACCCGCCACAGCCGCACGCCGGCGCCCTGCTTCCTCAGCAGGGCCTCGTAGTCCAGGCGGGTCAGGAAGTAGCGGAGGCCCTGCTTGGGGGGCCGCAGCCTGACCAGGTCGTTGTCCAGCACCAGCTCGCCCACGGCCGTCACGCTGTCGCCCACGCGCAGCATCTCCTCTGTCTCGTGGACGCCCTTCGGCCGCTCGCCGCTGATGAAGTGGCCGATGACGTTGGACAGGGACTGGGCCGCCGGGTGGAAGTTCTCGTAGGTGGTCTCCAGGTCCAGCTCGGCGGCGTCCAGCGGCCGCACGACGCGCACCGCGGCGGCGACGCCGTCGTCATGGGAGCCGATGGCGAACGGGACGGTGTTGGTTCGCTGGTGGATGACCTTCTCCATGTTGTTCCTGTTCAAACAGCAACATGTGATTAGAATATATGAGATGAATTTAAAATATTGATTTTCTGCTTTAAGTTTAGGTTTTTTGTGCATTTATTTAAACTTTTATGTCACCAATATTAAAACTAAGTGATATTTTGACTAGAGGTTTTGGTCTAAATTATCTCTAATGATGCTGCCACCTCTGGTGAAATCACCTCAATCCTGAGTTAAAAGGATCACAATCATTTTATTGAGTATTTTCTGTCCGATTTACCAGCTTTCATGATGATGGCTGCTTCAAGAATAAAAAAAAAAGAAGCTCTAAACATCATTCTTGAAACAATTTCTCCTGGTGAGTGATAAAGACTTTAGACCAGTAGTCGGCAACCCGCGGCTCTAGAGCCGCATGCGGCTCTTTAGCGCTGCCCTAGTGGCTCCCTGGAGCTTTTTCAAAAATGTTTCACAATTGAAAAAGATGAGGGAGGGAAATATATTTTTTGTTTTAATATGGTTTCTGTAGGAGGACAAACATGACACAAACATTCTTAACGTTTTCCAATGCTGTAAAAATGTGTAGAATAAATATTACACTTCAACATTTCTGTCAACGAAGATTTGCGTCATAGCCTGCGACACACGTTTCTATCAGCAGAGCGGGATGCCAGGCAGGTGGCTGTTGTAAACAAACCGGCGGCTGTGTGATGGGCCATGGATCCCAAAGGGAAAAAGAGAAAAATAACTGAGGAGAACAGAGGATTCAACGATTCTTGGACCGAATCATTTGCATTCATTGCCAATGCGGAAGGATTGCCTGAATGTTTGCTCTGTAGCGATAAGTTGTCAAATAACAAAAAGAGTAATGTGGAAAGACATTTCCAGGGAAGGCATGCTACATTTGCAGCCGAGTACCCAGTGGGTAGTGAGAGAAAAAGTGCGATTGCATTACTTCTGGAGAAATTAGAGGAGTGCAAAAATATATTTAAGAAGTGGATTGCATCTCCAAACTCCACTACTGCTGCAAGTTTTGTTGCAACCCGGGAGATAATAAAGCGTGGAAAACCGTTTCGGACAGTGATGTCCGAAAACAGAAGTCACATTAAACGGGTAAGAACACAATCCTGTCATAGGCACATATTTAGTAACAAAGTGGCTGTTTTTATAAAGTGATTTCTGATTTTCGTCAGTATATATTTGGAATGACACTTAGGGATATTATTGTGTTTTGTTGCTCAGGTCCCAGGATAGCTGCGTTGGTTGCGTGTCAAAAGAGAAGAGGATGCTGCTGCGTTTTACCCTTGCACAGACTTGCTTGGCATTTGCACAGAAATCAAACTTAAACTGTATTAATTTGATTTTATATACTTTACCTTTTCAAAAGGCTGCTGTTTTATTTTTATAAATGCAGGCTGCGTTGCATTGCACTCTGTTTGTTGCCCAGATAAGGGGCACGTTATGAACGTTCAATTTTGTTGTCAAAATAAAAATGACATTAAAAATCGGATTTCTTTATTGCATTTCTTTAATTTCATCAAAGCAATGAAACATAATTCATTAATATTGTAATGAAGTTAAACTTGAGGTGGCATCGTACAACAGAGTAGTCACGTGGTGCGTCATTCTGTACAGGATGCGCTGCAGGGAAAATAAACATTCAATCATGAAGGCTCATTATGTATTTGTAGCCAACTTAGTCATTTTGATAGTAGGCTAATATAGCTAATATAGATACATACAGCATGTGTTGCCTTCATTATAAGGCTTATATAAGGCTTTTAATTTTTTTGCGGCTCCAGACATATTTGTTTTTTGTTATTTTGGTTCAATATGGCTCTTTCAACATTTTGGGTTGCCGACCCCTGCTTTAGACTATAAATGTTTTATAGGAGTTTAGTCTACATTTTCTTAAGTTATACTTTAATCATAATTAAATAAATACATTTAATAAATATGCAGCCAAATATAAAGAAATAAAAGTTCCAGGATCCTCATCCATTAACTTCATTGTAAGTTCTCCACATCTCAGGTTTTTAAAAGTCAAAACTGGATGTTGATGAGTTACGTTCAATAAAAAAAAGGGACAAACTGACATTAGTTTAATTTAACTATGGAATGAAAGAACAGTTTAATCCAGGTTTAAAGTTGAATAAAGTCACACTAGAATGTTCAGGAATTATCCTCCTAAAATATTATATAATCCTAAAGTCACTCCACTGTCAAGGCTTTTTTAATTGAAATATTTCATAAATATATTATTCTCTGCATTTGATTAAGTTTTTCTGTTTTCCTGGTTCTGTTATTTTATTGGGCGACAATATGTAAGTTTAGAGTTTAACTATGTGGTTGTTTTTCCTGAGTTTGTGGAAGACAGGTGTTTGTATTTGGTAGAGAAAACGTTCGATGGTTTCATCATTTCGGACCATACTTCCAACCATCTGTGCTGTACAAAAAGCTGTAAAAGCTACAGCTGATAATAAAAGCTTAGCTGCAGCAGCTAGTCATTTTTTAATGCTCTCCACATTAATTTTACATTTATTTGTCTCAGTTGGCGTCAAAACAGCTTTAAACGGCTCGGTCCAACTCACCAGAGATGAGTGGTGCGGTTCCACACCATCTTCTCCTCCTTCAGGGTCAGTCTCTCGATGACGCCTTTGCAGTTATCAACAAACTGACTGTTCAGAGTTTCCTTCACCGACCTCACTACACCTGCAATGAGCAATAAATGATTTGTAGTCATTGTTAGCAAGTTGAAGTGTGAACTAGCTGTATTGGTGCAGTAATGATGCACAGTAACTTGATTTTTGACCTTCTATGACGGCGTATGGGACACATCTTCCAGGAGTCTCGGACAGAATGTTGATCAGATCCTGGTCGATGGAAACTTTCTTGGCTTCCTGAAAGCGGGGAATTGACAACATTAAACAGCCGTCGTGTCACAGTGCGTTGTTTTCACACATTCCTGACATTCTGACCTTCAACCGGGCCACGGCGGTGGCTCTGCTCCTATAGATCGTGTAGAAGAGGGCGGTCAGGGCCGAGCTGGTGGCCAAAACCACCATCTGGGCGGTCGAGGGTTTTCCGCCGGAGTCCATCACGCGATCTGCAGCGTGCAGCTGCTGCAAAGGAGAAGAAATATTAGAGCATAATTTATATGTTTAATATTAAACCATCATAAAGAGGAGTAAATGTAGAGGACTATAAAGGTGGATTTTTCCTCTGACATGTAGTTAAATATAAAGTATTCGTATTGTCCTTATTCGTACTTCAGAAAAGATTTTTACTGTATTTTTGCTTCAATATCATCAATTAATGAGATTTTACATGCAAACTATATTAGATACTGCTTATTACCAGGTTTCTTCATAAGGTACTGGCAATGTTATAAAATTCACAAGCCTCTTTCTGTGTAAAAAATACGATTTTACGTGTACGGCAAAGTTGAAATAAAGAAGAAAGAGCGTCAAATTAATAAAATATTAGTGTATAATTTATATGTTTAATATTAAGCCATCATAAAGTGGAGTAAATGTAGAGGACTATAAATGTTTCCTCTGACATGTAGTTGAATATAAAGTAGCATCAAATGAAAAGTACATTAAAATGAATAAATGCACATAGGTATTTTCTACAACACGTCTATTATTTCTGTGGCTGTGGTTATTTTAATGCTAAATTAGCCTTTACTTTCATTTTCTGATGTTGACATTTGATATAATGAATTATATAGAGGCTCAAGCTAACTGCAACATCCCACAAACAGAAGATGTTAAAACCAAAAATATATAACTTTTGTTCTTCAAAACCGTGTTATTTAAATGTAATATAAAAGTACAGTAATGTTCAGACTTCCTTTATTATCCATGGCTGCTAGCTACGTTAGCATCATGCTAGCTTCAGCCTGAATGGGACAACGCGATATAAACCGGCGGATATTGAAGATATTGCCGCTGAAATCCGTCAGGAAATAAAACACTGAAAGCAGAGACGGCCCCTGCAGACCACAGAGAGACGAGCAAACCTCAGAATGTGTCCCTCGTCCCTTCAGCAGCGGCGATTTAGCGACAAACTACAAACTAAGAACCAACGTTACAGCTGCGGCTAAACAAACAGGAGCTGCTGCAGTTCCGCTACCGACCGGAAGAGGGCGGTGCGTCACCAGGGATACACGGAAGAAACTTTAGAAGAAAAAAAAATAGATAAATAAATAAATAAATAAATAAATAAATAAATAAATAAATAAATAAATAAATAAATAAATAAATAAATAAATAAATAAATAAATAAATGATATTATATAATATATAGTATTATAATATATTAAAAAATGCTTTTACAAAGTTCCAGTGCATATGGGTAATAATACTGATAATAATAATAATAAAGTTGCTTTACATGGTTAAATCATAAAAAGTACCACAATTAGGATTAAAATCGGATATACAATAATACAGAGTACAGTATATGCTGTTATAAATACCATCACTACTTCTAATAATTACATGAATAATAATAATGATACTGGTAAAACATGATAAAACAAATAATGAACTTTATTTATACAGAACTTTTTAAAAAATATTAAGTGCTTTGTGTGGTTAAAAAGATTGCGGTAAAATCTGATCTAAAATAAAACAGAAGATAGTATATAAGGTAAAGAAAATAGCACCTATAGTTCTACTAATAATTATTATTATGATAAATGCTAAAGTTATATAGTCAAATAAATACAGAACCATCCATCCATCCATCCATCCATTGTCTTCCGCTTATCCGGGGCCGGGTCGCGGGGGCAGCAGTCTAAGCAGGGACTCCCAGACTTCCCTCACCCCGGACACGTCCTCCAGCTCCTCCGGTGGGACCCCAAGGCGTTCCCAGGCCAGCCGAGAGACATAGTCCCTCCAGCGTGTCCTGGGTCTTCCCCGGGGCCTCCTCCCGGTGGGACATGCCCAGAACACCTCCCTAGGGAGGCGTCCAGGAGGCATCCTGAGCAGATGCCCGAGCCACCTCAGCTGGTTCCTCTCAATGTGTAGGAGCAGCGGCTCTACTCCGAGCTCCTCCCGTGTGACCGAGCTCCTCACCCTATCCCTAAGGGTGCGCCCGGCCACTCTGCGGAGGAAGCCCATTTCAGCCACTTGTATACGCGATCTTGTCCTTTCGGTCATTACCCAAAGCTCATGACCATAGGTGAGGGTAGGAACGTAGATTGACCGGTAAATCGAGAGCTTCGCCTTCCGGCTCAGCTCCTTCTTCACCACAACGGACCGATACAGCGACCGCATCACTGCAGACGCTGCACCGATCCGCCTGTCAATCTCACGCTCCATCCTTCCCTCACTCGTGAACAAGACCCCGAGATACTTGAACTCCTCCACTTGGGGCAGAGACTCACCACCCACCCGGAGAGAGCAAACCACCTTTTTCCGGTCGAGAACCATGGCCTCGGATTTGGAGGAGCTGATTCTCATCCCAGCCGCTTCACACTCGGCTGCAAACCGCCCCAGTGCCTGCTGCAGGTCCTGGCTCGAAGAAGCCATCAGGACAACATCATCTGCAAACAGCAGAGATGAAATCCTGTGGTTCCCAAACCAGGCCCCCTCCGGCCCCTGGCTGCGCCTAGAAATTCTGTCCATAAATATAATGAACAGAACCGGTGACAAAGGGCAGCCCTGGCGGAGTCCAACATGCACTGGGAACAGGTCTGACTTACTGCCGGCAATGCGAACACAGCTCCTGCTCCGGTCATACAGGGACCGGACAGCCCTTAGCAAAGAGCCCCGGACCCCATACTCCCAGAGCACCCCCCAAAGGACACCATGAGGTACACGGTCGAATGCCTTCTCCAGATCCACAAAACACATGTGGACTGGTTGGGCATACTCCCATGAGCCCTCGAGGACCCGATGGAGAGTATAGAGCTGGTCCAGTGTTCCACGACCGGGACGAAAACCACACTGCTCCTCCTGAATCCGAGGTTCGACTATCGGTCGGATTCTCCTCTCCAGCACCCTGGAATAGACCTTACCGGGAAGGCTGAGGAGTGTGATTCCCCTGTGATTGGAACACACCCTCCGGTCCCCCTTCTTATACAGAGGGACCACCACCCCGGTCTGCCACTCCACAGGTACTGCCCCCGACCGCCACGCGATGTTGCAGAGACGTGTCAGCCAAGACAGTCCCACAACATCCAGAGACTTGAGGTACTCAGGACGGATCTCATCCACCCCCGGAGCCTTGCCACCGAGGAGCTTGCCAACCACCTCAGTGACTTCAGCCAGGGTGATGGACGAGTCCGCCCCTGGGTCCCCAGTCTCTGCTTCCTCCTCGGAGGACGTGACAGTGGGATTGAGGAGATCCTCAAAGTACTCCTTCCACCGCCCGACAACATCCCCAGTCGAGGTCAGCAGCTCTCCACCCGCACTGTAAACAGTGTTGGTGAAGCACTGCTTTCCCCTCCTGAGGCGCCGGACGGTTTGCCAGAATCTCCTTGAGGCCGTCCGATAGTCCTCCTCCATGGCCTCCCCGAACTCCTCCCAAACCCGAGTTTTTGCCTCTGCGACCGCCCGAGCCGCGGCACGCTTGGCCCGCCGGTACTCATCAGCTGCCTCAGGAGTCCCACGAGCCAACAAGACTCGATAGGACTCCTTCTTCAGCTTGACGGCATCCCTTACTTCCGGTGTCCACCACCGGGTTCGGGGATTGCCGCCGCGACAAGCACCACGGACCTTACGACCACAGCTACGAGCAGCCGCATCAACAATAGAGGTGGAGAACATGGCCCACTCGGAGTCCATGTCTCCAACCTCCCCCGGGATCAGGGAGAAACTCTCCCGGAGGTGGGAGTTGAAGACCCCCCTGACAGAGGGCTCCGCCAGACGTTCCCAGCAGACCCTCACAATACGCTTGGGCCTGCCAGGTCCGTCCGGCTTCCTCCTCCGCCAGCGGATCCAACTCACCACCAGGTGGTGATCAGTTGACAGCTCAGCCCCTCTCTTCACCCGAGTGTCCAAGACACGCGGTCGGAGGTCAGATGACACGATGACAAAGTCGATCATCGACCTCCGGCCTAGAGTGTCCTGGTGCCATGTGCACCGATGGACACCCTTGTGCTCGAACATGGTGTTCGTTATGGACAAGCTGTGACTAGCACAGAAGTCCAATAACAAAACACCGCTCGGGTTCAGATCGGGGAGGCCGTTCCTCCCAATCACGCCCCTCCAAGTGTCACTGTCGTTACCCACATGGGCGTTGAAATCCCCCAGGAGAACAACGGAGTCCCCGGATGGCGCACTATCTAGTACCCCTCCTAGGGACTCCAAGAAGGCCGGGTACTCTGCACTGCTGTTTGGCCCGTAGGCCGACACAACAGTGAGAGACCTGTCCCCGACCCGAAGGCGCAGGGACGCGACCCCCTCGTTCACCGGAGTGAACCCCAACACGCAGCGGCTGAGCTGTGGGGCAATGAGCAAGCCCACACCAGCTCGCCGCCGCTCCCCGCGGGCAACGCCAGAGAAATAGAGAGTCCAACCCCTCTCAAGAAGATGGGTTCCATGGGTAAATACAGAACCTTCCAAAACAAAGTTACAAGGTACTTTTCATGGTTATAACCATTAAAATACCACAATCTGATAACATTAAAACATTAAAAATATTATTACTAGTATTTATAACATTAATAATAATGATAAAAATATTAATAAAATGATCAACTTTATTCAGCACTTTCCAAAATAAAATTACAAAGTATGTTAACTTGTTAGAACCTTAAAATTAGCAGTAAAATCTGACACATGAACTAAGAGAGTAGGTTTTATATAGAAATGCATACAAGCATTATGTAAGAGTTTCTGATATTAAGAAAGAAAATGAATCTCAACAAATGAATGAATAAAAGATGGTAGTGATCACACAAGCTGAAATGCTGAGACTGAGCGGAGGTCGACTATTAGTCATTAGTGCATGAACAGCCAGAAGGAAACTGACTGCTGAGGCTGCTCTAACAAGAAAAAAAGAAACAGACAAGCAAGGATGCTTATAGTTATATTTTAATATGTCAGTAAGAAAAGAAAAATAAAGCTGAAGCTCCTTGACCTGAAGGACGATATTCAACAATCACTGTCTGATTTGGAAATGACAAATATATGTATAAAACCAGTGTTGTAATATAATAATACTTGTTTTTTTCTAAAGAGTGTCTGTACTTTGCTGCAGTTTTCATAACTAAACTTTCCAAACCAAATGAAATTGCATTAGACTAATTGCAGGGAAATGGTGAAAACCATTTATCCTTCATGTGTTAAACGTGCTCCAGTTTTACCACCTTCGTTAATTCTTTATCATTATCCAGGCGAGAGGAAAACAGAAAGAAGAAGAAGAACATCTGTCTGTCCTGGGGGGGCAGGAGGCAGATGTGGAGCAGCAAGATCTGAACCGAGCACAGCGTGAGCAGCTGATCCAGATGTTCCTGGACGATGATGATGATGATGAGGAGGAGGAGGAGGAGGAGGAGGATGAACCTTCCTCACCAGCTCCTGCAGGTTCTGAGGTGCTGACATGACCCGGGTCCTCCAGACCTGGTCTGGGCCCTCAGCCCCAACATGCAGCTGTTATTCATATTATTAGTTACATCTTCAAACTTCAAGAGTTGCTAATTAACTATTGGTTAACTGCGATTATACAGTATACTGAAAAAATACAACTTTTACTTTAGGTATTCAGTTGAGTAATTTGAATTTTGAAGAAAACTGATTGTTTAAGTTGTCTCAATAGTAACAATAATAATAATAATAATAATCAGTTGTCTATTGATTAATTATTGGTCAACTGCAACTACATTTAATGTGAATAATTTATTCAGTTTCATGTTTTTTTTTACTCCATGAAAACAATTTTCTGAATTCGGCAAAAACCAATTATATTAAATTGTAGTGAATTAAGATATAGATGTTTTCTTCATTGACTTTATTTACATTTAATTTAAATTTTCCATATAAAACCTTGAAATAATCATTTTAAATTGCCCCAATAAAAAATAAATGCAATTATTTTTAAAATGTTTACAAAGTCCAGGTAATGGACATATTGTCCATATTTGAAATATATTTTAAATAAAATAAAAATGTTATAAATGCATTTAGATTTTCATTAATTATTGGTCATCTGCACTATAAACTAAAAAAACATCTTTAATGTTAATATTTATTCAGTTTAGGGTAGTTTTTAAATCCATGCAAACGGTTGTTGGAAACTAATAGAAGTTTCCTCATTGACTTAATGGTAGTTATCAATCTAGTTTAGCCTGTAATATTCGCAATATTTATTTGTGCAAATCTTGTTTCAAATTTATCCGAGAACATAAATTAGAAAGTTTACCAACTTATCTAATCACCAAGTGGTGAACTGCTCACAATTTCAGTTATAATGCATGATTGGGTCTAAGCAGAAAAATAATTAATCAGTTCAGGCTGGAGGTTTGGAAACCACAAAAAACACCCACTAGACTGTTTGTGTTATGAGTGTTTTCCTTCTCATTTCCATTCACATTTAAATTGTCTGCTGCACCAGGGATACACTGGAGAAACTATATATATATATATATATATATATATATATATATATATATAAACATCAACAGTACTACAATAAAAAATCTGCTTAAAAATAAAACAGAAGATAGCATATCAGTTAAAGGAAATAGCAACTATACTGTTACTATTACTACTAGTACTATAATATGTATTATAATAAATAATAAAAAACTGTCAAATTCATACAGAACCTTTCAAAACAAAGTACTTTTCATGGTTAAAACCTTTAGTTTTAGCCATGAAAAGTACCACAATCTGACATAAAATATGACAGAATATAGTACATTTTTTTCAAAATAAAACTACAAAGTGCATTAAATGGTTAAACAAAATACCACAATGAGCAGTAAATTGCTGCAAGCATCCTGTAAGAGTTTCTGATATTAGATGCTATGAGTGTTTTGCTTCTCATTTCCATTTCACAGTTAAATTTTCACACATTCTCCTCGCGCCGCGGCAGAGGACATAAAGCCTATTGCATAAAGGCTATTAAAACAGATTCCAACCCATAGAAATGTGAGGGAGCACCCAGCATGCACCTGGAGGGACCCGGGTCGCCTCCACCTGAGGTGACCCTTCCAGCTCAGGGTTCAACCCAGGCTGCATACAAATTATGCTTTTATTTTATTTAATTTTTTTTATTCCACACGACCTGATGCTCCAGCCGGTGTATTGTCATGCACACGCTTACATTTGGATAGAAAACAAATCAGTTGTGGCAAACAGAATAAGAGAGAGAGAGAGAGAGAGAGAGAGTGAGAGAGAGACGGGAGAGAGAGAGAGACGGGAGAGACGGGAGAGAGAGAGTGAGAGAGAGAGAGAGAGAGAGAGAGAGACGGGAGAGAGAGAGAGACGGGAGAGAGAGTGGACTTAATGTCTGAATAACTGAATTTAAATCAGTTATTTTTTCTCCTCAGCGAACAAGCAGAATATGATAAAATGTGTAAAATAAAAAGTCTTGGGTGATTAGACCCTATCCTGATGTCAACATGTTTATAAAGGGGGGTAATGAGGCAGAAAGTGTGTAGATAAAAAAACGGAGTTCTGGATGGTGAGAAGTGGTGAATTTGAGGTGTTGAGGTGTTAAAGATTTTGATAAAATCTCTATTTTTCGTACATTGCTTCGTTGTACATTCCTGTTGCATCATGTTTTCAGTGTATTTCCTATAGTTCTTAGCAGACACCAACATGTTCTGTTACTTAAACTAGTGCAGTGCTCTGGGGAAGTGTGTATTCCTATAGAAAGGTGGAAGCTTAAGTAGATTTTTATGTTTAAATGAGGGCGTATTGCACTGTTACATTGTTTCATCTTGTCTTATTAGACAAATTGTACATTAGGTAAGACATGAACGTGCATTGAGATTAGATTTAGATTAGATTAGATAGCTCCTTTATTGTCATCAATCATCAATGATGGAAAACCACCTCCACCCCATGCAGGACACACTGTCTGGACTGACGAGCTCCCTCAGCAACAGACTTATCCATCCAAAGTGTCTGAGGGAGCGATATCGGAAGTCCTTCCTTCCTACAGCTGTCAGACTGTACAGCAAGTACAGCTCGCAGTAACCCCCCCCCCCCCCCCAACAGAAAAAATGGACAGTACAAATACATTCATAATTCATATTTATATATATACCTGTATATACCAGTGCAATACTTTTTTAATTCATATTTATATATACCTGTATATACCTGTATATATCTGTATATATTGTTTTTTAATTTAATTTTGTAATTTTTCTTTTCCTTTTTAAATTTTTAAAAACATTTTGTAACTTTTCTAACTGCTGCTGTAGCACTGTAAATTTCCCCACTGTGGGACAATAAAGGAGCTATCTAATCTAATCTAATCTAATCTAATCTAATCTTAACGAGCAGTTGGACAGGTGTACCTAATAAAGTGGCCGGTGAGTGTATATACATTTCTCCTCTTTTCCTGCTCAGATGTTAAGTTATATTGATGATGAAGCCCAAATATAAACCCATCTCTGCCATAATAATCAGGTGCTTTATGGACTTGGTGTTGTAGGTTTTGTCTTGTAGCCCAAAGGGAATACAATAAAAAGAAATTAAACTTAACCAAATATAATCCGCAGGTCGTGACCTCTGTGTCCCCTGGTAGAGAATGAGATAAAGGTGGAGAGAAGCACAGAGCTGCAGATCCCAATAGAAAATGGAATAACGCTTATTAGAGCGTCTGCAGCGCTGAATAATTGAACAGGAGGTGAAGTTCTAACCAGCCAGCCAGGAAATACAAAGCCCTTCTTCTGGGAAGCAAATGAGTTGGAAAGGCGCTGGTTAAATCCTCTAATGCAGGATAAATACGGGGATTGTTTGAAATCCATTGTGACCGCATTGAGACGCTGGTTCTAATCCTGATGGACGCTGCGCTGATTAAACATGATTCTGTATTTAATGTGCTGTTGAAAATCCTTATGTCATGGAAAAAGTGTAATAAACTCAGCACTGGGAAGTTAACCTGTTAAAATAATAATAAAAAACCCTGATACAGCAGCAGCATTTAGTTTTCTCCATAATTCATGTTAAACCTGAGCTCCAACACTAAATAAAGTATTTTATCTGTTCCTGTTACAGCATCAATATATATCATCAATATCCACATCATCAATACAATAATAAAATAGTTTAATATAATATCAGTAGTAGCTGCAACTAACCACTATTTAGAGATTTATTTAGATTGGAGCTGTTTGTGGGATTATTTAATTGGCTCCTTTATAATCTCCTTTTTATACATCTTACAGAAAATATTCTTCATGTTCTTAATGATCCTCAGTGATTTATAGCATTTTATTGGCTAATAATTGACCTTTGAACTATTTTCTTGTTAAATCATTGAAAATAAATAAGCTTATTCAAGTTATTTTTCCTGATTTGGGTCAGTTAGTGTTTTTCTAGTTTTTAAATAAAGTATTTTTATCTGTAGCAAAGCACAATTTTACATGTTTTTTGCAATATTCTTTATTCTTTATTCTATATTTAGCCACCTCACATGTTGTAGATTTATTTTAATACCACTTTAAGTACAATAACATGTGTGATTGTAGGGTTATTGAATATTTAGCATCATTTATAGCTTTATTTATAGCAGTAAAACTGATCATCCCGTCAGCTCGTGCACCTTAAAAATCTTCCAGTTGATTTCTACAATGTGATCGGGCATTTGGACGTTGTGTTTTTGGCATTTATGATAATTACTACAGGACTGTGAAGGCACAGTTGAGTTTTCATCACCTTCAGTGTTTATCAGTATGAAGAAAGAACAAAAAAACACAACTACAAAAAAAAAGTACAAAAAAGTGCAGGCACAAACCTTTTTCAAGCCTGAATGAACCGATTCTGAATATTTAGTGAATGTTCTCATTCATCATTAATGTACTTTATAGTGCAGATATTTCAGTTTTCCCTGATTTTCGTCAGTTTTGTCTTGTTTTAAATAAAGTATTAATATGTCTTTATTTTTTTTTCAATATTCCACGGTAACTCAATTTTCTGTCTAACATCAACATAAATTAATTCTGACTCTTCTGTACTCTCCTCACATGTTGTAGATTTATTCTCAGTGAGATTTCTAGGATTTTATGGACTAATAATTGACCTTTGAACTCTTATCTTGTTATTTTTTATTTTTTTTGCTCTGTAAAAGCAACATAAATTGATTTTGATGCTTCACTTGTTGTAGATTTCTTTAAAACATCAGGCTGATAACTATTGTGGTTGTAGAGACATTCTGTATTTATAATCATTTATAATCATTATTCGTTTTAACCAGACCAATAACATAGTGAAGCCCATCCAGTTAACACAGGACTGGTGTGTGTTATTATCATTAGTTAAGATCATTTTCAGCTTTCTCCTTGTTCCGTTCCATCCGTCCATGGAGTGAAGTGAAGGCAGCAAATACGAGCTTTAATCATTTTTCCTCTGACAGCAGCACAAACTGAGTTATTGAGTTTATTGTGTTTGCTGTGTTCTTCAGTCGTATTTATCCGGGCTGGACCCCCCTGAAAAACTTAGCTCGGAGAAGATGTTAGTAAAAGTTTACAAACCGGTTATATTTTCTGCTCACGTCGACAACTTCTGTGGCGAATGTGCAAAACAGTTTTAGAATTACAGCGTCTGTGTGCTCTTTTGAAGGCAGAGCCATCGTCCAAAAATGTAAAGTGATGGTTTAGAGGCTCTGAAGAAATGATCAGCCAATCGACTATGACGCTTTTACACCTGTGGGAATCCTCAGATTTTATAAACTTTGCCTTTAAATGCATCTTCCTCTATTCATTCAAGGTACAGTACCTGTACATTTGTGCAAAAGAGGAAAAATTGGCATCTTCATTAGCTTAAATGCTATCACTGCAGCATTAACAATTCTGCACAGCACTGCAGAAAAAATCATCAACTGAGGTAGAAGTGGACAAAACAGTCTGTGTGCAGCTTCCTGATGAAAAAGTTGAATATTTTTCCAAAATATGCATTTTAGTTTTTTTTCCCAGAGGTTCAGATGAGAAGTTATTTTCAGTTTATCATAAGAAACTCGAGGTAGAAGAAAACAACTATAGCAAAAGCAACAGATATGTAGAAATTGTATTTTTTATTGACTTATTATACAGTTTCATCTACCTCCTAAGCCAAAGTGGGCATGATTTTACTCAAAATTTCAGATTTTTTTATGTAGTTTCCACCTTTTCCTCCATTCTCACACGCGACAACACGCTGAGGAATACGGAATGAGATAGAAATACCAAGGATATGGACACAAAACCCAAGGCAGATCTGTTTGCATTGATCAACGCAAGCTCGTATTGACTGAAACCGGCTGGTTATTTGCTCCACGGGTCAATTGTGTGTAATTCACTCACAAACATCGCGCAGTTAAGTGTTTTAATGGATTACGGCGGGATGCTGTTGACAGAGATCCCTGGAGCAACAAATGAAATCTGAAATGGTTTGGGATATATCACGGCGCCAATATCAGCTGGACGTCTTCCTGTAAAAATCCATATCATGCTCTCAAACTCCTGACGTCTGTACCGAACCTGACATTATGAACCGATTCAGTCAGTGTTAGAATTGCATGAAATCTATTCATCTATAAAGCAAGAAGCATCCATGATATAGATGCACAATGATGTAAATTCTTTTTTTGATAGATATTTAAAACATCATTATTACCATTAAAAGCTAAAATCCCATAGACTTGCATATTATAGCTCTATCTTGCAGCAGTGTTTTAATTGCAGTGTAAAGCTCCATATCACGGATCCTCCTCATGTTGCTTCCTAGCTCTTTTATTACAATTCAAAGCTCCGTTGTCTTATTTCTTAGTGCAACAATCATGCAAAAAAAAACCACAAGATAACATGTTAGTTTAACTGGTACTTTATTCCTCACGCTAAGGTCTTATTCCAAGATGCATTCAAAGACCGTCAGGAAATCCCAGAACTATCATGGTTTAGGATATACCACGGAGCCAATATCAGCTGGACATCTTCTTGTAAAATCCATATCATGCTCTCAAACTCCTGACATCTGTAGACCAAACCTAACACCTGACACACAATGGTATGTGTTTTGTGTGGAATACACATCATTATTATCATCCATCCATCCATCCATTGTCTATCCCGCTTATTCCCTTTCGGGGTCGCAGGGGTCTGCTGGAGCCTATCCCAGCGCGTTAAGGCGAGAGGCAGGGATACACCCCAGATGGTCGCCAGCCAATCGTGGGGCACACACACCATTCACACACCATTCACTCTCACACCTATGGGCAATTTAGAGTTTACCAATTAACCTGAGCATGTTTTTTGTATTGTGGGAGGAAACCGGAGTACCCGGGGAAAACCCACGCAGACACGGGGAGAACATGCAAACTCCACACAGAAAGGCCCCAGACCCAGGCCCAAGGCGGGTCTTGAACCTGCGACCTTCTTGCTGTGAGGCAACAGTGCTACCCACCGCACCACCGTGTCGCCCTCATTATTATCATTAAAAGTTAAAATCACATAGATTTGCATGTTGCTTCCCAGCGCTATCATTACAGGTTAAAATACCATTGTCCTATTTCTTTCTGCAAAATATTGCAAAAAAAAAAGTTGAAATCCCATAGATTTGCATGTCACAGCACTATCATGCAGCAGTGCTTTAGTTACAGTGTAAAGCTCGAAATCACGGATCCTCCTCATGTTGCTTCACAGTGCTTTCATTACAATTCAGTTGTGCAAACCGGTTGTGCAGCCAATGTAATGAAAAACCACACACTGAGACATTAGCTAGTTTAGCTGCTACTCTATTTACCTCACATTAACACAGGTCTTACTCTAAGATGTGTTTAAAGACCTTCAGGAAACCCCAGCACTATCACCTAATATAGCAGAATCTGGGCCTAGACTCATTTATTTATAAACACCTGGCCCACTATACTATACAATACAGAAAAAAAATAAGAGATTTATCATGAATTTGGTTTTACTTGGTCTATCAACACAATACAAAACTGATATGTAGATTAACCAAAACGTTCAACATAAATTACAGCCTTTTTCTTACAATAACTGTATTTGCATGTCTCTACTTATCTACTTATTGTTAACACTTAATTTCTAATCAGCCAATCGCATGGCAGCAACTCAGTGCATTTAGGCATGTAGACATGGTCAAGACAATCTCCTGCAGTTCAAACCCAGCATCAGTTTGGGGAAGAAAGGTGATTTGAGTGACTTTGAACGTGGCATGGTTGTTGGTGGTCTGAGTATTTCAGAAACTGCTGGTCTACTGGGATTTTCACGCACAACCATCTCTAGGGTTTACAGAGAATGGCCCGAAAAAGAAAAAATATCCAGTGAGCGGCAGTTTTTGTTGCTGCCAGAGGTCAGAGGAGAATGGCCAGACTGGTTCGAGCTGATAGAAAGGCAACAGTGACTCAAATAACCACCTGTTACTACCAAGGTAGGCAGAAGAGCATCTCTGAACGCACAGTACGTCAGACTTTGAGGCAGATGGACTACAGCAGCAGAAGACCACGCTGGGTGCCACTCCTTTCAGCTAAGAACAGGAAACTGAGGCTACAATTTGCACAAGCTCATCGAAATTGGACAATAGAAGATTGGAAAAACGTTGCCTGGTCTGATGAGTCTCGATTTCTGCTGCGACATTCAGATGGTAGGTAATGGTGTGGGGAATATTTTCTTGGCACTCTTTGGGCCCCTTGGTACCAATTGAGCATCGCTGCAACGCCACAGCCTACCTGAGTATTGTTGCTGACCATGTCCATCCCTTTATGACCACAATGTACCCAACTTCTGATGGCTACTTTCAGCAGGATAATGCACCATGTCATAAGTAACGTCAGTGGAGTCTGGAGAGGCCTGAAAACCATCTCAGGCTACAAAGAACCAAACTCCCAGACGGCAGGGGACCAACAGTGGGCGAATGACCTAAACCTATTTTTCAATAGGTTTGACCAGTCATCTGCCCCTCCCCCGGCCCAGCCTGCCCTGCTGCAGCCCCCCCTGACTTTACCTCCTGGACAATGCCCTCCCCTCCCCCCCGCTTCCACCTCCGCCTCTCAGCCCTGGCTGAGTTCACACTTACCAACGACACTCCACACCTTCAACCCAACCCCCTCCCCAACACACTCGGGCACACAGCCCCCCCTCTCCAGCCTGTCCCTCACAGCACTACAGGTGAGGAACAAGCTCAGGAGGATGAAGACGAGGAAGGCTGCAGGTCCAGATGGCATCAGTTCCAGGCTCCTGAAATCCTGTGCAGACGAGCTGAGCAGGATTGTAGGGCATATCTACAACTTGAGCCTGAAGCTGGGGAAGGTGCCACAACTGTGGAAAACATCCTGCGTGGTACCCATCCCCAAAATGCCACACCCCAAGGACCTCAGTGACTACAGGCCGGTGGCACTAACGTCCCACCTGATGAAGACACTGGAGCGCCTGGTCCTCGACCATCTCCGCCCCCTGGTGAGCCCACTGATGGATCCCCTCCAGTTTGCTTACCAGCCTGACATCGGGGTGGACGATGCCATCATCTTTCTCCTCCACCGTGCTCTTTCCCACCTGGAGAAGCCTGGAGGCACTGTGAGAATCATGTTCCTTGATTTCTCCAGTGCCTTCAATACGATTCAACCAGCACTCCTGGGGAACAAGCTGGAGAACACTGGGGTGGACCGTCACCTCACATCCTGGATTCTGGACTACCTCACCAACCGTCCACAGTATGTGAGGACACGGGACTGTGTATCCAACACAGTCGTCTGCAGTACGGGGGCCCCACAGGGAACGGTTCTGGCTCCGTTCCTCTTCACCCTCTACACTGCAGACTTCACCTACAAGTCACCAACCTGCCACCTGCAGAAGTTCTCCGATGACTCTGCCATCGTTGGCCTCATTGAGGATGATGACGACAGGGAATACAGAGAACTTACGCAGGATTTTGTCAACTGGTGCCAGCGGAACCATCTCCACATCAACACGGGGAAAACCAAGGAACTGGTGGTGGACTTCCGTAGGCGGGTATGCAATCCCCCGGCACCAGTGAACATCCAGGGAATGGACATTGAGATGGTGACATCTTACAAGTACCTGGGTGTTCATCTGAACAAAAAATTGGACTGGACTGATAATACAACTGCGCTATACAAGAGGGGCCAGAGCAGGCTCTACCTGCTCAGGCGGTTGAGGTCTTTTGGAGTGCAGGGGACACTCCTTAAGACGTTCTATGACTCAGTTGTGGCATCAGTCATACATTATGGGGTGGTCTGCTGGGGAGGCAGCATAACAGCTGCAGACAGGAAGAGACTAAACAAGATTATCAGGAAGGCCAGCTCTGTCCTGGGGTGCTCCCTTGACCCAGTGGAGGTGGTGGGAGAGGAAAGGATGATAAGGAAGATATCATCGATGATGGAAAACCACCTCCACCCCATGCAGGACACACTGTCTGGACTGACGAGCTCCCTCAGCAACAGACTTATCCATCCAAAGTGTCTGAGGGAGCGATATCGGAAGTCCTTCCTTCCTACAGCTGTCAGACTGTACAACAAGTACAGCTCTCAGTAACCCCCCCCCCCCCCCCCCCACACCCAACAGAAAAATGGACAGTGCAATACATTCATAATTCATTCATAATTCATATTCATAATTCATAATTCATATCTATATATACCTGTATATATATATACCTGTATATATACCAGTGCTTTACATTTTTAATTCATATTTATATATACCTGTATATATCTGTATATATCTGTATATTGTGTTTTTTAATTTAATTTTTTTTAATTTTTCTTTTCCTTTTTAAATTTTTAAAAAACATTCTTGTAACTTTCTAACTGCTGCTGTAGCACTTTAAATTTCCCCACTGTGGGACAATAAAGGAGCTATCTATCTATCTATCTATCTATCTATAAAGCTGGAATCATCTCAGACTGGTTTCATGAACATGACAATGAGTTCTCTGTACTCAAATGGCCTCCACAGTCACCAGATCTCAATCCAATAGAGCATTATGGGATGTGGTGGAACGGGAGATTCACATCATGGATGTGCAGCCAACTAATCTGCACCAACTGTGTGATGCCATCATGTCAATATGGACCAAACTCTCTGAGGAATGCTGCCAGCACCTTGTTGAATCTATGCCACGAAGAATTGAGGCAGTTCTGAAGGCAAACGGGTCCAACCCATTACTAGCATGGTGTACCCAATAAAGTGGCCAGTGAGTGTATATTTTATGTATAATAATTTTATATATAGTATTCTAAGAGAATGAGAAAATAGTGTAGAATCCTACAGATGCATCAACAGTCAATAGAGATGTTAACCTGTAACCTGCTGTAAATCTGATTATGAATATTTAAGGATATTTTCAGTCACAGAATGAATTATCCATCATTAGTCGGCTATGATTTAGATGTTTTAACGGATAGAAGTAGTAAATAATGTGACTAAACACGGCATTGACATGTTGGATAATATACTGTCAAATGTTACGTAGTGTAACCCTAAAAATTACGGTACAAGATAGTTTAATTCTCATTTTATCACTTTTGCTGTTGCACAATTTACACGTTCTGTGTAATCGTCATAAATCGATGCACTTTCAGACGACATGAAACCAACGTGAACACGAAATGTACATTTTGAGAAACCTAATTAATGCTTTTAAAGCTGTTTTTTAAAAGTTTATGACTTTCTCATGGTTTGTCAATGACCCATACACAGTAAAGTCTAATTATCTGTATATTATAGATATAGAATGTTGGAAAACCCTGGTTAGCTTTGCCTTTGTCCCAGCATGCTTTTGGAAAAGCTAACTCTATTCCTAGTATTTATAGTTATAGACACAATATGTATATTTGCATATACAGGTTGTTTTAATGCATTTTATTTTTTTAGCAATTACAGGTTTGCATCTTTGACCCCCAATGATTTAAGCGTTTCAGTCCGTTTTCAACCATGAACCGATGAAAACCACTTATGGGGCGGATTGATCAGTCGTGTCACAGCAACGCTCCAGTCCGTGGGCCGTTATTGATTATTGATTATTGATTTGCAGCCTCTTCTGTTGCAGCCCGTGGCCCGATTCATTCTTAAGATTTTTTTTTTTTTAAGAATTCACGGCAACCCGCCAGAATTCAAAGTTCAAACCTTTTCCCGATCCTTCAAAACTTGTTCGATAAACGTAACGGCTGCTGAACATATCCTCTGGCAGCGTCTGTCCGATACGATCAACCCGAATGAATAATTAGGCTGCGAAGCTTCGCCGGTCAAAAGGTACGACCTTGTGTTCAGCTCTGCAGAAGAGGAACAGAAACGTCCTGCAGGGTTTTAATCGGCGTTAGTCACCGTTCTACCTCCGCTCACATCAACCTCCCGATGCTTCTCTTTCTACGTGTCTGTCCCGAAAGGACTTCTGCTAAAAAATAGATGAATAAATAAACGCTGCATTGGAGAGGATGTTGGAGTTGTGAGTTTTGCACAAACTTCTTCTCCATCTTTGTGTGTAAAATCCACAAATACCTGATTTTATTCTAATATTTCAAAGAATTTACCAAACAGACGCTAAAAATACAGATAGTGTGAGATCTGTTTTTTTCTAAAATGTCATATATAATAATAAATAAATAGTTATTATGCAGCCAGTAGATTCACTTTCTAAATGTCACATTCAATTATTTATCTGGATTTTATATAGAGGAATGTCATGTTTCTGTATGAAACAGCAGCAATAGACAGCATGTTTGTTTATTTATTTATTCATTTTACTTTATTTAGATTTGCTTTTTAAAGCTTTTTAATAACAAGGGTGCATCAAAATTATTAAAGTGCATAAAAAAAGGATTTCTAATGTGAAACACCTGCACTCATTCTAATATTTTATAGAATTTACCAAACAGATGCTAAAAATACAGATAGTGTGAGATCTGTTTTTTTCTAAAATGTCATATATAATAATAAATAAATAAATAGTTATTATGCAGCCAGTAGATTCACTTTATAAATTTCACATTAGATTATTTGCTTGTTTTTTATATAGAGGAGAGAAAGAGGGTTTAAACTGTAAGCAGTAGAAAGCCTGTTTTTTGTTTTTACTTTAATAAGATTCACTTTTTAAAGCTTTTTAATATCAAGTATGCATCAAAAGTTATTAAAAAACATAAAAAAAACAATAGAATTTCTAATGTTAAAAGCCACAACGTCCACAAACACCTGCATTTATTCTAATAAATTCCACACGGACGCTGAGATTTTAAATGTCATATATAATAATAAATAAATAGTTATTATGCAGCCAGTAGATTCACTTTCTAAATGTCACATTCAATTATTTATCTGGATTTTATATAGAGAAATGTCATGTTTCTGTATGATACAGCAGCAACAGACAGCATGTTTTTTTTTTTTTTTTTACTTTATTTAGAAAAAACAACTCTGGCTCCTTTTCTGGTGTTTTTACAGTTAGTTTTGCATAAAAAAGTGTATAAAAAGTGCGCTCTGATTGCATTTTAAACACCTTATTTTTTGCATTATTTGTGGCTGCTGTAGTTCATTCTTCTGATCTATTGAATGCAACGTGCTGCCTCATCGATTTTGCAAACCACACACTGGCTCCTTCAAACCGCTCAGAGCCGTGATCCTGCTGCAGATAACTCTGATCTCCTTTTAATTTCTCTCGGCTAATTTTTTTTATTGATCCTATTATTTCTTTGACCTTACACACACACACACACACACACGGATTATTTGCTCTGGCGGCCCTGCAGGTCTCCTGTATCCTCCTCCTGCTCCTGATGTTCCTGCACTCGCCCCATTCATTAAATGATGACTCGCATGAGCTGTTACGTCCTCTACCACGTCGATGGGGAGGAAAATGTCAGCGGTTTACAATTCTGCAAAGCACAAATAGGTGGAAAGTCCACATTTAGGACATGGTGATGGTTGGTTGGTGGCTGTGATGCTTTACCCACCACTAAGGACACAAAGGTCATGACCTCTGCAAATCCATACACCCCATTTAATTATCATGACACCAACGTTGCCTCATGTGACAGAGATGCTCACATATTCAACGTGTTGAAAGCGAAAATAAAATCTACCACGGCTGCAGGTTCTGTTTTTTTAGAAGCTTTTGGAATAAATTGGAAGATTCTATCAAACTTAACATCGGACCGGGCTAAGGAGAAAATTGTAATATTTTAAGAAAATTAGAGAAACAGTGAAGTATCCTGCAGATGCATCGATAGAGATGTTTTAACCTGTAACCTGCTGTAAATGTAGCTCAGGATAAAATGTGAAAGGACATTAATAAAAATTAATATTTTAAGGTTAATTTCATTCACAGGATGAATTATCTATTAAATAATAGGCTGTGATTAGGATGTTTGGATGGATATAAGTAGTAATTAGCGTGGCTAAACATGGCATTATCATATCAGGTCATATACTACTATATATATATATATATATATATATATTTATATTTATATATATAAAAATATATATATATATAAAAAATATTTTTTATATATTTTATATATATATATATATATATATATTTATATATATATATATATATGTATTTTTATATTTATTTATTTATTTATTTATTTTTCCAAGATGGCGCCACGGTAGGCAGCCTGTTACGCAGCTCTCTAGTCTTTTCTTTCCTTTTTCTGGTTTATTTATTTTGTTTCAAGTTCTTTTTTGCTTAAATTTGATTTAATTTATCTTCTTCAGCCTTTCTTTTCTTTTCTTTATTCTGTAACGCTGCAGTAACAGACAAATTTCCCTGTTGTGGGATCAATAAAGTTTTATCTTATCTTATGTTATCTGATCTACTGTCTATGGGGATTTTAAATGTCATGTGGTGGTACCCTTAAAATTTGGTACGCATACTTTAACCATCATAAAAAGCTTTTTTTTCCAGTCTCATTATTATTCTTAAGTATTTAATAAGTAATATTAACTGATTGTATAGTCAAGATAAATTTATCACCTTTTCTGTTACACCATTTATTATTTCATGTCAAAATTTCTGTGTAATTCTTGTAAAAAGAATGGTACAAATGTGCTTTCAAATGACATGAAACCAACACAAACACAAAGTATATATATTTTATAGACCTGATAATTGCTTTTAGAGCCTTTTTGTACTTGATGTAACTTGGTCATGGTCATATTTTAATGAACGTGAACTGAATGAATTCCTATGTATGTCTGTGAACATCCGTCTGTTTCATTTTTCCAGTTTTCCAGGCGTGAATCTCAGGCTAAACACGCCGTAAAGAGCTTTACCTTAATGTTTAGCGGGAAAAAAAACATGAAATCTGGCCACAACACTAACCTCTTTCATTATTAAAACAGAATTAAATAGAATAGAGGCGACGATGACGTTGGTGAGGACGGAAATAATCTCACATTTTTGTGCAAATCCACACTTTACTCATATCAAGAGCTCATGTTTTAAGAATAAACTGAGAATATAGGAATGAGAATTGCTAATGTGAATTCTGGTAAATTTGATATTAAGATAATATCTAACACAGATTTTAAGTGTTAAGACTGAGGCTGCTGTATGAGCTTTGTCAATGATATTGAATAAAAAGAAACAAGAACTACAGTTATTCTTTTATACTGTTGAACTATGAACTATTACGCATGAATAATTATGAATGAACTAGTGCAATTTGTATTTTATGAACTGAACTTTGAACTAGTTCATGTAGAAAATGAACTTTGTCTGAGCTGGAAAATTAAAGACGTCCATCTTTTTTTCCAACCCAATTGTTTTTTCTTTTTCGATCAACAATACATTTCAATACGATCATCTTATATTATTATTTGAAGGATTTTTAAACATTTAGAATATTAAACGTCCATTCCAATGCACAGAGTGATTATGGGAAAACTATGAAAACCAAACAGAGGTTTATCCTGGTTTATCATTTTAACCCAAATCATGATATTTCCTCTAACCCCTGAACGCACCTTAGATATGCATTACATCAAATATTATGAGACGTATATCTATATATTCTTTTTAATTTTTATAACAAAGGAAGAACTTAAACTTAAAGATCTTCCCAGTGGAAGCAGCATATTGTTTTTTTTTTCCTGCTGGTGGTGTGTTATACATCAGTCTGATGTCCTGTCATCGTTCCCGAGCTCTTGTTCTTTACGGCGTTCCCCGCCAGCCTCCCCTCGTGTCGGCCGTAAATCAGCCATCCATCACCATCCAGGCCCCCCCTCATTGATCACACCCCGTAACTGTGGCCTGATGGAGAGAGGGAACCCAATTCAATTAGGCCGAGACAGAAACACGCAGCATACGCCGCCTCGGGTGAAAGGAAAAACCTGCGAAAGTGGTCGAGGGATTTCGTTGGAGGTGTTGAGGAGTGATCGCATCTCTGTGATAACATCCTGCAGCCTCCTGATGCTCCTGAGGGGGGATGTTCATCATCATTGGGGGATGGGGGGGGGTTTACAGGAAATGAGGATAAACTCAACCTGTTCAGGCTGGAGCAGGTTTTTCAAGGTTTTCACTTATCCAGTGAAATAGCTCCACATCCACCTGATGAATGGGCAGCGAATGGACGAACATGGATGTGGAAAAACACCAGAACTCAGGAATTATCCGTTAATTATTATATGTTTTTGTGCATGTTTAAACCTAATCTATAGGTTTATCATCAGGTCACTGGGCACCTAAATATATATATTTTTGAAATCCTGTTGTACTGAGGTATAATTCTAAATAAAGGATGTCTATTCTATTGTAATTTAATGCAAATGTTTGTGAAATCATCTGTATCAAACATACTACATAAGAGTTTTTTACTAAACGTTGATAATTTAATAAGTTACTTAGAACAATTTTTAAGGCTGCATTGAACATTTCTTTGGGTTTCTTGATGTGATGATGTTAGAAATCACCACCTGATATATTCTTTCCGTTGATTTCAGAATGAAATATCACAAATATTATGTGAATAATAATAATAATAAAATAAGTCCTATGACCTCTTAACTTTTCATCTACATTTTGACGTCAAAATCATAATTTGGCCTTAAAAAAAACTTGACTAATTCAAACTGCTGCTCGCGCCACCTTAAATAGTAAGGTTACTATTTAAGGTGGCACGCTAGATGTTGTACCTACTAAACACAGATAAGATAAGATAAGAGATAAGATATGACTTTATTGATCCCACAATGGGGAAATTTGCTTGTTACTGCAGCGTACAGAGTAAAGAAAAAAAAAAGAAAATAAAAGCTATAAAAAATGAAAATACACAACACTATGTACAAAATTCGTAGAATTTGTTGATCAGCATACACAGTATGCATTATGGACATAGAATGGAGAAAAATACTGATAAATAAAGTATGCATAAGCAAAGCATATACACATACATACATACATACACATACACACATATTTACATATTTGCATATATATACGCACATACACACATGTACACATACATAGCTAATGCAGACTTAAGGTGCAGGATGTGTGTGTAGAGAAAAGTGACTACAGTGAGTTATAAAGTCTTTTTGCTGTGGGGATGAACGATCTGATGAGTTGATGATGAAGCAATGATGCATTTTAAAGTGACATTAGTTCCAACTGGTTTACACCTTTCTATGCTGGTGAAGTGAATTGTATGTAACACAAAATAAAAAATAGTTTGAACCTTTTAAATCTCTTTAATTCACCTTGAACAGAGACAGATTCATAAAGATGCACCAGACTATGCTACAAAAAATGACGGTTTTCCTTGGTTTTCGACATTTTTACATATCTTAACACAAAGTGTGAATAGCTGTTAAATAAATAAATAAATGAATGAATGAACACATCCTTCAGTCGTGGCTGAAGCCCAGACAGGCGGTGAGTAAACTGTCGGCCTGGATATAAAGTGACTGGTGTCACCAGACTGGAGCAGATGGACCCGGGCTGAGGACGCAGCCCAGCGATAGAAGCCGCACAATCGATATCTATCCGAGAACCGGGCTCAGGAGTTCAGGCGAGACAGAACAGAACAAATGATCCAACGAAGACAGAGAAGTGGACACCTGAATACAAAATAAACCCGTGAGGGGACGGAGAACGGCGGGGAACGGACACGCTGATTGAGATGGACTGTGATGGGGAGGAAGAGGAGGAAGAGGAGGAAGAGGAGGAAGAGGAGGAGGGCAGGTGTGGATCACGACAAGAAAAACACGCAATAAAAACAGAACTTTGACAGGATGGTGACAGCAGGACACGTAACAGTAAAAAACTCCAGACACTTCCTGATTTCATCTCCACCCAGGGGTGAAAGTCCCATTCCGTGGATGGAGGAGGGACAATAAATAAAAGTAAAATTTCAGAGAATAATTTCTAGAGTGGATGAAAAAAAATCCTATAGCAGCAACACACTGGTATTAAAAGTAATAATAGTCGTTATAGTAGTGTTCCATGTTTAGTTATTTTTCTACATAAGGAAACTGAGATCATGAATCAATGAGGAAAAACTATCTATGTTTTTTAAAGGAGGCTTTTATTTTGAAGTACATTCAATTTACGAGGTCACATGACCAGTTATGAATTCATAAGGAAAAAATATTCAAATACTGCACTATCTTCACTTTTATATAAATTTGTGATATAAAACCTTTTTTTGGGGGGGAAAAGGGGGCTTTTATTTTGAAGGATGTTTGATTTTTGAGGTCACATGACCAGTCCCTTTGACATGTGAGCATCATTGTCTCCCATCCAATGGTTCACTTTTATTCAGAATTTTGGGAAATTTTCACCAACTAAAAGGTTAAACTCACTATCTGGGGTAAGTCATCTTTCATTTTTTTATATTTAATTTGATTTTGATGTTTTAACGTTTTCTAATATGCTAAAATAGATTTGTTGTTGTTTCGTATTGTTATATGGCAACAATTGGAAAGTGCATAAAACCCATTGAGTTACATAGCATGAAAACTAACTAACATTCTTAAACTGTATATTTATGATATATCTAATATTTAGGCCATTTTAGGTGATATAATTTACCCTGTCAAAGTAATATTTCATGCAATAAAAGGTTAATAACTTCCATTTTTTAGAGCTTGTTACCAATTATTTCGTCTAAACTTAAAAAAATATATATAAACTGTTGTGATAAATGACTTTCTATCTTCTACATATAAGTTTTTATTGTTTTTTCTAGCTACTAGCCGACTGTCAAAGTTAGCTGTTAGTCACTGGCCACGCCCACTGAGCCCGCCCACTGACCCCGCCCACTGGAACACGGCACCTGGATTAAACCACTTTGAGGAATGGGGGTTCTCAACAATTTAATAAACACACAGCTCAAATCAGTTTTACATTTAGTGATACTAAATGTGTTTCTTAACACTTAAATAATTTTCAAAATTATTATTTGTGTTTTTTGTGGAAGGGGTCATGTCCCCCCTCCCCCATGTGTTTCCCTGTGTTTCACCCTCTTCCTCGGGCTGATAAGTCAATACTTAATATGTGCGCCTATTTCTGTAAAGGCCGAACCGTGATGGATTTAGTGAATATATTTAGCATATCGGGCTGCGCGTTAATCTCCTGCCGTTGGAGTCGGGCTATCTCACATCACAGAAGTGATTTATGGAACTCGGCCTCGCCGTCACGCCGGAGACCCCCGGAAGACGCTTGCTCATCCTAGATCGGATCGTGGTTTTTCTTCGCTTTTTTTAAAATGTATTTCCAGCAAGACAAGAGTCTCTTCCGCTTCACGGCTCCTGCTCAGACTATTCCCAAAGCGGTGGATCGGTTCTCAGAAAAACAACACAGCCAAAACAACCAAACAGTTTCAAAAATTGAGTGAAAACTGTGTTTTCTAGGTTGATTTCACAGGAAATTATGATTTATGTATGTATATGTCAAAATCTGATAATTCCGCAAAAATCGTGTTGGATATTTTACAGATATTTCCAGATATTATTTTGTGCGTTTTACTAAAAGATTATTTCAGCCTCCTCAGCTTTTGGGAACTATACGATTTCTAAAAAAGACCCAAATACAGAACAGAAAAGAAATGCAGAAATAGTTCTGCATTCAAATTTCCTCTCTCCCTTTCCTCAATAATTGGAATAAATCAGGTCTACGTAGCAGATAGTGATTCAATTTATTTTCCTATTCATGCTAGTTTTCTTTCATTCAGAGCACACGTGGCCGGGCTTGAAAAACACACATTTACTTTCCAGTGTTGCCACAGTAACTTCCATTTCTCTGGAGTCATTGTCTCCACAAAGAGCTGCGGCCTCGGCGGCAGCCTCAGATGATGCTCACTGATTAATTGCGGCAGGATTCTCTTTTATCCGAAAGATGCCGGACAGTCACGTACATGTTTTGGACACAAAGCAGCATGTTCGTCCCATATTCTCTTAGTCATGCTCCGGAGCACAATCCACTGTAGGATTTCCAAGGAGCTAAGTATGAATATATGTATAAATTACATTTTTATTGCTTTTTGTAGTGAATAAATCTGTTCACGCTGAGCAGTGCTTTCAGTCGGGAGAAAGAAACACGTGACTGTTGCTTATGGACATGAATTTTCCTCCCCTCATTCCACCTCTTCCCACACTATCCCATCCCATTCCATCCCATTCCATCCCATTCAATCCCACTCCATCCCATCCCAATCTACCCCATCCCATCCCAATCTACCCCATCCAATCCCACTCCATTTCACACTATCCCATCCCACCCTATCCCATCCCAACCCACCCCATTCCACCCCTTCCAATACCATTCCACACTATCCCATCACATCCCAATCTACTCTATCCCATTCCACCCCATCCCATCCCTTCCCACACCATCCTATCCAATCCCACTCCATCCCACCCCATCCCATCCCATTTCACCCCATTCCATTACATCCCATCCCATCCCTTCCCTAATCCCACTCCATTCCACACTATGCCATCCAATCCCACCCCATCCCATTCTATCCCACCCCATCCCATCCAATCCCACTCCATTCCACACTAGGCAAGGCAAGGCAAGGCAAGTTTATTTGTAGAGCACAATTCATACACAGGGCAATTCAAAGTGCTTTACAGTTACACAAAATCACAAAAGGAGAGCAAAACATACATAAAATCACAAAAGGAAAATCATAAAACATAGAATTCATCAATAATTTAAAAAAGAGTGAAGAGTGTAGATAAGATACTTTCAGTTTTCATATGCACGGTTGAACAGAACTGTTTTCAGCCTGGTCTTAAACATTGTCAGCGTTGAGGCCTGTCTCACATTCTCTGGAAGACTGTTCCAGATTTTAGCTGCAGAAAACTGGAATGTAGCTTCACAGTGTTTCGTCCTGACTCTGGGCACCTGCAGGAGACCAGTCCCTGAGGTTCTCAGGGTCCTAGATGGCTCGTATGGCTCTAACATGTCATAGATGTATTTTGGTGCTAGACCATGAAGAGACTTGTACACAAGTAAAGCTGAGTGACAGGAAGCCAGTGCAGAGACATGAGCACTGGACTAATATGGTCGTATTTTCTGGTTCTGGTCAGGACTCGAGCTGCAGCGTTCTGAATGTTCTGTAGTTGTTTAACAGCTCGTTTAGAGAGACCAGTGAGCAGGCCATTGCAGTAGTCTAACCTGCTGGAGACAAACGCATGGATCAGTCTCTCCAAGTCTGGTTTAGACACTATATTTTTGATTTTGGCAATGTTTTTTAGATGGTAAAAGGCTGTTGATATTGTTGACTTTATGTGGCTGTGAAAGTTCAGGTCTGAGTCCATTAGCACCCCTAGATTTCTAACCTGTGTTTTTGGTTTTAGAGAACGAGACTGAAGGTGACTGATTACACGTTCTCTTTGCTTCAGTGGCCCAAAGACGATTATTTCAGTTTTTTCTGAGTTTAGCTGGAGAAAGTTGTTTTGCATCCACACAGTGATTTGTTCAATACAGCTACAGAGTGAATCCACAGGCCCATGTTCACCTGCTGTCAGAGACACATAGATCTGAGTGTCGTCTGCATAGTTGTGGTAAGACACATTGTTGCTGCGTATTAGTTGGCCTAACGGAAGCATGTACAAATTGAACAGGAGGGGCCCCAGGATTGAGCCCTGGGGAACACCACAGGTCACAGACATTTTGTCTGAAATGCAATTTCCAATTTCAACAAAGTAAGTTCTGTCCTCAAGATACGACTTAAACCAGTTTAGAGCAGGACCAGAGATTCCCAGCCAGTTCTCCAACCTCTGTAAAAGAATATCATGGTCCACAGTGTCAAAGGCAGCGCTCAGGTCCAGCAGAACTAAGACTGAGACTCTGCCTGCATCTGTGTTCAGGCGGATGTCATTTATCACCTTGATCAGAGCTGTCTCAGTGCTATGGTGAGGTCGAAAGCCAGACTGGAAAGTATCAAAAGCGTTGTGAGATAGGAGAAAGTCACTTAGCTGCCGATAAACAACTTTTTCGAGGACTTTACCTAATCCCTATCCCACACCACAACCCATCCCAACCCATTTCACCCCATTCCATTACATCCCATCCCATCCCTTCCCACCCCATCCCATCTAATCCCACTCCATTCCACACTATGCCATCCAATCCCACCCCATCCCACACCATTCCATCCCATCCCATCCCACACCATTCCATACCATCCCATCCCATCCCATCCCACACCATTCCATCCCATCCCATCCCATCCCATCCCACACCATTACATCCCATCCCATCCCATCCCACACCATTCCATCCCATCCCATCCTATCCCATCCCACACCATTCCATCCGATCCCTTCCAATACCATTCTACACTATCCCATCCCATCCCAATCTACCCCATCCCATTACATCCCATCCCCTCCCACACCATTCCATCCTATCGCTTCCCATCCCATCCCATTCCAACTTATCCCATTCCATGCCCCCAATGTAAAATGATAATGAAAAGAAAAATCAATGAATAAAATAGTATTACCACCTTAATAATTAAAATTCTAACAATCGTGGAGAGAAAAAAAAAGATGAGAACACATTTTGAGTAACAAGTACAACTGGGATGTTTTATTTCAATGCATAATTCATCCTGTTAATCTTCAGCTTTATAAACTACTTTAACTTCAGAAAATTTCTCATCGACTTGCATTTGAATTATTGAAAGATTTCATACATCTCTAATAAAAGTCGGATCCCACATTATTCTGACTGTATGTGGCCTGTTATGTGTTTGACAAGTACAATTACTGGTGTTAACAGGCCTCTTACAGCATCAGAGGGTTTTACTCTTACAGTTTACCAGCAATGCCACGTCAGATTTGTGTTTTGACTTTTAGCAGCAGATCACAGATTGCAGCTTTAATATTAAAAAAGTAGGAAGACGATTCTCAAATACACAGCAAGGACCAGTGTGTTCTATCTGTAAAAGTATTTTTCCAAGTATCCAAGAAGATTCAATTCAATTTAATAGACAGCTGGGCCGTTTCATTGTTTAAATCAGTTAACAGACCAGGCCTTTATTTGAGACCAGGCAGCTATTTGGGACATAAAAGACAGAGAATCAGTTCTTGACAAAAAATCCTGCTCAGCACAGTCATTTTTTATCCACAGTTCTCCTCTGCACATTTTACCACAGAAAGTTAGAATTTTAAGTCATACTTTTTACGCCATACATAAACCATGGTGATAGACAATCAATATGACCAGAGAGGGTGTTTTTAACGTCATACGAGCACAACAGAAACCAGAAGAAACTCAGAGGAACCTTCATGCAATGACTACTGCACAGTTTAGTTAGAGCTGCTATGCAGCCACATCGATTCTGCAGACTCTACTTATCCTTGCATAATACACTGTCAAACACATTTGGCAGTCATTCTAGTGTCTTTTTTCTCTGAAATCAATTATATAACGATGCTAAGCTTTTCTTTATATGCAAAGTTTAAACATTCGTTCACATTTCCATACAGTCAGTTCTTAAACAGTGACTTCATCATAAGTATTTGAGCAAAATCGAAATACATTTTAAGCCCATATCTGCATTTATTATATATTTCTTCTTTCAGTCTTTCTTTGTGGTGTGATTGGTGTCTTTTATATTCTACAAAGCATGACTACTATTTAAAATACCACAGTTAAAACAAATAAAACACCACAACACTTACGGTAATTGACTTTTCCCAGAAATGTACACATAAGCTCCTAGAAAGAGAGAGAGAGAGAGAGAGAGAGAGAGAGATGAAGGTGTGTTGGACGTTTCCTCTTCGGGTTCACCAGAAACATCAATAACGGCGACACGTCAAGTTTCAGAGGCGGACAGATAAATCAGGCTTCGGCTCGGAAGCCATTTGGAAGCAAAAAAATAACAAAGCAGGGAGGAGGAGGAGGAGAGGGGGTGGAGTGGGGGGGTGAGGCTCTTTGCACTGATCAGCGTTGCATGATGCAGACGGAGGAGGAGGAGGAGGAGGAGGAGGAGGAGGAGCGAGCTGGGGATCAGACGGCTGAGGCTCGCCGCTCTCACTCTCTCCTCCGTGCTTCGCCGAGCAGCTTCTCTCTCTCTCTCTCTCTCTCTCTCTTTCTCCTTCCTGTTATTCCGACTCTCCGTCTCTCTCCGGAGCCGACGACACAGCAGCTCCGGCTCCAGCCCCGGCTCCGCCATGCTGCCCTGGAGACGGAACAAGTTCGTCCTGGCGGAGGACGAGGCCAAGCCCAAAGCCAAGAGCCTGGGGGGGGGTCTGACCTACCAGTCCATCCTGTCCTCGCTGCTGCGCTCCTGCCCCGACCTGCTGCCCGACCGCCCCCCCTTCCACTGGGGGGGCGGCCTCTTCCACGCCAAGCGCGGGAAGGCGGAGCTGAACAAGGAGGAGCCGGTGTACGGCGTGCGCTACCTGGGCAGCGTGGTCACCATCACGGCCAAGGGCGACGGCTGCACGCAGGACGCCGTGGCCAAGATCTGGACGCGCAGCAACTACGGCGAGCAGAGCGTGAAGATGCGGCTCGCCGTGGGGCCGCAGGGCATCCGCATGAGCCCGGACAAGTCGGGCAAGAAGAAGCCGGTGCACCTGTACTCGCTGAACCGCATCACGCACTGCGGCGCCGACCCGTGCCGCCCCAAGATCCTGGCGTGGGTGTACCGGCACCAGGTGAAGAACATGGCGGTGGTGCTGCGCTGCCACGCCGTGCTGCTGGGCAAGGCGGACAAGGCGCAGGCCATCGCCCGCAGCCTGTACCGCAACGCCACGTCCGCCTTCAGCGAGTTCAAGCGGCTGAAGCGCCAGAGCGACTTCCGCCACGTGCAGCAGCAGCTGCTCGGCGAGGACGCCGTGCCGCTCATGCCGCTCCGCCGCCTGCTCAACGGCCAGTGCCACTACCGGCCGCCCGCCGACAGCCCGGGCAGCGCCGCCCGCCTCTGCTCCATCACCGAGGAGGAGGAGGAGGAGGAGGAGGAAGAGGAAGAGGAGGTAAAAGTGGCGGCGGACAAACGGCGGGTTCTGACCACCAGCACCGACCCCACGCAGCTGCTGTCGGAGCTGGACCTCGGCGCCATCGCCACGCTGGAGCAGTGCCAGATCAACTTTGTGGGCGGCGACGGGAACAACAACACGACGTTCACGTTCATCACGTCGCTGGTGTGACGGGGAAAAGCAAACGAAACCCCCAAAAACAGCGACACATTCCTCCCCCACTCAGGCCCCCCCACACACACACACACACACACACACACACACCACCTCCACGTACTGTGAAGCGTTTACCAGAAACTTCTCCCACTGTCTGTTGAAGAAGAGGAGGAGACAGACCATCGTTCTGTGGGATTCGTTTTTCTATTTCCCTTTTTTTTTTATTGCCAGACTCGGCCGTAGCAGTTTGTGAAAACTGTGTGTGTGCGTGTTTACAAAAAAAAAAGATGCACAGACTACCGATAGCACAACGAGGACGAGGAGGAGGAGGACGTCTTATTTTTGTGAGTATGCTCCACGCAGCGTTTGCCAGCAGGGACAGCGTCTTTTTCCCCGGAGTCGACTTGTGATATTTTTCTAAGAAAAAAAAAAGGGAGGGAGGGGAAAGCTCTTTGTAAATTTGTGTAATTCTTTTCTAACACGACAATCCTCGCGGACCGACCTTTCTGGGAAGAAGTTTATTACTGTTTTGCTAACGAATCTCGTCCGGCTGATGAATAAGGCTGTAATTTAGGAAGCAAAGCCATGGAGTCGACCAGTTTCTTGCCGCCGTTCGTTAACAGTCCTTCATCGTTTATGCATGACGCGTCAGCGGCACCTTCCGTGCCGAGCGCTTGTCTCTGCTCTGATGAACACTGTGATAAACAACCAGGGACAAACACACAAATGTTCATGCAGCAACGTCTGATTCTGTTCATTGTTAAATTCCATCATCTAATTTTTTTTTTTTACACATCAGCCAGTACAAAAAAAAAAATGGATCCTCTGATGTTTTAAATAAAACTTTGGCTATTTTTCTGTTGATTAATATCTGTGCCAATGTCTAAAGATAAAATTGTGATTATTGTTATATTTATTTAAAAAAAAAAACGATGAATAAAAATCACGTTCACTCTGTTTTTTTTTTCCTTCTTGAATCTCTATGTGTTCTTATAAGAGTTTATTCAAATGATGTGTGCAGATGAATGCATTTGCATGTTTCACATGTGAAAATATGTGGAAAAAACGTATTTGCTGCACCGGGAAAAGGGGGGGCAATTAATCAGCGGATCGGATTGTTTTCGGGAAACGAACATAAAGCACCGGCCTCCGACAGAAGAAGCGTGTGATCCAAAAAAAAACGGGGGTGGGGGGGGTCGGGAAGCCGAAGCCGCCCATCAAACATTTTTACTGCAAACATCAGCCGTTTCAGTGATGACCGACCAAAACGTTCAGAACCGAGAGGCGTTTACGGCGTTAGCGTTGTAATCGCCGCGATATCAGCAGCCAGTGCCATGCGTAGGTTAACGCTGTGTGAAATTATTGATGTTGATCCAGATCGTGAATTTCCTCTAATTGTCTTCTTGCGTAACGACATCAAAAAGCTGCTGCTCTGACAGGGTTTTGAAGAGCGATAGGAAAAGAACAAAAACGATGACTTTGGTTTGAATTACTTTCTGAGTGGACTCTCTTCAGCCGGAACATTTGAGATCAATACGTTCTCTTTTATTCCTGGAATAAACCCCCCCTCTGTCCGGGATCTAACGTCGGAGGAGAAGAGATAACGGATGGAATTCCCTGGAGATAAACAGTCACACAACGGCGTGGAAACATGAGGT
Source organism: Eupleurogrammus muticus (assembly GCA_036785175.1). NCBI lineage: Eukaryota > Metazoa > Chordata > Actinopteri > Scombriformes > Trichiuridae > Eupleurogrammus > Eupleurogrammus muticus. Next base: position 845,989 of record JAYKQN010000031.1, on the reverse strand, counting down.
TTTTATGTAAAGACCAGTAGGGGAGTAAAAAAAGAAGAGAAGAGGAAGAACAGGAAGTGCTGGGGCTCCATCGTGGTCCAGAACGGCGAAGGGATGGAGACCCTGATCCTGGAGCTGGTTCTGCTTCGTCACGTCTCTGGCCCTATGAAAGGATCCAATGAAATCAGACAAGACGAGACACAGGCCGATCGACTGTTGTTTCACAGCAGGAGCCAGGAGGAGGCTGCTGCTCCCGGCCACGCAGCTGCAAACACGGCGAGGTGAACCACGGGGGGCGGGATGGGGGATGGGGTGGTCTGGCTCGCCTACACCACGACGGGGACGAGCCCAGGAACAAACTGTTTCATCTCAGAGCAGCTGGCAGCAGGAGGATGTGCATTTGGTGATAATTGTACGATGATAAAAAAATAAATAAAAAGAAAATAATAAGTGTTGGCTGCGTGAAGGGAAAGAACAGGAAGAACAAGGAGAACAGGAAGAACAGGAAGAACAGGAAGAACAAGGAGAACAAGGAGAACAGGAAGAAGAAGAAGAAGAACAGGAAGAACAGGAAGAACAAGGAGAACAAGGAGAACAGGAAGAAGAAGAAGAAGAACAGGAAGAACAGGAAGAACAAGGAGAACAGGAAGAAGAAGAAGAAGAACAGGAAGAACAGGAAGAACAAGGAGAACAGGAAGAACAAGGAGAACAAGGAGAACAGGAAGAAGAAGAAAAAGAACAGGAAGAACAAGGAGAACAGGAAGAACAGGAAGAACAGGAAGAAGAAGAAAAAGAACAGGAAGAACAAGGAGAACAGGAAGAACAGGAAGAAGAAGAAGAACAGGAAGAACAGGAAGAATAGGAAGAACAGGAAGAACAAGGAGAACAAGGAAAACAAGGAGAACAGGAAGAACAAGGAGAACAGGAAGAAGAAGAAGAACAGGAAGAACAGGAAGAACAGGAAGAAGAAGAAGAACAGGAAGAACAGGAAGAATAGGAAGAACAGGAAGAACAAGGAGAACAAGGAAAACAAGGAGAACAGGAAGAACAAGGAGAACAGGAAGAAGAAGAAGAACAGGAAGAACAGGTAGAACAGGAAGAAAAGCAGGAAGAAGAACAAGAAGAACAGGAAGAACAAGAAGAACAGGAAGAAGAAGAAGAAGAACAGGAAGAACAAGAAGAAGAACAGGAAGAACAGGAAGAACAAGGAGAACAGGAATAACAGGAAGAACAGGAAGAACAGGAAGAACAAGGAGAACAGGAATAACAGGAAGAACAAGGAGAACAGGAAGAACAGGAAGAAGAAGAAGAACAGGAAGAACAGGAAGAACAAGGAGAACAGGAAGAACAGGAAGAAGAACAGGAAGAACAAGGAGAACAGGAAGAACAGGAAGAACAGGAAGAACAAGGAGAACAGGAAGAAGAAGAAGAACAGGAAGAACAGGAAGAACGGGAAGAACGGGAAGAACAGGAAGAACGGGAAGAACAGGAAGAACAAGGAGAACAGGGAGAACAAGGAGAACAGGAAGAAGAAGAAGAACAGGAAGAAGAGGAAGAACAGGTAGAACAGGAAGAAAAGCAGGAAGAAGAACAAGAAGAACAGGAAGAACAAGAAGAAGAACAAGAAGAACAGGAAGAACAGGAAGAAGAACAGGAAGAACAGGAAGTCTGAGTGGGGAAAGGAGGTTGGGGGTTAATGTTTGACCCTGTAGAGCTGTGGTTTATAGAGGTTATGAAAGGCAGTGATGAAAAGGGGACAAAGGACAAATATAGTGCGTTTTGACCACTGAAGAAGGCACTTTAGCTCCCAAAACAACACATCAGGATACATTTTGGGCTCCTGGAGGGCATTTTAGCAAAAGACTCCCCAAACCCCACTGTTGGAGAAAACGTGTGTTTGTTTAAACGTTTTAAACCCCATCGCTTGCAGCATACAAGGATATCCTGTTACAGTCAGAGAGAGAGAGACGTTCCCCAGGATTAAAACATCAAAAGACAACAAGCTGCACTTTCCATCTCGTGCATACCTCGCATCATCGTCTTCTGCGATCGGAGTTGCACACCTGGCTTTTTGCAAATGAGGCGCCGTGAGTTTTGCAGCAGCAGCAGCATCTGTCAGAAGCCCAGCGAAGCAGAGGAGGCTGCAAACGACCGATGTTTTCTCACCGGTTTGTGCTTTCCCCTTGACGTTTGCAGTGCTTCTCACGTTGAATATTTCACGGCGCCGACAGTGAGTGAGAACTCATTAGACTTTATTAGACCTGGAGGTGTCAAGTGATCTCCTGGGGGGCGCCAGCTGCCGCCCACACTGCAAAAATAGATAAATAAATTATTTAAAAAAACAAGAACCTCGTCTGCAAACTGACTCATTCATGAGAATCAGTCAAACATAATAAGCAATTCCAAAAAACCCTAAAGAAGAAAAAAAGAATCACACGCAGCTGTGAATTCACTTAATAGCGTGTTCATGAAGAGTGATTCATAGTGTTTCTGCAGCGAGATAAACGGCCTCAGATCAATTAAATGGTGGAAAAAAATATTTATAAATATATATATATATATTGTTTCAATCAGCATGAACTGCTAACGCTGTTGGATTGATTAAAATTGAGCCTTTTCTGCCTTTATTCCACCATTAAATGACTCTTTGCAAGAAAAGCTCCATAAAGGCAGTAGAAAGCCATTAAACGCACTGATTAAACTCAGCAACCTGGGACCTCACGTTTGTGTTTCTCAAGCATTTTTTTAAATTTATTTATTCATTTTTGCCGCTCACGTCCTTGTGGGGGTTCACTTAAAACGTTTTTTTTGTGGCTTGTGTGTCAGCATTAGAAAAAAAGCTGTTAGATCAGTGAGCTTTCAGTCCTCACTAGTAGGATGATTTTAGACGCTAGCGTCCTACTAGTAAGATATTTTTGTCCTCTACTAGTTCCACTACGTTTTTTTGGCAAATGGTAGGGCTGAAAAGGGGAAAAAAGGGCAAATATAGGGCGTTTTCATCACTGAATGGATTTTTGGCTCCTGGAGGGCACTTTAACATGCTTTTTTGCTGCAAAAAGGGCATTTAGGAATGGGTTTTGGTTCCTAGAGGGCACTTTAGCATGCACTTTGGCTCCTATGGCACCTAAAGGGCATTATAACATTCTTTCAGCTCCCAAGAGGGCACTTTAGCATGTTTTGTTGCTCCTAGAGGGAACTTAAGCATGCCCTTTATCTTCCAAAAGGACACTTAAGGATGGATTTTTGGCGCCTAGAGGGCACTTCAACATGCTTTTTAGCTGCCAGAAGGACGCTTACGAATGGGTTTTGGTTCTTAGAGGGCACTTTAGTACATTATTTGGTTCCTAGAGGGCACTTTAGCATGCCTTCTAGGTCCCAAAAGGACACTTAAGGATGGGATTTGGTCTCCTAGAGAGCACTTTAGCATGCACTTTGGCTCCTATGGCACCTAAAGGGCATTATAACATTCCAAGAGGGCACTTTAGCATGTTTTGTTGCTCCTAGAGGGCACTTTAGCATGCCCTTTACCTTCTAAAAGGACACTTAAGGATTGATTTTTGGCTCCTGGAGGGCACTTCAGTAGACGGTTATGCTCCTAGTGGGCACTTCAGCATGCATTTTAGCTCTAAAGAGGACACCTAAGGATGAATTTTTGGCCCCTAAAGGCACTTTAGCATGCATTTTTAGGTACCACACTTTTTTTTGGTGAATGCTCAAGAGATCACAGAACAACACGCTGATTTGGATCTAAAATACGAAGAGACGGGTGGTTTTTTATGATTGCATTTTTTCATTGTTAAAAGACAAATGCAAATCCTTTGAGGATTTCCTATCTATAAAATAAACTCTACCCAGACATATAAAATATTTATCTCCAGCCTGGCCAGCTGCAGCAATAAAAAGCACTTCTTTTTTTGCTGATAATAATAATGCATTCTAATATTATTCTCAAGTGACATTCTCCGAACAAACACCCCCCGTGGTAATGCTCTACATTATCATTAACTAACATTTGTGTGCACCTTTTTTCTTTACCTTGTGTGTTTTTAAATTTCTGGGCATGCTCACTAGTAAAAGCAGATTGATAAACATCATTTCTGTTCCTCACACTGATCTACTAACCACAGCATGTGTAGTAAATGGTGAAATAATAATAAATCTTTTTTTGTGTTTTCACATTTGTTCTAATAATCAGAACAACTTCCATCCGTCCATAAAACGACAGTGTTGGATTTTCCTGAGTGTCTGTGAACGTGTCTCAGAGTTTCAGCACAGTTTATATTAGCTTGTAGTTTATATATATATATTATATTTAAGACAAGAAACTTACTACTTTTACTATATTGGCTGCATAACTGGTGCAGGAAAGGCTTGAATGGTAATGACATGGTTGGATATTAACCTTTTTTTTGTGGCATAGACACAAATGTAGAGCTGCTTTTTCCAGGACTTGAACCTGGGTTTGTTAATTATGATGCAAGTGCACTACCCCCTACACCACCACAGCACGCCTATGGGATTTTCAGTTTTTAATGATCATAATTTGTAATGATGTGTTGGATATCCATCCAAAAATGTTCCCTGTGCCATGAAGCAAATTATCTCTGAAAGCTGAGGTTGATCTGACAAACTTTATAGATAGATGTAGTCACGTGTTGCATGGTTTTCATTGGAGCATTACATGCAAGGCCTCGTGGCCTGTAAATAGAATATGTTGCTCATTCAGTCAATCAGTTCCCGTTTAAAATCAGGGAACAGAGATCTCTTGTACAAATTAAAATTCAAAGAAGAGTACTTTTTTAGATTTTTTAAAGCGTGCCTACAGGGGACCTTTAAATATCATCAAAGTCCACACTGTGCGATCCCCTAATAGCCCATAAGCTCATTTCACTTCAGTTTTTGCATGAATTAAATGAGCAATAGATGAACCTGGGATTTAGTGAGCTGCTGCTAGATGCATCCAGAATTTGCAGTCTCCTTTTATTATTCTCGGCATTAAAGCAAAGACGTTCCCAAAAATGTGTAATATGGGATTAGCATCAGATCAGTTCAAGTTGTTGTGGATCTCAGGTTAATAACAGATAATCTTTGTTCTATTAAACAGCTGCCGCAGGTCTGAGAGACAAATAATAGTCGAGTCGTGTGGAGACGTTATATATTTAGCCTTTAGAAAACACAGGGGGAGCAGGCAGAGTAATTGGCTGCAATTATCATCATATGTGTGTCAGTATTTGCAGTAACAGCATTAGAGATGTACTCAGGCATATCACATTTTGGTTCTCGAATCAGACTGTCTGCACTGTTTTCTTATTTATTTATTATTTAATTTTGATCAGAGACTTGATTGTCCAGTATATGGTGGACAATATAGTGTAATGTGCTTTAAAAGACTGGAAACGGGAGGGATACACAGTGCAGTTAAATTAGATATTAGTCATATTGTGTGGCCTGAAATGACTTTTTTTTTTACACAAAACCAAATGGAAATTGATAAAAGACCCCCTCACAAAGTTCCCTCACAACTCTCAAGGCTTTCTAAACTGGATATAATATAATATAGTTTGGATATGCTAGGTCTTCTTCTTTTTTGGGGGGTTTTAAAGCAACCAACATCCAAAAAGTTGCATTGCATACGTTATTGTACTACATCCTACTACAGAAATTCCTCTTTCAAGACAATCTCTGATCAACTCAACGTAATTCCTGCAAAAAACTGGCTAAAAGCTCCTTCCTGTTAGCAATGCTATCGCCACCTGCTGCTTTGGGATGTTGCACCACATTGATTAAATCTGATTTTCGTGGCTTTGTGTTGAAAAAGTTCGGTAAAAGTTAGGTGACCTTGTTTGGTCCTAGAGAGCCGCAGTGGGTCCACGTTTTCTGTACCTGGTTCCACTAATCAACCATTAGATTCTCTCTTGGACCCGCGTCGTGACCTCTGACAGAAGCACTTTGCAGAAAAGGTTTTTGAAGGAGAAGAAAATTAAGAGTAGATATAAAAAGAAAAAAAAAAAAAACAGCCTTTTTCTGCACCTGAAGCATTTTGTCGGACAATGAAGAGGAAATCAGTCCAGCATCTGTTTGTCTCCAGGTTTCCACGAGGGAATGGTGAACGTAGAAACCAGAGAGCAATCACTTACACACACACACACACACACACACACACCATCAAAAGAAACTGGGCCAAGACACACACACACTCATGCATTCACAAAGCTGGGGGCATTTCATTTCGATAGATAGTGTTTGAGGATAAGATGAGGCTTTTTCTTGATTCCCTCTTCTCTTTGATGAGCTCCAGACAGATGCAGGGGGATGAAGGGGGGGTGCATGGGGGGGGGGCGGCGTGGGACCAGGTTTGTTGGCACCGCAGGAACGGACCCGAGCCACCGGTCCTGAACAAACATGGCTGCACAAACACAAACAAACAAACAAACACAGAGGGAACACCAGGACAAATCCTGCACGTTTTTTTTAATTTTTTTATTTTCAGCTTTTTCCTCACGCTCCGCTGACCACATTCAGAGTCATTTATGGATGGTTGAGCCCAGCATAACTTCCACTGAATTTCTTATTTATTCATCAGGAAACAGTACTAACAGTGCGTATGGTGACAGAGGGAAGACACGTGCAAATACATTGAATTATGCAATGCAACAGAATTAGTATATTCCTGATACTATAATAAATGTTCATGCAGGAAATGATGGAAAGGATCAACTATCCACATAATTAGTGCAGGGAATATGCACTGAAGTAAACTTCATTTTTTTTATGTAATAGATGCTATTTTTGCAGAGTCGTACCATTTCCAGTGTTTGAAATATTATTCAGAAATTGTTTCCTCGTCTAGAACATATGGCCCATTTTTCATGATTGATTGATCTTTTTTTTTATTTTGATCCTCCAAACACCAGATGATTCATCTGGAATGAATAAACTTATACAACAGGGCATATGGGACATTTGGCAGGAGGATTTCGACCACAATTTTCCTGAGTGGAACGGCCGTTAAAGCGGCTATAATCAATATGTTTCATAATAATCTATCAAACGACGCTGTCAATATAATGTGCGAGTCGCACTCGTGGTGACGAAGCAGCGGAGATTTATCAGCGGCTCTGCAGCTTCAGCAAAACCCTCTAAAAACCAACAAATGCAAACAGACACAGGAGTTTTCTAGAGCAGCGTAAATATTCACCAGAGGGACACGAACATGCTCCATGTGAACGATAACGTTGCTGTGCAATTACGCATCTGTTTGTTAACTTAAAAACAGCCAAAGCAAGTTCATTTGTATAGAACATTTCAACAACAGGGTACATAAAGCGTTTAGAACATTAGGAAAAAGGAAATGCATTATAGAAGAAGTCATTATTAATTAAAAGATGCACTAAATGAAAATAGTCTTTTTAAAACACCAGAATAAAAGTGGTAGTACAAGGACCAACGCGTAAAGAATTGTGTTATTTACCAGAAAAGCAGCGATTCAGCCTTGATGTATAAGAACAGGGTTGCTGCAGACCTGCAGTTCACTGAAGTCTGTTCCAGATTAAATTCTGCTTCTCCGAGTTCACTCTTGGCTCTGAGAACAAAAAAAAGAAACAAGAAGAAGCAGATAACCTGCTTTAGTCTATAAACTGGGATTGAAATATATTTGAACCATTTAGTGCAAAACACAGCAGTGTAGAGGCCTCAGAACTGGAGTGATGTGATCTACTTTCTACAGTTTTCCAAATCCTGCTGAGTCAGTCGATCCTTGACATATTTTTTCAGGGGAAACTAACCTACACTTTGTATGGCTTTTGGAATTCAGATTTTTTTATTTAACATTAATGATTGAAGCTGAGTGCTGACTTTTAATTCTTGATATTGGCACCAAAAACAATTCCTTACAGTTTTATCTGTGTTTAAATGAAGGAAGTTCTCTGCACCACCCTCTGAAGAGAGTCAGTTCAGTCAATGCATTGATGTGCATGGAGGGGTGGGAGTCCCAATTGTTGAAAAACATGTACTAAAGTGCCCTTCTGGAGCTAATATTTGTGCTAAAGTGCCTTCATGGCTCCCACATATGAGCTCCAGTGTGCGCTGGAAGCAAAAATGTCAAAATGTGTGATAAAGTGCCTTTAACACACACATAATCACTGATTAACTCACTTAAAGTATGGTCATTTGCCAATGATTCACCAATAAGACCATGCATTCATTCATGTTTTTGTGCATTGTTCAATCCGATTTTTTTTTTTTTAGATACAAAAACAACATAAAAAACATCATAGAGTTAAAGGCAACTGGGTTCATCACTATGAACATATTATATTACATATTTTGCCTAAAAAAAGCAGCATTGAAAGGTATAAAAATATATTAAGAACCATATTGAGATTATGGTTCATACCAATCTTTTGATTGTAAAAAAAACAAAAAATGTGTTGTTGCATGGCAAGATGTGTATATGTGCTTTTGCATGATATGACCTTGCGTTAGCATGTATTTATTGAACAGAAGAGGACCCAGAACGGAGCCTTGGGGAACTCCACAGGTGATATAATACATTCTTTTCTTTGCTGCTGATTTTTTTTTAGATTTGCATACAGATATTTTATATTTAACCTCCTCATTAGACAATTTCCTGGTAATTTCCTCTTTATTTGTGGGATATTTCGTGGGTGTAATATTTCGCCAGCCACAGATTTTGGGCTCCACTTGGATCACCTCCATTGAGTGATTTACAGGCATGACAAATCCCCCTGAGCTCCTTTTTTGTGCATTGTTCAATCAGATTTTTTTATTTTGAGGTATTAAAACAACCTGAAAAACATCATAGAGTTAAAGGCAACTGGGTTCATCACTATGAACTATTATATTACATATTTCGCCTAAAATAAGCAGCATTCAAAGGTATAAAAATATATTAAAAACCATATTGAAATTATGGATCATACCAATCTTTTGATTATAAAAAAAACAATAAATGTGTTGTTGCATGGCAAGAGGTGTATATGTGCTTTTGCATGATATGACCTTGCGTTAGCATGTATTTATTGAACAGAAGAGGACCCAGAACGGAGCCTTGGGGAACTCCACAGGTGATATAATACCTTCTTTTCTTTGCTGCTGATTTTTTTTTAGATTTGCATACAGATATTTTATATTTAACCTCCTCATTAGACAATTTCCTGGTAATTTCCTCTTTTTTTTGTAGGATATTTCGTGGGTGTAATATTTAGCCAGCCACAGATTTTGGGCTCCACTTGGATCACCTTCATTAAGTGATTTACAGGCATGACAAATCCCCCTGAGCTCCTGCCTCAGACGGTGCAGGATTCACATTCATTTTGGTTCAGCCGGAAAGTCATTAGAAAACCTGCCAGTCTCTACAGGGTGCAACCTTGAAGTGGAGGGGAATGATGGAGGGGGGTAAGGGGGGGGCATCCTCATCCTCATCCTCATCACAGACATGCCTCAATAAAGGATAAGAGGCATTAAACATGCAATACAGTGCATCACACGAAGGCTGAGCGCGGCACAACATTAGCTTTGTGTATTTTTAACAGCAACGTGACACATAACTGCTTGAACTTCATGCGTTATATATTTATATATAGATAAATACACCGCACACCACATTTATCCGTTCCGACGCACTCGTTTATTCACAGTCGAGTTTTTCTTCCTCGTATCTGTTTTGTCAGTTATCTCTCCACCAACTCTCTGAGAATGTTGACACACGCTAGAGGGGAATGCTGATGAGATTCCCCGGGTGCGTGCACACACACACACACACACACACACACACACACACACACACACACACACACACACACACACACGAATAATGCAAATTAGTTTTTAAAAACTCAAACACTCAAAAGACGTTTCCCCCCCACCAGCATATTCCTGCAGCCTCCATCCCTTCATCAAGTCTTCATTATCGTCGCAGGTAGGGAGCGAATGTGTCGGCTGTGGCTCCAGCTGTGGCTCCAGCTGTTGGCCTGATGAACCACTTCAGGTCTGAGAGCGGAGGACTGAACAGAACCAACATGGCCACTTAGCCACATGTCCATCAAATGTGGTTGGAGTAGCACAAAAAGCGTTCCAGTGACACAACATCCAGAAAAACAGCATGTGTTGTGTCTTTATCTGTCTTATCTATACAGATATGTATATGTTGATTTCTTAGAGTTATTATGAAAAAGTTAAAGGCCGAAAAATATGTTTTAGCATCCCTATGCAGTGGCGTGGGTGGGGGGGCAATTGTGGACTCAATATAAGGTATAAAATAAAATATAAACCATATTGAGATTATGGTTCATATTTGATACCAATATTTTGATTGTAAAATGCAATGCAATGGCATACATGGGAGGATGAGAGTGGAAATTGCAGGGTCAATTGTTGAAAAAGTGCCCTCATGGCTCCTCAATATGAGCTTAGAAGCAAAAATAAGATAAAATAAGATAAGATAAGATAAAACTTTATTGATCCCACAACGGGAAAATTTGTCTGTTACTGCAGCGTTACAGATAAAGAGAAGAAAATAAAGCTGAAGAAGATTAAAAAAAAAAAAAACTATAAAAAAAATAAAAAATAAAAACACACAACACAATGTACCGCATACACAGTATGCATTATGGACATAGAATGGAGAGAAAATGCTAATAAATAGTGAGAAAAAAGTATGCATAAGCAAAGCATATATACATACATACATGGACGTACATACATACATACATACACATACACACATATTTGCATGTATATATATGGACATACATATCCACGCACATACCCACATGTACACATACATAGCTAATGCACACTTAAGATGCAGGGTGTGTGTGAAGAGAAAAAGTGACCAGTGAAAAAGTGACAGAGTGACTACAGTGAGGTTTATGTTTGTGCACTAAAGTGCCTTCGTGGCATTCAAAACGTATGTTAAAGTTCCCTCTGGGAGCTAAGAAGATGGCTGAAATGCTTCTTTTCCAAGAATCACATTAAAAAAAGCTCTAATACAGACAACATTACATAACGTTAAACTGACAGATCTGACCAAATACCCCGTCTACTTGAATGAGAAACCGCATTAAAACTTTTAACCGGCCCTGAATGCATCTTTAATAAACTTTCAGATGCATATATACATGTTGAAAAAAAGTATTTTAAAAGTTCAGTTTGACACCTCAGAATGTTAATTAGAGCATCAGTATGGCGGGAAGCCGGTGAAATGCAGGAATCCCTGCAGAGACGTGCGTTCTGCTGCCGCTTTCTGTGCGGTAAAAACTGCATGACGCGTAAGCAGGAACCTGGAAGTGACCTCAGTGGAGACGTTTCATCTTCTCCTCGAAGTAAAGACGGATGCATCAAAGCGAAAAAAAAAAATCAAAACGCCAAACTCCATAAGTCTTGATTTGAAGAAGTGATAAATGAGCCGCGAGGAATGTGTCGTCTTCTTCTTCTTCTTCTTAGAGATTCAGAGCTGCTCACTTTTCAAACACGACTCGGGGTAAAACGAATATCTCCCGGCTGCTTCGCCCCCGTGAAGGCACTTGTCAGTTTATATCAGCTTTGAAGACGAGAGACAAATGAGCCGGACAGAGCGTGGAGCGGAATTATGGCGTTTAACATTCTGAGCAGGACAACACTCTGTGCCAGTGTACGTGAGGATGATTGAGAAAACGGGAAACAGAAAGCGATGTAAATAATGATAATAAAAAAAAATGAATTGAACAGATGCCGCCTATTCATTCATTTTCATATCTCATTTATATCACTTTTTGTCTTAATTCAAAACGCCAACGCTGCTTTCCCCCAGGCGGCGTTCTTCTTCTTCTTCTCCTTCTTCTTCTTCTTCTTCTTCTTCTTCTTCTTTGGCCTTTGATCGTGAGGATCCAGCCACATCACGGCTGCTAAAACACACTGATGAAAGGCATTTCACGGCCTTGTTATCGTGACTAATCAAATCAGAGCAGAACGCCGGTCACTTATGCAAACATGAATCGGTACCAGGGGCTTATTTTGTGCTCGTTGGGATTTGCAAAAAGAAAAGAAACCAAACATAATATAGCTGATTAACAAAAAATATTCTAAACATTTAAATCCTATTAAGATTACATGTTAATTATGACCAATTTTGACATTAAATTGAAGTTAAATTGAACAGTTATCATTACCGTAAATTCTCTAATATAGCCTTTGTGTGTTCATAGTATAAAATAAAGTTTAATTAGTTCTGTTAAGGGGCGACACGGTGGTGCGGTGGGTAGCACTGTTGCCTCACAGCAAGAAGGTCGCAGGTTCAAGACCGCCTTGGGCCTGGGTCTGGGGCCTTTCTGTGTGGAGTTTGCATGTTCTCCCCGTGTCTGCGTGGGTTTTCACCGGGTACTCCGGTTTCCTCCCACAATACAAAAAACATGCTCAGGTTAATTGGTAAACTCTAAATTGCCCATAGGTGTGAGTGTGAGAGTGAATGGTGTGTGAATGGTGTGTGTGCCCCACGATTGGCTGGCGACCATCTGGGGTGTATCCCCCTGCCTCTCGCCTTAACGCGCTGGGATAGGCTCCAGCAGACCCCTGCGACCCCGAAAGGGAATAAGCGGGATAGACAATGGATGGATGGATAGTTCTGTTAAAAAAAAAACTGCACTTAATCATTTGATTAAACATTCTAGAAACACATAGAAACCTCAATACTGACAATCTAGATTTTCACATAAAGGTGAAAGAATCGGTACCAGCAAGGTTTTAGAAAATTTGGATTTGCAAAAAAAAAGAAAAACAAACATAATATAGCTGATTAAGGAAAAATATTGTAAACATTTTAATCATATTAAGATTACACATTAATTTGTCCCAATTTAAAAATTTCAAGCACAGATCAAACTACACAGTGAATTCAATTAAATTACCGTAAATTCTCTACTAGAGGCCCAGGTCTTTATTTACTCGAGCATATTGTTCCTAGGCCTTTGTGTGTGTGTGTTCATGTGAACAAGTTTAATAACAAATATAATTTAATTAGCTCTGTTAAGAAACTGCACTTATTCAATTGATTAAACATTCTAGAAACTCCCCAACGCATAGAAACCACAATACTGAATATATAGATTTTTACATCAAGGTGCAATAATATTGCATATAGCTACAAGTGATTAATATAAAATATGAACAAATATATATTATGCTTTCAGAAAATTTAATTCTATATTCTTGAGCATTATTTCAGTCAATCAGTGAATTCAGCAATTATACAAAGTGCATAAAGTCAATTAAAAAAACATAACTATTGATTTTGCTTTGCATAGTTTAGCATGGTCCTCCTTGCAGGTACTGATGAGATGACGTCTGTAAGTGTCAACCCTGCAGATACGTTGTGAGGAAGTTAAACATCATCATCTCTATTTAACCATGAACCTGTGGGCTGCTCAGGGACGTTTCCTGCTGCCAATCTGCACCGTGTGTTTAATGGAGCTGTGACCCGAAGCCCCCGACGGAGCTCATGGTCTCACGGCCTGAACCAGACTGAAATAAACTGAATAAACTACCAAGTAATGGCAGAGATTCAATGAACCACAGGGTGCCTTTAAACAGCAGGTGCAGGTGTATATTTTGATAAAATACCCTCAGTTCCAAATAAACACTGATTCTAATTTATTAAAAAACAAAATATATGCTGCTGCAAGACAGTACAGTAATCTGAAATTTTTTCTTTTTAGTGTTGTACGGTAGGTGCTGTTTTAATAAAAGTTTTTTTTTTTTCAGTTTTGCTGTGCAAAAAATAAAATTAAATATCTGGTAATGATCTGGTAAGTGATTGAAACAAGTATTATTATTATTATTTTGGTTATTTATGGAAATCCATTTAATATTTGTCAAGAATAACAAATATTGTGGTGCCACTAGAGGAACATTTAGGAAATAAACATCAGTGTGATTCATCCTGTGGGAAACTCATCTATATCCATCTAATAAAATAGACCTTTTCCACAGTAGCTATAATGACATGAAGTAGTGGATAAACAGGTGTTACTGTGATAATAATTAGGGTGAAGAAAAGGAAAGGAAAGAGGTCAGCAGTGTGATTGAGAAAAAAACATAGTCGCAGAATTGCTGAAAGTTGCAGTAATGGAATATACACCTGTAATATCCACATGATCCTGATGATATCAGTAGCAGGGCTGCAACTAACCACTATTTTTTTTTATATTTGATTTAGATTTGAGCTATTTTGCAATTTATAAGTTGGCTCCTTTATAATCTCCTTTTTAAATATCTTACAGAAAACATTCTTCATGTTCTGGAATGATCCTCAGTGTGATTTCTATGACTTAAATGGACAAAAAGTTTTCATTGAACACTTATCTTATTAATCATTGAACTGTGCAGATAATCAGCTTTTTCCTTTTTTTACTGATTTGAATCATGTTTTTATGTAGTAAAACACAATGTTAGATTTTTGCTCCACCACAGAAACATAAATTGATTCTGACACTTATGTCTAATCAACAGTGACATCATATATTATAATAATATAATAATAGATAAGAAGGTGTTACCATGATAATTATTAAGGTGGTAAAAAAAGGAAAGCAAGAAAAGTCAGTAGCGTATATAATACTCAGATCCTTAGGATTCATCCTCTGGGAGCCATGAATCACTAAAATCACCATAAGCCAAGTCTCTAAGTGCATTATTAACACCTTTTCTCTGACTTTCTGGTGGTGCTGCTCTGTGACATAAAACTGTCGCAGAATTGCAGAAAGTTGCAGGACTCGTAACAGCGAGTGACCTGGTTGTGCATCCGCAGACTTAAGAGCTCTCGTTTGCACAGAAATGCGTGTAAGTAACATCTGTTTGTGCCGTGCGCTGCCTGGAGAAAAATGAGAATTAATGACTGAATGTTGCCGAATCCCCCCCCACCCCAGGGACAATGAGGAAGTCAGTGCTGCTTGAATGAAAAAAGCCTCACAGTGGAAGTTCATCACAATGTAAGACAACCAGTGAAACATTACAATCCCACTCATTGTTTGGAGAAACAAATGTGACGGAGAGAGATAGGAGACGACTCAGTTTGTTTGTTTTTGTGTTTTTTTGGCACTTTATAACTTTCCGGGAGAATTTAAATGATGCAATTACTGAAAACAATTACCACGGAAGAGGGAGCGAGAAGCCGGGTTTGCTGCTAACAAGGCGTTTAAACGCCTACAAACGAAGGCTGCACAGAGACACCCCGAGTCTGCATTATTCATTCAAAAACCTGAGGAAATAGCGCAGCGTGGCTCGGCCTCCGTAACGACCCGAGAGCTCCTCCAACAATAAACCAGACCGCTGAATAACTTACTAGCTGGTGTGAGCTAAAGACACAAGTGTAGTTTCGCCTGTAGTGTTGGATATTTCCCTAAAAGATAAATGAACCTCCAAACGCTGAGCCAAAGCCTCCATCTGTGGAATCAGAGCTGCTCCACTAATAATTAATGTGGAGGCAGAATGAACGTTTCACATCCAAATGTTAAAGTCTCCAAAGGGAGAAACTTTTAATCTGTCGTTAAAGCAGCTGTTAGATTTGTCTTCTTTGGTATTTCTTCTTGGTTCGTGTTCATCTTGAAGCTGCAAAGTTGTCTTTTTATGCAGAGGTGACATGACTCTGAGCCTCCACAGCGTAAGTTGAGCCACAGTTTGTGCAGCGATGGAGTCCAAAATAAAAAAAAAAATGAATTTAAAAAGCTGCAAAAATACCTTTTTTTTAATGCATCAAAGAGGATTTATAAAACATGATCAAGCTTCCAGCTTCTGGTGATTTTAGAGGTGTTTTCTTTTCCTGCAATGAAGCTGCAACAAAGGCTGAAAAAAATATGACTAGAAGTAAACAGAGACATGAAGACAGGAAACTGGATTGGAAATTAAATCCCAGCACCTCTACATTTTCAGATTTTTAAACTTTTATTTATAAATCCCATGTTAATGAGCTCCAACACTAAATAAAGTATTTTATCTGCAGTAAAACCCAATGTTCCTGTTACAGCATCAATATATATCATCAATATCCACATCATCAATACAATAATAAAATAGTTTAATATAATATCAGTAGTAGCTGCAACTAACCACTATTTAGAGATTTATTTAGATTGGAGCTGGTTGTGGGATTATTTAATTGGCTCCTTTATAATCTATAAATACTAGTTTGGTATAATTGATTCTAACTTGCCTGTAGTCACCCCACATGTTGTAGAATTCTTTTGATAGCAGGTATAAGAAGAATAAACGTGGTGATTGTAGAGATATTAATTCATTAATATTATTATTAACTTTCACTAATATTCGCCTGAAAAATCATTCATCAGACCTACAGCAACTTGGACTTTTTAATCACCATCTCTTAAGGTGGATTTTTATCATAAAAAGGAAAAAACAGTAAAACATTTTTAAAAAAAAGTAAATTTCCGTTGACGTGATTAGCATTTTTTTACTTTGCATTTCAAAATAAAAGCCCCAAAAAATAAGTTGAAGGTAAATTTGTTGGTATTTCTGGCCCTCTGCATAGGGAGCGATATACATTTCCACATAAAATCTTATGTTTTATAAATATAAGAACGAAATTGCAATAAAACAAAAATGATGGTTTTATTGAATTTATTTTGCCTGGGAGGTTTTGTCTCCTGGAAACAAGCGGTGATGTATTAGACTGAAAAGACAGAATGAAGGAGTTGTTTTAAGTCTGTTTTAATAATGAACGTGCGGCAGATAAAGAACATGACAGCATTTGTGTTCATTCCTTTCTGCTGTAGGTTTGTGTTCTGTGGTTTATTCGTGGTGGAGCAGCAGAAGCTGCAGCCTCCGTGTCAGACTCCACCACAAACTGGATGCGAAGGATTTACAGCAGAACCAGATTGAAGCGACTCGGGGGGGTAATGAGGCTCCTTTAAAATGAAATTGCCTTGGGGTGAGGTGGAGTGGGGGGGTGCATCGCTGCAGGGTTTTAACCTTTCCCCCCCTCCCCTATTATCCACTCACCCACCCACCTACACTAAGCATTTGCAGCATTTTCAGCCGTTCCACTGCTTCCAGCTCCAAGCATTTTTATGGCTGATACTTTGAATATCTGCAAAAATAATCATGTCCCCCATTCACATTCATGCTAATCAGCAAATTCTGAGCCTGCAACAAGCCCACAAAGCTAAACTAATACCGATTAGATTATCATTGCATATGTTTCAAGTACGAAGCAATGAAATGCAAATAAAATGGAACCAGTAGTAATTTAAATAGCTATGGTACATTATGTACAGACGATATATACATATTATATAACATGTATATGATAATTATGGTGCAGTGTATAGCACAGTATATGCAGACTATGAACAGGTTATGACTATATTAATGAGGAAATAGTGAATATTTCTGTCTAAAACAGACTTTTCAAGCATTGGATGCTTTCTGCAAAACTTCCTGGATTCACCTGATTGGACGATCGCTTCCAACAGTGTTCATTTTTAAGTTTTACTCTTGTGTCAAACACACATATTAGTTTTAGTCGTATTAAGTCAACTTGTATTAATACTCGTTTAGTGCCATTTTAGGCAATGAAAATTTTAAATCCAGGTTTAGCCAAAGAAAATATATTTGGATTTTAGTCGATATTAGACTGAAATCCAAAGTATTTTGTTCCAGTGTGAGTCAACAGTAATAGGAATGAAATATCAATAAAACATAAACGGTGAAATTTATTTTTCCTGGCTGGTTTTGTTTCCTAGAAACAAGCAGTGATGTATGAGACTGAAAAACCCTGTATAAGCCGATCATTGCGTAAGGGACACAGCACAGAATGAAGCCTGTTTAATAATGAACTTGCTGCGCAGATAAAGAACATGACAGCATTTGTATAATTTAGTGGATCACACATTTTTTTTTGCTTGTGTTTACCAGGCCGTGTTTGAAACAACGTCAGCACGTTAATATGAAGCATACGCTCTCTTTATATTACATCAACACGGTGAAGGCCAGTCGCCGCCGTCAGATAAATCAGCCGAGCGGGGACCAGGGTCCGGTCGGTGGAAGCGTCGCCTCCACACACTTCATCACCACGCTCCCGCTGACGTCCATAAATAGCCCCGTGTTAGAGGCTTCACGCCGCCCCCGGTGTTCCTGAGGCCCGAGGATGACGCCGCTGTGACTCCACCACAAATTATCACCACTACAATAATAAAATAGTTTAATATAATATCAGTAGTAGCTGCAACTAACCACTATTTAGAGATTTTATTTAGATTGGAGCTGTTTGTGATAATTTAATTGGCTCCTTTATAATCTCCTTTTTAAACATCTTACAGAAAATATTCTTCATGTTCTGGAATGATCCTCAGTGATTTATAGGATTTTATGGACTAATTGAACTTTGAATTGCAGATTATTTTAACCAAATCAGGAAGAAACTTCTTCTGACTCTTCTGTTGTCACCTCACATGTTTGGGTCCAATAAACTTTGTGGTTTTACAGATATTAATTCATCAATATTAATATTAATTTTCACGAATAACGGCCTGAAAAATCATTCTTCAAAACTACTTATGCAGCAACTTGTGCTTTGTAGGAACTTTTCTTCTCTTAAGGTGGAATTTTATTTATGCATTTGTATTATAAAATACAGTCAAGAAAGGGAAAAGGGAAAAAAGTCCATTCATGTTGACGTGATTTACATTTCTTTTTACTTTGCATTTCAAAATAAAAGCCTAAAGATAAGTCAATAGGTAATTTTTTGGGGTATTTTTGGTTCTCTGCACAAGGGCTTGTTTTGAGTATAGAAAGTCATCAAGTGATTGAGGTTTTGTTGAAATTCCTAATTATGATATTATTATAATAGTATTAAGTATGTCAAAATGTTGCATTAAAACAATTTACCTCTATATTATGTATTATGTAGATTCAGTCACTGTAATAGTAAAACTCAAACATATTCAAGTTAAACCTCAATCTAATCAAAACTTAGCTGTTTTTTCTGTATTGTAACTTCCACTAAATTTAATATTCAGACATTGACCCAAACCACATATTATACCTTACGTAAGTTAGCTTGTTTTAAGAAAAGACAGTGCATTTTAGAATTTAAAAAAGCACAAGTATACTTATATACTATACTATACTATTGCACTTATTTGTTTCAGTACAGTGCAGACTAATTATTTTTTTAGCAAAAATTACATTGATTTTCCAAGATATTTATAATTAATACATCCAGAACAACTACTTCTACTCCTGATTTTTGGTACGAAAAAAAATGTAGGTTCAGTCAATGTAATATATCCCACATATCTAAGTTAAATACAATCAAATTAAAAGTTAGTTGTTTTTTTTCCTGTAATTTAATAAATAAATGTAATATTTAGACCAGTGCTTTTCAACCACTGTAACCATGAGTAACCGTGTAGTACCTGCTCCTTCCGCCCACTAGGGGGCAGCAGCAGGTAGTAACCGCCTTGTGCTCGGAGACAAGCGAATTAGAGACGCACGGTTCGCGGCGGCGGGTTGACGGTTTGAGGATAGAACGGTGAAAGTGATGGATACGTTTTTGAAGAGGAAAAACACGCTTATTCTGACTGAAATGGACCCAGATGAAGGCGCTGGTATGAGCGGAGGTTTAAAAGGAACGCGACGACGGCGGTGACGTCAGCGAAGTTTTTGGCACGAGGCTAACGGATTTACTTTTACACCGATTCCGTTTTGCTTAATATATGGTGAAAATCTCTCCGAGTAAACTTAAAAACCATCTCCAAACGAAACAACCTTCATTTCTAAACAAAAAATGGCGAGTATTTTTTTAGCCTGCGTGAACACACAGAGAAACAGGCGACTTACATGAGAAAAAAATGCGAAGATAAATGAGATTAGCCCTAAAGCTAGTTAGCATGAGCATGTTGCTGAACTTGTGGCTAAAAAAAGTCCTACACTATGGCAGAGAAATTAAAACTTCCTGCCTGCAAAGCCATAGTAAATGAAATGCTAGGACCATAGTAAATGAGATGCTAGGAAAATAGCAAATGAGATGCTAGGACCATAGTAAATGAGATGCTAGGAAAATAGCAAATGAGATGCTAGGACCATAGTAAATGAGATGCTAGGACCATAGTAAATGAGATGCTAGGACCATAGTAAATGAGATGCTAGGACCATAGTAAATGAGATGCTAGGAAAATAGCAAATGAGATGCTAGGACCATAGTAAATGAGATGCTAGGACCATAGTAAATGAGATGCTAGGACCATAGTAAATGAGATGCTAGGAAAATAGTAAATGAGATGCTAGGACCATTGTAAATGAGATGCTAGGACCATAGTAAATGAGATGCTAGGACCATAGTAAATGAGATGCTAGGAAAATAGCAAATGAGATGCTAGGACCATAGTAAATGAGATGCTAGGACCATTGTAAATGAGATGCTAGGACCATTGTAAATGAGATGCTAGGAAAATAGTAAATGAGATGCTAGGACCATAGTAAATGAGATGCTAGGACCATAGTAAATGAGATGCTAGGACCATAGTAAATGAGATGCTAGGAAAATAGTAAATGAGATGCTAGGACCATTGTAAATGAGATGCTAGGACCATTGTTAATGAGATGCTAGGAAAATAGTAAATGAGATGCTAGGACCATTGTAAATGAGATGCTAGGACCATAGTAAATGAGATGCTAGGACCATAGTAAATGAGATGCTAGGACCATAGTAAATGAGATGCTAGGAAAAGAGTAAATGAGATACTAGGAAAATAATAAATGAGATGCTAGGACCATTGTAAATGAGATGCTAGGACCATTGTAAATGAGATGCTAGGAAAATAGTAAATGAGATGCTAGGACCATAGTAAATGAGATGCTAGGACCATAGTAAATGAGATGCTAGGAAAATAGTAAATGAGATGCTAGGACCATAGTAAATGAGATGCTAGGACCATTGTAAATGTGATACTAGGAAAATAGTAAATGAGATGCTAGGACCATTGTAAATGAGATGCTAGGACCATAGTAAATGAGATGCTAGGAAAATAGTAAATGAGATGCTAGGACCATTGTAAATGAGATGCTAGGACCATTGTTAATGAGATGCTAGGAAAATAGTAAATGAGATGCTAGGACCATAGTAAATGAGATGCTAGGACCATTGTAAATGTGATACTAGGAAAATAGTAAATGAGATGCTAGGACCATTGTTAATGAGATGCTAGGAAAATAGTAAATGAGATGCTAGGACCATAGTAAATGAGATACTAGGACCATTGTAAATGAGAAGCTAGCACCATAGTAAATGAGATGCTAGGACCATAGTAAATGAGATGCTAGGACCCGAAGCAGCTAAAGAAAATAGCCAAAGTCCCGCTCTCTAGCTGAGTTTTGCAGATCTACCTTTGGACACTTTTTGATTGGCAGCTGCTAAGGAGTTCCCCATGCTGGCCAAACGAAGCTATTTTGGACATTGCTCCCATATTTTTACACAACATATGTGTGAGGTGATCTATTCAAGCCTGACTGCTGCAAAAGCTAAAAACAGAGACAGACTTCATGGATTCCTCCAGGATATCAGCTGTGTTCCTCCAAGTGAGTGAGTATAAACATGAGAGATTATAAAATACTTTTTTTCTTTCTGCTTATTATATTCCTTTTCAAGATGTGATGACGGTATTCTTCAATTCTGCATTTTTTTAAATTACATAAATAATTGTATCCACTTTCATCATCTATCTAATGTTGAAACTCAACAAATCTGTATTTTTCATGACGTTGCGAAACTTTTCTTTTATTAAATGACTTCAGTCAGCAGTAAAAGTCTCTGACATTGATTCCCAAATAATTTGGAGGCGTCATTTACTGAAAACAGCGTTTGCCTTCCCATCGCCTTCATCATTCGGGGGAAACGGAGCCTTCTTTACCTTCGTTACGGACGGCAGGAATAAATTAATCTGTTGTCAGTGATTATATAATGTCAACCGGCTCCCACTTGGCATTTATGCGACTCACCTTTTCTGCGCTGGAGGTACAGTAATCACCTGAGAGAGGACGCACGCCGGCTCTGCAAATGTCAATTAGATATTGCCTGTCACATCCCAGATTGAATATTTTTCCCCTCCTCCAACCCTAGTGGGACGGTCTGGACCTGGAAAAGAAATAATAAGTGGGCGCAGCTGTTAATTGTTTCCTATGGATTCAGACGTGATATGAGCTGGTTCCTATTTTAAAAGTGGACCAAACAGGAAAGTTTGACGATAATTAAAATATGCCTCAGCAAATCACATCTCACCCACTGGGAGCAGCAAGGCTTTGAATAATAATAAAAATACATGACCAAATGCTTCGCATATTATCATCAAGCTGTGCCAATTTACCGCTTTAAGTTTACCACTACAGATCATCTGAATCCTGGGTGTGATATTTATGCGGCATATGAAAGATGTTCTATGTTTTGAGTAAGAGATATTGAGAGCTGTCGTCTTCTGTTTCTGTGGGAATGCAAAAAAAAGGATTGATGGGAATTACAGGACGTGACAAATCATCATCTCACACACCAGGATGAAAGTATTGCCACCCTAATAAAATAATGGCCTAACTCAGTGAGTTTTTAACCTAAATCATCTCATGATACTACTACCACGTCTAGTGAAAAAAAAAAGAAAAAAATCACCTTAATCCTCGTGTCCTATAGGACAATAGACATTTTACTAGGCCATTTAATTTTTTTTTTGTCTAAGTCAAAGTTTTTTTATTCTCCGGGATAAAATGCTTCGACTTGGTTTCATGTTCCAGTCTTCATGATGGCGGCTGCTTCAATATGCAAAAATCTGTGGCAGGAGACAAAGGGACCCGACATTAGTTTAAGTTAACTCCATGTTAATTTAACTTTAGAGTTTTCACTATGGAATAAAAGGATAGTTTAATACAGGTTTAAAGTTGAATGAAGTCACACTAGAAATCAGTATCTTAAACTGCTCTCTTCGGTACTAAAATGTATGGTAAAGTGCCCTCTTGAACCCCCAAAAAACATGTAAAGAGATCTCATGGGAGCTAAAACACACGTTAAAGTGGCTTCTTTGGAACTTAAAGGCATCTTAAATTGCCCTCTTCCGAGAAAATTGAATAGAAATCGAATAGATTATATATCGAGGAAGAGGCGTTCACAGGGTGGGCCTAATTGTTAAAAAAACGCGTGCTAAAGTGCCATCTTTGGAGCTAAAAAAAATGCCCTCTAGAAGCCAAAAAACAAATAAAGTGCCCTTTTGAGCCCAAAAAGCATCTTAAATTGCTTCGTTTGAGCTAAAAAAAAAGACCTAAAACACATGTTAAAGTGTTCCTTTTTAGCTGCTGCCTGTCAAAGAGTCTGTGCATGTCAGAGTAACATAATGTGACTTGTTGAGAAGACGGAACTCGTGTTCCTCATTATTTTTTTATTCCGAGGGCAAATGTTTTACAGTTCGCGTGCAGAAACAATTTCAGCTTGTGTTGAAGGACGTCTCTAAAAATGACAGAATGAACCGAATAACTCTGCACGGCTCCCTGCAGAAAACCTTCTTTCATATAAAAAAAAAATCACCAAATATTTACACAGTTCGCTACGGGTGCATGAATTTCAGTTCTCTGCAGAGCGGCGTCCCAGTGGAAGTGTGAATAAAAAAGAGCATTTGGGGATGAGCTTTTTCCCCCCTCTTTCCCACATTTTGAGTGAATGAGGTCCAAATCTCACTGATGGTGTGAAGCAAACAACAATAGAGCTCATCTGCGTCATAATAACTACGGTGAATAGCATGTGAAGAGAGATTTGGCAAAAAAAGGCTTCAAACGGCATCGATATTTAGACAGAAAGGAAACGGGCTGGGAAAATGACGGTTGTGGGAATCTCTCCTCAGAGGGAAATATCAAAAAAGACGACTCCCAGAGCAGAATTATGAATTCATGAGGCATGTGGAGACATTGGAGGCTGAGACATATATAACAGAGCAGAAGCTCAGAGTGGAGCTGTAAACGCATTAAATATTCAGATGTAATTGCTGTAAACTACAAGAGATTATATCCTGCACAACCTGCTTTACTGTTCTCAGTGATTCTTTTTTTATTTTCCAGACTGAATGTGAAACAGGTGAAAAGTGAAACTTCCCCAGTTGATTTCTAACAATTTACATTAACCCGTTTAAAACCCTGTAGTGTCTATGTGCTAAAGTGCCTTCTTAGGAGCTGAATATTGTGCTAAAGTGACCTTTCTGAGCCAAAACCTGTGCTAAAGTCCCTCCTAGGTGCTAAAATGTGTGCTAAAGTGACCTCCTACAAGCTAAAATGTGTGCTAAAGTTCCTTCCTACAAGCTAAATGTTATGCTAAAGTGCCCATCTACAAGCTAAATATTATGCTAAAGTGCCCATCTAAAAGCTAAATATTATGCTAAAGTGCCTTCTTACAAGTGAAAAAAGTGCTATAGTGCCCTCTTACGTGCTAAAAATGTGCTAAAGTGACCTTTCTGGGCCAAAACCTGTGCTAAAGTCCCCCCTAGGTGCTAAAATGTGTGCTAAAGTGCCCTCCTACAACCTAAAATGTGTTCTAAAGTTCCTTATTACAAGCTAAAATGTGTGCTAAAGTGCCTTCTTACAAGTGAAAAAAGTGCTATATTGCCATCTTATAAGCTTAAAAATGGCTAAAGTGCCCTCTTAGGAGCTAAATATTGTGCTATAGTGCCCTGTCTGAGCCAAAACCTGTGCTAAAGTGCCCTTCTAGGAGCCGAATACTGTGCTAAGGTGCTCTGTTGGAGCCCAAAAATGTGCTAAAGTGCCCTCTTAGGAGCTACATATTGTGCTAAAGTGACCTCTAGGAAGCAAAAAGCATGTTAAACTTCCCTCATGTCAGCTAAAACGTGCTTTGTAGTGATGACGCTCGACGTGCCTTTTTTTGTCCCTTCACTCCTTTAAATATTCCGTGCACGCCGCTGCTGCAACCCCAGCCGAGCAGGTGTGTCCTCTCAGACGATGATGAGCGCTGGCGCCTCGTCGCAGCGCTGTGATTTACAGAGCTCCAACGTGTTCTACGTGCCCTGAACGCACCGTCTCTCCGCTGGACGTTGTTGGAGGAGACGACTCTCATTGTCGGCAGCTCTCTGCCTGGGCAGGAGCTGAAAGAGCAAATTTACATTTCAATTAAAGCAGCCGGTAATTACACGGGGCTCCTCGACAACGTCTGAGTCGAGCTAATCGTGGCTTCGCCGGCGTTTGAGTCCTGACGTGACGGGAGCGTCGATAGATGCTCAGAGTTATAATGTCAGCGCTGATTCACTGTTTCATCAAGCTCCATCCTGCCTGTGCTTCCTGAATTCAATAAGATGCATGGCATTAAAACAGCTGGGTGATGTTTGTCATTACAAAGCAAAGTTTGACAAACTCAACTTTTCAACGGTAGATTTTATTTATGTGGCCCGTGAAGGGAAACGGACGCCTTATTGAATTAATTATCGCAATCGTTTTGTCCTCCAGAGGCAGCGTGACACGTAGTTAAATATAAACTCGGCTGTTTTTTTTTAATCCCGACAGATTGCCGTGAAATTTGCTGCAGATAACCACCACGCTCCCCTCGGGGTGGATTGTAATAACTTTAGCGATTCGCTGACATTTCCTCTAGTGGCTTCATCAAGCTCCATAGTCACCACTGAGGACACGGAGGTCATGACCTCTTTCTTAAGTTTTATTTAATTCATTAATTTCCCCCCCTTAGGCTACATTTCAGGAGGCAAAAATGCTAACATAAGGCCAAAAAACCCAAATACATAAAACCAACCTAATTATCATGACATCAACTTGGTCTCTAGTAACAGAGAGGTTTGTATATTTGACTTATTAAGAGGGAAAGTAAACGCTGAAATGTTCTACTTTTAGAAGCATTTGTCTTATTCAGAAGGATGCAGAGAGAAAGATGAAGTTTGTAATATTCTAAGAGAATGATAAAAAATAGTGAAGTATCCTACATGCATCAACAGTCAATAGAGATGTTAACCTGTAACCTGCTGTAGATGTAGCTCAGGATAAAATGTGAAATATTGGTAGTAAATAATGTGACTAAACATATTAGAAAT
This sequence comes from Eupleurogrammus muticus, assembly GCA_036785175.1. Lineage (NCBI taxonomy): Eukaryota > Metazoa > Chordata > Actinopteri > Scombriformes > Trichiuridae > Eupleurogrammus > Eupleurogrammus muticus. The sequence continues at coordinate 819,920 of JAYKQN010000031.1, read as the reverse complement.
TATATATAAATTATAGCCTAATTATGACTCAGTATGCCAGTATGTTCTATATTAATATCGAATGTGACCTTGGTATTTTTAAATATCAAGGTCGTGGTATTATATATACTAATATATATAGTATATTAGTATGTAGTATGAGTGTACAATATAATAATATACTATAATATACTAGCAATATACATTATAATATACTATTATATACTAACACTAATAATATACTGGCTATGCCATTATAATATATATAGAATATTTACCTCAATATTTGAAAAATCCTGGCCAAAAAACATGGCCAAACACATATGTATGTATATTAGAATGTATGTTAGAATGATCCACTAGCATGGCTACCGACTCTTAAAGGGACAGTGTGTCAGATTTAGTGCTTTTTATCTATCCAGACATAGAGAATAAAGACATTTTTAAAGGTATGTTTTAAATAATTTAAAAAACAAATAGCCTTTTTTGAATCCACATAGTTTCACCTACATTACAAATTGGTTTTCCTGTCACCAGAAGCCACTAAAACTAGAATATCCAGAATCTACGCACCGCCCCTTTAAGGCCCCGTTAGTCTGTGTTATTTTCTTCAATCTGAGACAATCATGAGAGAAACATTCTGAAATCTTTCATCATAAATCCAGACCGATGGTCGGACACAACACCGTTAGACACATCCACCAACGACTGATGTGGAGCTTTGACGCCTGAAGACAGCCGGGGGCGGAATCCTTAAACCCTCCAAAAATTTAAGATCACAAATTCACACAATGTGACGGATGCTGTTCCAGCATGGAACAAGACAGAATATACTGACATGTCTTCAGTAACGCTTGTAACCTGTTTATATCCCAAAAAGAAATGATATGGAGACAGCGTTGAGTTTTATCCATAAATCTCATGTTAAACCTGAGCTCCAACACTAAATAAAGTATTTTATCTGCAGTAAAACCCAATGTTCCTGTTACAGCATCAATATATATCATCAATATCCACATCATCAATACAATAATAAAATAGTTTAATATAATATCAGTAGTAGCTGCAACTAACCACTATTTAGATATTTATTTAGATTGGAGCTGTTTGTGGGATTATTTACTATACATCATCTTTATCTTTTTATAATGTAAAGTTGAGTATGTATATATATCTTGCTATTGCAGTACAGTACATAATATATGAAATACACTTTTTTTCTACATCCCTAAAGATGTATAAAAACACTTAAAAGTTTAATGTTTGAACTGACATACTTTAAAATCATCCATTTTTCACACATTCCCATCACTTACTGAAATATATTGATAATTTATTTCAGTCCTGTATTTTATTTTCCGAAAATGTTGCTTCCTTCATATCACATATTAACATTCCCTTTTTCTTAAATATACTAACTATATTTCTATCTATTACTACTGCAACTGAATGCATTACACTTTATACTACACTGTCAGTGCTATTTAATAACCATGTTTTATTTTATTAGTATTTTAATAGGCAGAGGTGGAGCAAATTGCTTTGAAATGACATGAATACTTTGACCAGTTGTGTTTTTATAAAAAGGATCAAAGACTTTGATTGTGAAATAAAACTAAACCTCTCTGAGACCCCTTCAAAAATGTCATTTAGAGGTTTTAAAAGTCAATTAAGGGGGTCCAGACCCCCCGTGGAGACCCCGAGCATCTCATACGCGGTTTAATAGGACAAACGGTGATGAGGTGGAAGCAGAAGGAGGATGATAAAACAGAACCGTTATGTGTAACGTACATCTCCACAAACAGAGCGGCGATCCAGCTGTTAAACGACCCTCCACGGGGTTCCTCCAAATGTCCGGTTTCCACAGGATAGACTTCCTATTAAAAGGCAGCAGCTGGAAAATGAGCAATCTGAGCAAAGGGAGCCCAAGTGAGACATTAGTGTAGTGGGTAGGCAAGAGAGATGGTTTGTAATTTTCTACTCAACCCCCCCATCAAGAGGAAGCTGCACACGAGCACATAAGTCCTGTTTTAATCCATGGTAGCTGAACCGCGGAGAAACTAAATAAATACAACATACTCCCATTTAAAAAGGGTTAAAATCCCTGTTATGATGAGGACTGAAGTTGGTTAAGCTGTTAACATCAAAAATATATATATATATATGATGCAGGTTCAGCGTTGAGTTTTATTCATAAATCACATAGAAAACTAATACAATAATAAAATAGTTTAATATAATATCAGTAGTAGCTGCAACTAACCACTATTTAGAGATTTAATTTAGATTGGAGCTGTTTGTGGGATTATTTAATTGGCTCCTTTATAATCTCCTTTTTAAACATTTTACAGAAAATATTCTTCATGTTCTTAATGATCCTCAGTGATTTAGAGCATTTTATGGACAATGAATTCATCTTTAAACTCTTGTTAATAATTTAATTAGTTTTTTTTTTATTTGAGTCAGTTTGGTCTTGTTTTAAGTTTTAAATAAATAATTTTTAGTGTAGTGAAATGCAATGTTGATTTCTTTCTTTTTTTTTTTTTTACTATATTTACTTTACACTTTACTATATACTTTATAACAGCAAGATAAATTGATTCTGAAACTTCTGTAGTCACCTCACATTTTTTATTCTTTTTATATCAGGTTTAAGTCCTATAACCTCTGTGGTTGTAGAGGTGTTCTATATTTATTATCAATTACAGCAGAAAAACTGAAAAATAGGCCTGGGGCTTAAACCAAAAATAAAGTAGGATGATATCCCTTTATAATATTTTATAGGATCCCAGTGTGAATATTTCTTTTTTAATCTGACGTGATACAAAATTAAAAAATCCTTCAAAACAAATTCGATTGCTAATAATTGGCATCATAAAAAACACACATTCACTTTGCATTTATTATTGTCACACAACACTTCTAAACTCTGACATGTTTGTTCAAGTCGCTTTATCACTGAAGATTAGTTACATACACAAACACCCTGGTTAGTGTTATATAGTGTATTTGATATCAGGACGCCACACTCTTATTATTGGGATGGATGAGGTTCCGTTTCTGTTCTTAGATAATGTAACAGAGAAGTGATGCACAACTTAGAGCTTCAGTTAGGGGCTGTACAAAAATGAATTGTAAGGAAGTGGAAGCAGGAAAAGGGGAGTATGTAAAGAATTTATTCCTACAGAAAAGTGGAAGCTGAAGTTGGGTTTAAATGAGGGTGAGGGTAAACCGGCTAATGTGTTAGCTTATGGTTTTTTTTTTTGGGGGGGGGGGGGGGGGGGGTTACGATGCTTTCATTATGTCAGCTGCAGGAAAAACGGGACAATGGAGCCGTGAATTGTAGTGAAAGCGCTTGGAAGCAACCTGAGGAGGATCTGTGATATGGAGCTTTACACTGGATCTAAAGTCTATGGGAATTTAGGTTAAGTTTTTTTGTTTTTTTAAAAGCATATTTGCTTTTATTATACAGTAATGATGTTATCTATCAAAGACTTTCACAAAAAAGGACACACAATCATGCCATCCATTAGTTATATCCAAAAGTTGAGGTTGATCAGACAAACCGAAAGCTACAGGACCCGCGGAAGATGCTTGATTTATATATATATATTTATATTTATAGATTTCTTCTTTTCCCTAAGGGGCAGGAAACTTTTAGCAGATCAGTGGAACATCTCACTCCTTTTTATCATCCAGGATTATATATATATGATTTTTATTATTGCCTTGAGAGCTTTAATAAGACTTAATTAGACAGTAATCCCGTCTCTGTATCAGGGCTTTAATTTCCTCATTAAAATCGACTCGCTCGAAGGATCGATCGATAGATTGATAGATAGGTAGATACTTTATTTCTCTCCTCGGGGGAAATTCAGGTGTCCGGTAGCTCACACAATTAACAATATTTATATGATGTGAGATAATTAAGAATTTTAATGAGCACAGTCTTTTTTTTCTTCCTTTAACAGCTTTCAGTGTCCCTCAGCTTCAGTTTTTCCGCATTCTAGCAGAGCAGAACACGTGTTCCTGCACTTCCAGGGAGCACTAGACTTTAATCCATATATAATATAGACTAGACATTAACATGATTTAATATCTACCACTAAAGTCTCAGAGCAGAAACCTCCAACACGCCCGGCCATGTGACTGCCTCTATAGTATTGTTATATCATCATCTGCTCTAGGTTGCTTTTGTGTTTTCTCTGAAAAAAAAACTTAAAAGAATAATAAAAAAAATGATTTGGCACTTCCCTTATCTCACTAATTCTCATAAGGGTCGTTAACTGCTATAAATGATAATAAATCTGGATTATCTATACAACCACAAAGGTTCTGTATATGTGCTGGTATCAGGAGAAATATACAACATTTGAAGAAAAGTGCTAAGAATCAATTAATGTTGCTGTTTCTGAGCAAATCTAATCAGAATATTAAAAAATACCCTAACAATATATAATATGTTATAAAACAGGATAAACTTAACATATAACAATATTTACTACAGATAAAAATACTCATACTATTTATATAATATTTAAAGCTTGAAACAAGAACAAACTGACCCAAATTGTCTGCAATGCAAAGTAAAATGATTAATAGTTAATCAATTATTATTCCATAAAATGCTATAAATCACTGAGGATCATTCCAGAACATGCAGAATATTTTCTATAAGATGTTTAAAAAGGAGATTATAAAGGAGCCAATTAAATAATCCCACAAACAGCTCCAATCTAAATAAATCTCTAAATAGTGGTTAGTTGCAGCTACTACTGATATTATATTAAACTATTTTATTATTGTATTGATGATGTGGATATTGATGATATATATTGATGCTGTAACAGTAACATTGGGTTTTACTGCAGATAAAATACTTTATTTAGTGTTGGAGCTCAGGTTTAACATGGGATTCATAAAGAGGCTTTGGTTAAATGGTTAAAAGAAAAACATATATTTCTGATTTTTTGAGGGGGGCTTGGCACAATTTGTCTGTTTCTTAATTCAAGCACATCTTGCCAGGAACAACTGTGTGATGTGAAGTAATGGAGGCTGATAAGTGTGTGTCTGCCCTGTGGTGTGTGTCTTTGAAACAGACCTGAGGTTGTGATGATGTATCGTCTCCAGCGACCGGAGGATAAAGGATAATTATAATGGAGAACGGGAATATGGCCAGAGAAGAGTTCTGGCTTTATCTGCTGGGGCGCTAATACGTTTGTCTGGAAAACCAAAGAAAGGTCACGCCGAAAGAAACTTTTGAAAAGAGCGAAGAGAGGCGAGAAAGGTTATTTGCGAGCGTCGATAACGTGTAGAATCAACCGTCTTCGTACTGCCAGAAAACGTCTGGTTGACGGGATGGAACGCATCGATCCGGGCTCCTTTTGATCTGGCACAGAAAGGCCCCTTTTTTTCTTACTTCCCCATGAATAAAAAATCAGTGTAAATGTCCGGGTATCGAAACCCTTGTGGAACTAGAGGGAGATGGGCTGCCAGCAGGAAAGACAAGATAGTTTCTGGAGGGAGTGAGCGTTTTATTTAATTTACACCCGATCCATACCCCCTGTTCCGTTTCAGCACATTTATATTACGGCAGATTAAGAAAGAATCGAGACTTTGAGCTGAACCAGCGATACTCCACTAACTTTGTGTACCAACACAGTGTGTTGTGGATTTTATTAAAATAAAAAGGACTTCTATTCCATAGCTGTGACCATATCAGCTTTTTTTCAAATAAGCACTGGGACCAGCGTGAGTCTAGATAAATGAAGCGGCCATTTGTCCTGATTCATGGGGGGCTCAGGGCCATTGGTTTTTGAAGTACCAGACGCCGTTTCTTCCGTCTCTTATGATGAGGAAACACATGACCTCGTCAGGCTGTGATGAGAGGGTGTGATGCCCCCCCAGGGAGCCGCAGTTTCCCACCTAATGACGATATTATAGCAGCTGGTTGTGAAGCTCTCGGCACGAATCCACGGCAGATAAAACACGTAGGAAGTAAAAAAAAATAAACACCTGAGAAGAGTGAGTGAGTGGGTGAGTTTATCAAAGAGAATCAATCAGTACGGCTGTGAGGCTCGAATTTAAAGGGCGGATTCACAGTTTTTTCAAATTTGTCTTTAAACAGTGGTGTGGTGTGTTGGGGTGGTGCTAAAGTGTCTTCTTAGAAACCAAAACACAGGCTTAATTTCCCATATGGCAGCCATTATATGTGAAAAGTGCCATCTAGGACCAAAATGCCCATGTGGCAGCCAAAATGTGTGCTAAAGGGCCATCTTGGAAAGCAAAAAGTGTGCTAAAGTGCCCTTTTGCAAGCCAAAAGGTTTGCTAAAGTGCCTTCCAGAAGCAAAATGCATGCTAAAGTGCCCATGTGGCAGCCAATATATGTACTAAATTCCCCTTTCGAAAACTTAAATGTGTGCTTAAGTGCCCTTTTGTGAGCCAAAATTTGTGCTAAAGGGCCCTTTTGCAAGCCAAAAGGTTTGCTAAAGAGCCATCTAGGAGCAAAATGCATGCTAAAGTGCCCATGTGTCAGCCAGAATGTGTGCTAAAGGGCCCTCTTGAAAAGAAAAAAGTGTGCTAAAGTGCCCTTTTGCAAGCCAAAAGGTTCGCTAAAGTGCCTTCTAGAAGCAAAATGCATGCTAAAGTGCCCATGTGGCAGCCAATACATGTACTAAAGTGCCCTGTAGGAGCCAAAATATGTTCTAAGTTGGTCTAATCGCAGTAAAACACATGCTTAAGTTCCCTCTAGGAGACAAAACATATGCTAAAGTGCCCTTGTGACAGCCAGTATGTGTGCTAAAGTGCCCTTTTGGAAACCAAAATGTGTGCTAAAGCACCCTTATGGAAGCCAAAAGGTATGCTAAAGTGCCCACGTGGCAACCAATACATGTACCTTTTTTTTCTTTTCACACCAACCCTTCTGTGCACGCCACTGCACATGAACATTCGACACATCTGGATTTCCTCCCTGTAAACATCTGTGCTGACAGTGCATGATGTGGATAAAATCCACAGTCCTGCTGTGCAGAAATGTATTTAAAAAGTTTATCCGAAACTGATATGAAGCTTAACCCTTTAACAGTCACAAAAAAGGACTTGAAATTAAAAGATACTGACATGATTTTACTCATATAAATGGCTTAGCTTATATACATTATTAAATACAGGTTTGCGCAGAGGAGACTTCATTAATGTTCATTTCAGCACCTGAATATTAAATCTGAATAGTAAAGTATGCCGTTAGTGCAGTGTCTGCAAAAAATGTGGATAAGAGAAAAGACAAGGTTGGATTGTCCATTCTGGGCTTCTGTAGAACCACAGTTCATTCTAAGGTAATAAAAACACAGGAGTTATTGTTGTGACTGAACACGCTTATGAATATTTCATTGTATTTCTGCCAAGTCTGTTCCGCTAGGTGATGCTAAATGCTACTAAATCTCACACAGAGGACCTTTAAGTGTCTCCTAAATCTATTGCAATGCTGCGTGTATCCGGTGTGGAGCAGGATCCTCAACCCCCGACTCGACCTGGTTAGTCCACGTCCCGCATTGATCTGCATCAGTTTATGGACGCGAGGCCGATATCGATCTTGGGCGAAAGAACCGGATAAACCTCCTTCAAAATGCCCGGGCGGGAAATTGAAAATGAAAATGAAAATTGACTCCCGGCCGCTGAGCTGTAAGTCGATGTGCAAATGAGCTAAATTGAATTTTGCATAATCAAGCCTCTGCCTGCGTGCTTGGAACATTCTTCACAAAGCGCGTTTCAATTACCGTAATTGGCCCGACAAGAAACCCCTCAGACCCAGTCCAGCCGACTCCAAAACTGAATTTAATTAAGACACGTAAATTGTGCTCCAGTTGTTTTTTCTCTTTTTTTTTATCCCTTTATTAAGGCTTCCGCGTGAAGTCCATATTAAAAGAATGAGCACAAACCGAGAGCTGACACAGACGGAGGTTTAAGTGCAGGGATGCGAGCTCGTTGTGGCGAAGGCTCGTTAATCCTAATTAGTGCCCCTCACTAATGAAGCCATTAGCCCCACGGCTGCAGCTGCTGCTGCTACAACACATCTACAACACGGCCTCGTCTCGGCCTGTTTTACCCTCTCTAATAAGCAAATAAATAATCCTGCCGTAATAGACGGATAAGATGTGCATTTAGTTTGTGTTGCGGCCCATCATGAGGGATGAGCCTTGTTACGAGACACAACCAATGACGTTGTTGCATCCTTTTTATTTATTTATTTATTTTTTTTAATTGAATCCCAAAGCCACAGATCGATCCTTGAGTTAGAATGTTAGCTCCAGATTGCCCGGCTTGAAGCTGTGTTTTTTCTTTTTTTCGTGTGGGTAATAAAAGACCACGACATGTCAGTTCATCCTCGACGTCACTTAATGAATTATTCGATAACAAAGCGTCATGGTGAAAGCTCCTGAAATCAAACAGATGCCCGAGCAAAGGAGTCAAATAATTATTAAATTTTAATTGTTGAATTACACATGATGAGCTTTACATAAGTTTGTCTTTGATATTGTTATGCAACCAAAAGCAAAAGGTAAAAAGCATTGAGTTTTATTTATATATCGCATAGGAAAATACTAAATAAAATATTTTCATCTGTAGTAAAACTACTGACTACTTCTAGTGATTATGAGAAGATGAGAGAAATACACACAGCATGCAGCAATAAATAATCGCGCCGTAATAGACGGATAAGATGTGCATTTAGTTTGTGTTTCAGCCAATCATGAGGGATTATTTAATTGGCTCCATTATAATCTCCTTTTTAAACATCCTACAGAATATTTTCTTCATGTTCTGGAATGATCCTCAGTGATTTATAGAATTTTATGGACTAAACTAAACTCTCACGTTATTAATCATTCCATTTTTTCCCAGATTTGGGTCATTTTGGTCTTTTTCTAAGTTGTAAATAATGTTTTTTTTTATCTGTAGTAAAACCAATTGATTCTGACTCTTCTGTAGTCACTTCACATGTTGTAGACTTCTATGATTTTATGAACAAATAGTTCATCTTTGAATCCTTATCGTATTTCTCAGTGAACTTTTTTTTTCGTGATTTAGGTCAGTTTGGTGTTGATTTAAGTTTTAAATAAAGTATTTTTATCTGTATTTGCAGATTTCAGCACATTTCTATATTCAGTTGTGTTTTATTTTCATGATACGTTTTTGTATTCACTTGTAGTGTCAGCTTTCGTTTGCTGTGTTTTTATATTTTATTGCGTTTCCTACAATTTGAATCACATTCTTGTATCCGGTTTTGTTTCTAATTATATAATAGAGCTTTTATTTTCTTGCATTTTCTTGCATTTGCTTGCGTTTTCTGTATCTGTGGCGTGTTTTTCATTAGATGTTTCGGTATTTTCATCATGTTTCATTATATTGCATGTGTGTTGTGTTTTTTTTTTTTTTCTCTCAGGGTCGACATTTAAAAAAAAGGGTCTTTACTTATTTATGTGCCTGTTCAAACCAGGTCAGACACCGAAATCCAATTTGCATGTTTTTTTTCTCACGTTGGCTGATGTGCAGGTTGATGCAGCATCAGGACTAAAAGCTGCAGCAGTTCCTCTGACTGATTCCTCTCCTCTCGTCTAATAAACCGGCTTCCTCCCGGAGGCTCGACAACCTCGTAACACCTGTCTGTTTGGAACCGTCTCCTCTCTTCAGACACTGCAATATCCCATCAGTCTCTCTTTCTCCATATTGATCCCCCCCCCCTTTAACCCCCCCTCGCTGACAGCGTTTTTACACTCTGAATACTGATGAGATGTAATCTGTTATCTGTCTGCAGGGTCAGAGCTATGACAAGTGCCGGATACACACACACACACACACACACACACACACACACACACACACACACACACACATATATATAATAGCATAGCATAGCATAACACAGTTATTATTACATAGTAGAAATTTTCATTTAATGTCCTGAACTTAAGGTTGAATTTAGTTTTTAAAACCTAAACTTAATTCAACACAAAGAAAAAAAGATGTGTTTTTTTGGAACATAAATAAGCTTGACCTGACCCATTGCTAATAATCAGTGTTGGGAGTAATGCATTACAAAAGTAATGGATTACTGTAATGAATTACAGAAAAAAGGTAATATTTTACTCTGTACAAATCGTGATACAATGCCTTTTTTAACATGGATTGAAGTGGTGTTTTTTTGTTTTTCTTCATACAAATTCACTAAAATTACAGCGAGATCAGCAGCAGTCAAACGTCAAAATGTTTCACTTTTTTCTCATTTTTAAAAAAATGTAATATAATATTATAAAATATTACCTTTTTTCTGTAATTCATACTAATCCACTACTTTTCTAATGCATTACTCCCAACACTGCTGATAATATTTATCATCTTGGATATTGTATTAAATAATTGGCCTGTTAAAATAACAATAAACTCCACAGCAGATATTCTGAGTTATTGGTCCTACATGTACACACTGTGTACTTCATGCAGTACCTACATATACCCATAGGGCAGTGCTTCTTAATTATTTTCAGTTAAGACCCCCAGGAAGAAGAAAACACTTTGCGCCCCCCTACACTCCTCAGTGACTATAAATATATGACTATAAATATCATAATTTATCAATAAAATTGTTGTAAGTCTTACAGATCATATGCTTATAAACATTAAAGAAAAAAGAAAAGTTTAAAGTACATCAATGCAAATTTGCCTGAAATTAAAAAAAATGAAATCCCTTTTTAAATTATAAGCATTTTTTTAATTGACTGGGATTTAATAAAATAAAATAAATGAATATGTAGAAATTCAAATTGATCAGCAACATTAATTCAGCAACACTTTAACCTATTAAAACAAAAATCAATTTGTTCTTTATTTCAAAATAAGGATTGTGTGCATGCTCTGCAAAAACATAAAAAAATAGAGATAATGTTGCCTTCACTTGCAGTCGGAATATATCTGAGTTGAATTAAGGGTCATTCCATTGCATTTTTCCCAATTCAGAGGTTGCATCTTCAGAGTGCAATGGAACGCAGAAAAATAATAATAATAACAATGACAGCAACACTGCCACCTACTGCAGTGGATGTGCAATTACACTTCTTGTATTCTAGTATGGAAAAAAAATACGTGTTTCCCTATTAGAGAAGCACCACTCCAGGGGTACACAAACCCCCCGGTTTGGAAACAATGAATTTGAGGATTAAGTTCCAAGGCGACCTCTGAACTCTCTGCTCTTCTTTTATTTTCCCAGAGACACAGATAATCATTTTTTTCAGGATCGGCTGCAAAAAAAAAGAGAAAAGACGATGTTGAGATGATGAATATTGTACTATGTGACACTGGATCCAACAAAGGCCATTTCTTTTCTTGTAGAAGCTTTTTCTTCCTACTACTTCCAAAATCACTGTTGTCTGATCACAACACGTCCGCGTCCGTGTGAAGTCTTCGCTGTAGTTAATTATTCAGAGCATCGGGTGTTCTCTTCTCCGTCGTTATGTGGCCTTTTACTCGCCGAGAACGAGATGCTGATGCATTGTTGTGAGAAAAAAACTCAACCAGAACAGACAGGAAACAGGAGGCCGTGTTTTATGCAGCGACAGCCGTTCACGTCCCGACTCGACAGGCCTGGTGGTTTTAATTTAAACGGCGTCGGGACGCGTTGTCCAGTCCGCCTCCTCACGCGGCTTCTGTTCTCAAACCCAAATGTTCGTTTTTTTCCCGCGGCGAGACGTATAAATAAGTCATGATTAGGTGTGAGCGTCTGGGCCGAGTGAGTGCGTGTCTGCAGATTTGTGAATGGACCTGACTCAGTGGGGGAAGGACAAGCCGGATGTGCTTTGAGTGTCAAATATAAAACTAGTCATCACCTGAGTGTTTCACTGTTATGTGTAAAACACTATTGGATTTTTTTTTTTTTTTACTACAGCTGCATCCATTAATATAAACGGTATTGATATCTGCAAAGTGGCAGGGTGGAGGAGCTATCGCCGTATGAAGCAGGCGTGTGCAATAAAGTCTGAATCTCACGTGCATCGTCGCCATGTTGCCATGGTAACAACTCGCTCATGTTCTGCAGGTTTTTTTTGTCCCTGGTTTGGGCTCTCGGTTCAGTTTTGTTCTTACTATTTAGTTGCTTTCACTTTTATATTTACTGTCACCTCATCCTTGACATGCACCTATAATAATCAATATATTATATATATATATATATAATATATACATACAGAGCACATACAAACTAGTTATACAAATTTATAGTTAAAATTAACTATAAAATCCTGCAAAATAATGCACCATATAACATACTATTATATGTTCCATATTACAATTTCAGATGGAACATGTTTTCCTGGGCAAAGGAGAATGAGACCCACATTAAATTCAGTATCTGGTGTCAAACTTTGGAACAAATTAAAATCGTGAGGTTGAAAAAACACTCAGGGAACCTGTGAGAGTTTAAAAGAGAAAAATTGAATTTTGCTATAAACTGAATTAAATGAGGCCGATATGTTTAGAACGTGTCCTACCAGACACATCATGTGCAAGAATAGCGCAAAGTTTGAGTAAGTGATGTAATATGTCAAAAAACAAAACCCATATAACCCAAGAAATGATTATAATGACACTGTTTACATTAACAATTAAAGATGTTTTTATATATATAAATATATATATATATATAGAAGGCAATGCAAGTGGATGCATGATGCAGGCTGCATAGAAAACAACTGCAGAGAACTGTCAAAAAAACTGCTCAAAATGACTTAATTAATCTATTCTAATTTCAGTTAATGATGAAAATAGTGTTTTATGTATTTAACCTCTATTTAACCAGATTCAAGCTACAAGAAGAAGTCCAGTTGCTGACAAGCGGCTCCTCTGACGCTGCAATGACCTGGATGACAAATTTAACCAGCTAAGCTTGTTTTTTCTTACAGTGCAATTCGTAACATAAATAGAATCACGTATTCAGAGTTTGGTTGAAGAACGATAGTTATAATATATTCTGAAGGGAAATCCCTTTTGCTTGCATCATAAATCTTCTGATTAAATGAATATCGGTTGAAGAGTCAATGTGCTTCAATACTACTAAAAAAAGTGAACAGTCTTGAGGTTGTCCTGTTAATAGCCTGAACAGAGGTGGTGGTGGTGGTGGAGGGGGGGTCATCTGAGGCTCTGGGGGGGGTCGTCAGTATCTGCTCCAGCAGAACAGAGCCGTGCCTCCTCCCTTTGATGGCGAAACTGAGTTAGGAAACATGATTAAAGTGCTCTACTTTCTGCTAATTCTCCGAGGGGGAAACTTGATAAATCTACTGAGCGGCAAAAAAAGGGACGTAGGAGGGAACAGAGGCGAGTAAAAAAAAAAAAGAAAGAAAGAAAGGAGGGAAGAAGGAGTGGGGGAGGGAGTGATGGCCGCCCCGCTTTGCTTTCTGCTGAAGCTGTTTGTTTCCTGAGGGCACGTGGAAGCGCGCTTTGACCAGATGTGTCTTGTCATGAAGAAGTGAGCTAAGAAATACTTTTACCAGCCGTGAATTTTTACGTATGGGAAACCGACGCGTCCTCATCCTTTATCTCAGTGTCTCTTTCCCTGCATCTCGATGGCTGCAAGACTCCTTTTATTTTTATTTTTTTATTTGTTTCCCCCCTTTTCTTTCAGGATTCGCTGCGTTACGTAAGATCAATGATGATCCTCCACGTGTGTGTGTGTGTGTGTGTGGCGGCAACACGATGCGATTCACCTGCGATTCGCTGCTCCCAAAATCACAAAGAGCCCCGTACTGTACTCAGAGTACTAGACAACACACACACACACACACACACATGCACAATGCTTCACTTCTGCATTTATTATTCAGAGGAAAAATGGATCCAGAAGGATGAATTACACCATTCTGTGTGTGTGTGTGTGTGTGTGTGTGTGTGTGTGTGTGTGTGGTGACCCGGCTCCTGTAAAGGATAATAATAATTTCTGCTCTTGTCATCAGGATCATATTAAACATCGGCTGGTTTTTAACATTCCGCCGACGAGGTTTGGCCCTCGCCAAAACCTGCCAGGACTCACCAGCTGAGCCATTCATCTCCATTTAGCCACAAAACTCGGCCCCATTTTTCCACATAATGGATTTTAAGCAGCGCGATAAGATGACTCTTTGGATTGAGGGACGCTGTCCTCGCGCGGCGTGAATCCATGACTGATTCCTCTGTGTTGGGTTTGTTTTTGTCTGAGTTTTTAAAGGAAGTGGCCTGACTCGTCCTCCTGTTACGAGACCTGTGTCTATTTTTAGGTGTTTTAGTCGTGGCATTTTGCTGCAACCCTCCAGGATGCTTTCAGGAAAAATCTAAAAAGGAATCACATCCTTTTGTACAATCCTTAAAATTGCAGGATGTAGTTATCCTTTCTAAAAATTAAAAAAAAAAAAAATAGAAATCTATGCCTCTGAGCCAACATTCCATCTTTTTTTTAAATCTACGCGTCCTAGATTCTTAATAAAAAGCCTTTTGGCTCTAAAGACATGTCAAAGAATTAAGGAACTTATGGGAAATAAAGTGCACGCAGCTCCGCAGGGTCGGGAGAGAAAGGAAAAACATATATGAAAAGGGACCGGAGGAAAAAAAGAAAAGAGTTTGTTTGTGTAGCTGAACTGCTCTTTGGTTTTTAAAGGGGGGGGGGGTCAGTGCAATCCAGTCACGTTTCCATGTCAGCGTCTGTCATGCCTCGCAGCTTCCTGCCATCCTCGTCCAGGATTCTGCAGCTCGGAAATAACAACAAAAAAACCCCACCAGAGATATTCAAGCCTTCACCGCAAATACTCTCTCTCCCACGTTTTATTTTTTTATTTTTCCCTTCAATGAAACATGGCCTCAGCACAATAAAACTGTGTCTGAGTGCACTTTTGCACACTGAAAATAAGTTCAATTATAGCGTGATGCAACCTTTTCATGCAGCAGTCACAACACTTGAGAGGAAAGGGGATTATTAAATATTATTATAATTACAATAAAGGGGGGATACAAGTGGAGCCAGCAGGCTTGTTTCAGTGATCAGATGCCCCCTAGTGGCTCAGAGCAGTCTGTGCATTTTATATCTTGCTTTTAATTGCTGATTTTCCAGTTTTTACTGCTCAGAATGACAGTAAATATGGAGTATTTCTATAACCATGAAGGATATGTACATGTATAGGTTTCAAAAGAAATCTACAACATGTGAGGTGATGATACAATCAATTTATATGGATAGAAAATACAGTTGGAATATTGCAATAAAAATATATACATATATATATATATATATATATAAATACTTCGTTCAAAATTTAACACAAGACCAAAATGGCTCAAATCAGGGAAACAAACTGAAAAGATGTTTCAGTTATAAAGGAGATTATAAAGGAGCCAATTAAATAATCCCACAAACAGCTCCAATCTAAATAAATATCTAAATAGTGGTTAGTTGCAGCTACTACTGATATTATATTAAACTATTTTATTATTGTATTGATGATTTGGATATTGATGATATATATTGTTGCTGTAACAGGAACATTGAGTTTTACCGCATATAAAAATACACTAAATACTAAATAAAAACATAAAACTCAATCCTGATGCTGTATAATATAAATTTTATATGTATTTATATACATAGATAAACATCCTCTCTTCTGATTGGTTGATTGATTTAGGTGGTGACTGTATAGTTGTTTCTGAGTACATGCTGTGTGTATTTCTGTGTGTATTTAGTGTTTTTATAGACCTTCTCATATTCAATAGTAGTAATGGATAAAAATACTTAATTTGATGTTGTAGCTGAGGTTTTCTCAGGCATGTATATGAATACTCAGTTTCTGAGTACCTGCTGTGTGTGTTTCTCTGTGTATTTAGCGTTTTTATATAACACAAAGACCTAGTAGTAGTCAGTAGTTTTAATACAGATACAAATACTTATTATTTGTCATTGTAAATGAGGTGTTCTCTGGATTTTTTTGTAATTTTATACATATTTTATATATCATATCCTCTGATTGGCTGACTGTATAGTTGTTACATCACAACTATATAGACATCCTGCTGGCTGGTTTAAATCCAGTTTCTGCGTACACGCTGTGTGTATTTCTGTGTATTTTGTGTTTTTATATAACACATAGACCTTCTAATAATTTATAGTAGTGCACAGAAGTTTTACTACAGGTAAAAATAGTTATTACGTAGTGTTGTAGCTGAGGTTTTCTCTATATATTCTTTGAATTTTATACATATTTTATATATCCTCTCTTCTGATTGGCCGACTCCATTGTTTTAGGTGGTGACTCTGTGCTTTCATATAACTTGAGACCTTCTCTATAACCTGAAAATATGGCAACCTCACCTTCTATGACATGGCACCTTTAAAGTGAACTACTGCATACCTGGCATTGTGATGGGATGAATGCACTTGACCTGTTTTTTTTTTCTGGTCTCGTCTTTACGGAGCCCGTCACAAAGGGGCATTCTGTACGCCTCGATCAATACTGCTTGGCACAAAAACACCCTGACCCAGAGATGAAATATTTCGCCCCCTTTTGTGCCACCGGGGGAGCATATAGGGAACTCTGAATCACGCCGTGTCAGGCGATATACCTTTAAAGCTCCCCGGGGACACCTCCATCCATACCGGGAACAAAAGGGGGAAATGTTCCTTTATGTAACCCGGCCTGTAAAAAGGGCCTGGGACGCGTCGATCGGGGCGGCGTGGGCCGGCACGCCCGTCGCCGCCAGTGCAAACGGGGACGAGGCGTGAAACGCGAGAAGCCGCCTCGAAGTAGGACATCAAGTATTCATTGTGTTGTGATACGGCCTTCACACCTATCAGGTGTGACCGTGGGGGGGGGGGGCTGTGCTGATTTAAGGGAATCACTGCTGGAGGAATCTGAAAGCCACGTATTGAATATTACATGTATGGTTTAAGAGAAACAAAAACAGCGTGTGTGTGTGTGTGCATATTTCATGAAAATATTCCACCTTTAGAATAATTAATCCGCTTAACACGTAAAACCGTAGATCACGCTTTACCACTAAAGGCTGCATGAGCTTTTAAAAAATAGATCAGCGTGCTGATTTATTAATTTGCTCCACTTGAATTACTCCACAGGCCCAGAGCCCAAAGACGACTTCGTTGGGAGTTATCTCTTTAAACAGATACCGTATGTTCACGACTATAAGGCGCACATAAAAATCATCGATTTTCTTCAAAATGTGCGGTGCGTATGTATGTATGTAGGGGAAGTGTGGGCATGGATTGTAGATAAAATAACAGGATGTGCGTTATGCAGAACATCGTTGTTTTAACAACCTGAAAATGGTAAAGAGACACGCTGATAAAGCACAGTTTAAACTGAAGGAAATCAGCTACACAGCTGAGTTTAAGACATAAGACAGGTGGTACGAGTTGGAGGAAAGACTGGATCAGTGGATCACAGAGCACAGACTGGATCAGTGGATCACAGAGCAGAGACTGGATCAGTGGATCACAGAGCACAGACTGGATCAGTGGATCACAGAGCAAAGACTGGAACAGTGGATCACTGAGCAGAGACTGGATCAGTGGATCACAGAGCAAAGACTGGATCAGTGGATCACAGAGCAGAGACTGGATCAGTGGATCACAGAGCAAAGACTGGATCAGTGGATCACAGAGCAGAGACTGGATCAGTGGATCACAGAGAAAGACTGGATCAGTGGATCACAGAGCAAAGAACGAGTGGGAGAAACGTTCCTATGGTCACCATTCGACTAAAAGCAGTAAAGCAGCAGAAGAAATGAAAATTGAACATTTCCGTCTTGGTGCTTTTGTTTTGGTTCCATTTTTCCATCCAGACCAGGACTACGGTAGCGCAGCAACTTCCAGGGGATTATAACGCATCATTTAGAGGAAAGTGACTCTGATGATGGAGAAAGTGAAGCTGGCATGTTTGATGGAGATTTAGCTGCTGTTGGAATCAGAAACAGAGGATGAGGACTTTGATGGTTTGATTGATGACATTACCCCGCTCTATTTTTAAATACACACACTTATACGGATATGTTTTTTTTGTGTGTTTTACCATGCCTGTGATGATTAAAAAATGTTAGTACTTTGTAATCAATACTTAAATAAAGCACAACCAAACTCAGTTTAGCTCCCACTCTATTTGTGTATATATCTATGTGTGTATATAAACCCTCCCCTATAGTTAGGTGCCTTATGTGTGTGTTAAACACAGTAATGACACACAGAACAGAGACTGAGCCTTTTAGTACAGTGCGCCTTATAGTCGTGAAAATACGGTAATCCGCTGTAAAAAGCCCCCCCCCCCCCCCCCCCCCCCAAATACTCCTCCTACCTCCCCGAACGCCGATATCGAGCTTTGCAAAACAAAGAGTGGGCGGAAAACAAGAATGGGATGATCAGCGGTTTATTAAAGTGTATAAAAACAGGAAAAACACTACAGTTATAGGTATTTATTCTTTTTTTTCTGCAACACACTCACAATTTCTCAATCTGTCTTTTTTGCTTTTTTTTCCAGAGCCTGGAGGTGCTTTAATTACACATAGTGCAAGTTCATAACACTACACATTCACTTAATGAATAACCTTCATTGTCATAAACGAAGGACACACACACACCCACACACACACACAGGCTGTTTGTAATTGATTTAATCCATATTCAAGATTGACAGATTTTCAGTATGCATAGTCTTTTATTGATTAAATGGGACTGTAGAGTATAAATCAAGCTATTATTTAGGCTTATGGACAATATCGATCAAACGCGTGTGTTTTACTGTCGGACATTTGCTGCTGAGTCTTCACAAAACTAAACATCGTAGACTGAAAAAGAAAAAATACACTGCAATAAAAAAGTGAAATCTTAACAAGTGAAAACATCTTGTTTTTGGTGCATTTAGTCTAATATTGAGTAGAATTATTTAATTCCACTGGCAGATATTTTAGCTTATTTAAAGTAATAAATTTGCACCTGTTAACATTTCAGTTTTTGCAAGGTAGTGATTCTTTGGTGCAAACCATCTTCTTTTTTTATTTATAAATCATGTGATTTCTGATTTGTGATTTGCACCTCAGGGCCACAGTACTTTAGCATTGGGTTGCATGACATTGTGCAGTTGTTTTTTTTCTTGTTTTTCCTTTGTGGATCCATCCGTGTTTTACTCACGACGTTGTGATTTCACTTCATACAGATCCCTCACGAGGTTCTCAAAGCTGCAAACCAGAACCATTTATATGGCACCCCGTAAACGTGTTCAGCAAGTCACATCTCCACATAATAGTGTGTTATAACTTGTTTTGCATGAATATTCAAGCTTGAAAAACTTAAATGAATAGTTTGACATTTTGCGAAATATACTTATTCAAATTCCTGCAGGGATGTATGAGAAGATGCTGTTTTATAGAGTATCTGTCCATTAAATATGAAGGAGACTGGCGGCTGAGCTGAGCATTAAAGAAAATAGGGCAGCGCATAAACATGCATATAATGCTGCATCGTGTAATTTTCACACTGCAGTTTTTAGCTGGTGTGCAGGATTTAGACAGAGCCCGTTTCAGGTCTTTATGCTGAGCTGAGCTTTAAAGCTGCTGCTGCTGCAGCATCATATGAGGAATTCACACTGTTTATGAGAAATTCTGCAAAAAAACAAAACAATATGCATGTATATATGATGCCTATTTCCCAAAATCGACTCTTTTAACACGTGAATATAATCAAATGTGCACAGATGATAGAAGGAATACGAGGCCAGAGGAGGCGATAATAAAATGAAGAACCTAAAGTGACAACTGTTTGTTTTTCGTTGTTTATTTTAAATCTCTCGAAGTTTTTCTCTCTAATTCTTTTTGCACTTGCTGTAGTAGCTGAATATGGTGTTGTCTATCCACCTGCGGTAGTTGGACACGGCGGTGTAGACTCCGGGATACCGGGCGTCGGCGCAACCTACCCCCCAGGACACCAGGCCGTAGACCCGGCCCTCGCACACCAGCGGACCCCCAGAGTCGCCCTGAAACGGCAGGAGAAACATCATTAGAGCTCCTGCAAGACAGGAAGAAAAAGTAAAAGCACTGTGGTTTGTTTTCCACTATAAAAGATATATATTAAGAGAAAAAAGCTAAAAATAAATGAGCAAAATACACACTCAATGACGTATTTTTTAAGTAATCGTCAAATTTAATTAAACTAATGAGGATTTTCAAGAATCCTGCTTGAAATAATAATAATTGTCTCTTTAATGCATCAAAAAAACACAAAGAGACATCAAGGGAGTCACAGTCATGGTGGTGAGGATTTTAAAATACAGTTCAGTTTTAAAACCATTAATCAGCATTAATCTAAATGTAAAAAAAATTTTTAAAAAAGTCCATTTGTACAATTTTTTATGAGATTTCAAAGTTCAGTATTTAATCCACCTAGAATTTAAACTAGATGATAGCATGTGTTTTCATTTTTTTTTAAACCTTAGAATCATACTATCTGGTACCAAGTTTTTAGGGTGACACCACATAACATTTATGACACAGACAGTAAAAACAGTATATATCATCTTTATTATACTATCACAAATTTTATGATGGACGACTGTTGAGTTTTGAAACTATAAATCCTCAAAATCTAACTTACCTTCACCTTGTGTGCAGAAGTTTTTGTTTTTTATGTGAACACGTCATTTAGGGAGATCCATTTTTCAAGATACTTTGAGGTCCGTTTCTTATAAAAGCACAAGTATCAATTAAAAATGTTGACTCCATGAACTTGGAGTACAAATAAGTTAAGTTGTGACATCGTCCCAGATCTCTGGGTCCAGACCTGACCTCTCTGGTTCCAGACCTGACCTCTCTGGTTCCAGACCTGACCTCTCTGGGTCCAGACTTGACCTCACTGGATCCAGACCTGACCTCTCTGGGTCCAGACCTGACCTCTCTGGGTCCAGACCTGACCACTCTGGTTCCAGACCTGACCTCTCTGGGTCCAGACCTGACCACTCTGGGTCCAGACCTGACCTCTCTGGTCCAGACCTGACCTCTCTGGTCCAGACCTGACCACTCTGGTTCCAGACCTGACCTCTCTGGGTCCAGACCTGACCACTCTGGGTCCAGACCTGACCTCTCTGGTCCAGACCTGACCTCTCTGTTACAGACCTGACCTCTCTGGGTCCAGACCTGACCTCTCTGGGTCCAGACTTGACCTCTCTGGGTTTAGACCTGACCACTCTGGGTCCAGACTTGACCTCTCTGGGTCCAGACCTGACCTCTCTGGGTCCAGACCTGGCCCCTCTGGTCCAGCCCCCTACCTGACAGGCGTCCTTGCCCCCCGTGCTGTAGCCGGCACACAGCATGTTGACGGTGATGCCCCCGTCCAGGGCCTCGCTGCTGTTGCACCTCTCCACGGAGACGATGGGCAGCTTGACGGTGCGCAGCGTGGACGAGATCTGGTCCCCGCCCTCGGTGAGGAACCCCCAGCCCGACACCCGGCACATGACCCCCTCCGACACGGTGGCGCCGAACCGGGGCAGCAGGGCAATGGACACAAAGTTGTTCATGTAGACCGGAGCACTGAGCTGGACAGACACAGGACGGGTGGGGGACCAGGAGAGGTCAACAAGGTCAACGTTCTATATTTATTATATTATATACTGCCATAATGAGTCATAATTAGGCTATAATGTATATACATATATATATGTATATATATTTATATATATATATATATATATATATATATATATGTGTGTGTAATGTATACCATAGAATATAATAATGTAATTTTTGCAACTTATATTCATCAGAACATCCAAATCATAGCCTATTAATATTGGATAATTCATCCTTTCACATTTTATCCTAGGCTACATTTATAGCAGGTTACAGGTTAACATCTCTATTGACTACTTCGCTATATTTTAATAATTCTCTTAGAATATTATAAATATAAAATGTGGTTTTGAGGCGGTCAGCCACTAAAAAGTTGCATTGCTGCCATCTGCAGTACTTTATTGTACTATATTCTACTGTATAATCCTATATGACCCTAGTAGAAAGGTAAAACATGAACTGTCATTACTGTGTGATGGTAAACAGGAAGTTGTTTCCATGGAGACCTGTGGACCTCCAGCCTTGTGATTGGCTAAATTCCTGTCAGGAAAATGGATTTTGTGACTTCATGTGGTTGAATATTTCACATCAGTGCTGTGGATGGGGATTTTATTTTAACCAGTTCTTGTGGACTAAATTTAGTTACAGGTTAATGTATTGACTTTTGATGCCTCACCACTTTGGCTGATGATGCAGCTTCTTACGTTGAATCCTCTGATTCATTCGAATGCTAAAAATAGAACCTGCAGTTTCAGTAATGTCACAACAGTCAACAGTCTAAAAAGTCAAATCTACGAGCATCAATGTTAATATCAGGATATTCAGGTTGGCTTTATGGATTTGTTTTTTTTTTTAGCTTTGTGTTAACATTTTTACTCTCTGAAATTGAGGCTAAGTGGAAAAATTAAAATGAAATGAAGCTTAAGGAAAAATAATAGTGAGGACACAACCTCTGTGACTACAGCTGTGGATGAAAAACACTAGAAAAAATGTCGGAGAATCAGTAAAAGTTATTACAATTTACCCTGAGGGGCCCGTGATGAATATCTGCAGAATCCACATTAAGGCATCAGGGTGCTTTGAGTTAAATGTTAATTTTCAACATGCATTGCTCCAATACCGATGCTAACATGTATTTTCAGTAGGTATAATAGGTACCATGTTCACCATCTTAATTTAGCATGTGATCATTTGCCTATAGGCACCAAATATAAGAAAAAAAATAGTTGTTACTGCGTGTTTGAAGAAAATCTAAAATCGCATCAGAGTGAATGTGGTTGCTTCCATGTTTAACTTATTGATTTTGGATGATGATGATGATGAAAAAATTTAGTGATTGTCATAAATGGATCAGAAAAATGTAAATATTAGGCTGGAAAGAGTTGACATAGAGCCTGTTGGTGCTTGGTGCTAGCATCAGGATTCATCCTCTGGGCACCATGAATGTCCCTCGTCTTCATGGAAATACATCGACTGCACCTTTATGAGCATGATGTCGTTGTTGTGGGTCTTGGTCTTGTTGTAGTCCGGGTGAGGCACCAACAGCTGGGGCACGATTTCCTGCTCCGTTCCCTCGTAGATAGTCAGGGAATAGTCTCCTGCTACGATGAGCATCTTTTTTATCCTGCAGGCATTGAGAAAAAAAAGCTAATTATGCTGAGTCATGGTGTTACAGTATATTCAGTCACATCAGACAAACAGTTGTTTTTAATAGTAAAATAACAGGTATGAATGTGGTGACATGCACTGATTTACAGTCAAAGACGAATATATTGGATAAATCACAACAAAATTTGAATGAAAAAAACTTTATTAGTGAGAAAATATCCCATCGCGACCAAAAAAGGAAATTTTCTTTCCAGCTGAGACTGCAAGATTATCCTTCTGTGTCTAGAAAACTTCTGTTTTAAGGTAGAAACGATGACTCAGAGCGTGTATTTATTATATTTTATTTTTATTTTGGCTGTTTGCATTCAATGCACGCAAGTGGCAGCATCCTGCAAATGTAGTGAGCCACAAACATAATGCGAATCTGCAGCTTTTTATATAATAATCTCAGATTTAAAAATTGGAATAACTTGCCAAAAAAAAGCAATAAATCCCTAATATAATAAAAATCTGCAAGTTCTCAACCTCTAATGGAATTTTTTTTCACAAAAGTGATTTTTTTTGCTTAAATCAGCTCTTGATGCTGCTGGTAAAATCAACTTAATCCTTATTTAAAAAGATCAGACTCCTTATGTCCTATAGGACAATAGCATAAGTGAACAGGGTAATTCAGGACATTCTATTCTTTGCCTGAATTAATCTTTTGCCGAAGAAAAATAATCTATTGTGCAGAAGAAGCTGTAAACATAATTTTTGGGTCAGTTTCTACCTTTTGAGTGAAATCATCTATTATTATAAAGGCTATGAATTAATTCTATAGATATGCAGCCAAATATAAATAAATTAAAGGAAGTTCCAGGATTTTCATCCATTAACTTCATTGTAAATTCACCACATCTGAGGTTTCTAAAAGTCATTAAAACAGGATGTTGATGAGTTATTTTAATAAAAAACAGGTTTAAAGTTGACTAGTAGAGTAATCACTGTTGGATTGGTTTAATTTCAGTATTGGATATTTGATGCATAATCGTCAGATTTAAGTAAAAACATCATCCTATGAGCTGATTTAATGCATTTTTTATGAATTTAATTAATTTATCTTGTGATATGTGTTATTGATAAATATCACAAGACAGTATTTATTAACAAAAACATGACATACATTACAAGTGTTGGATAAAAAAATGCATTAAATCAACTCATAGAATGATATATTTTTATAAATAATTACTATAGTCTGGTGATATATATAATACAGTTTAGAGGTTTCACTATGGAATGAAAGGACAGTTTAATCTAGGTTTAAAGTTGACTAAAGTCACACTAGAATGTTCAGAAACTGTCCTAAAGTTTAATTGTTAATAATATAATAGAGATCACAGCTGCAAAGGAACTAATGTATTAAGTTTGTGGAAAACTTGTTTCAGTGGGTCATTAATGCGATTTCTCTGGTTTTAAATGGAGCCCATGATCTTCTAAAACATGAAAACAGACCAAAGGGGAAGTAGAAACCACCAATAAACCAGCGTTTCCTTCAAAAAGAGTGATACGCGTTAGCTGATGACAATCCTAGAGGGTGAATAAAACCGTGCACACATTATACATGTCGATTTTTGTGTCATATTCCCCATTGTTTCCTGCCGTGCTTGTATCGCTTTCACGCTCTTTTTATTTATTTCAGTGTTAATAACTCTCGGGATCTGATAGCGTTTGACTCGATGAACCCCGCATCTTCACAAATTCGCAGAAATGAACAGAGGAGAAGTCGAGGTCGATCTCTTCATGTTTCGTTGACGCCCTTTTTTATCGCTCAGAAATGGACACAGAATACTCTGACCTGGGCTCCTTATCTACATCCAGTTTGTTCGCTCCTAACTGGGAAAAGGGAAAATCGAGCTCACACGATATTACAATGCAAAAAGTTGCATTGCTGCCATCTGTATTACTCTAATGGACTGTGTTTAGTCACGTTATTTAAGGTAAGATAAGATCTTTGATTCGTCCCCAAGTGGGGAAATTGCATTAGCAACAGCAGCAGGGACATGAATCATAGCCTATTATTGATGGATGATTCATCCTGTGACTGAACATGACCTTAAAATATTCATATTTATTACATGTCCTTCCACATTTTATCCTAGGCTGTATTTACAGCAGGTTACAGGTTAACATCTCTATTGACTACTTCACTATTTTTTAATAAATCTCAGGGAATATTATAAATATAAATTGTGGTTTTGAGGCAGTCGGCAACTAAAAAGTTGCATTGCTGCCATCGGCAGTACTTTATTGTACTATATCCTTCTGTATAATCCTATATGACCCTATAAAGAATATAACATGTAGTGTGATTACTTGTCAACATGTGTGATGGTAAACAGGAAGTTGTTTCCATGGAGACCTGTGGACCCCCAGCCTTGTGATTGGCTAAATTCCTGTTATATATATATATATATATATCCATCCATCCATCCATTTTCTATCCCGCTTATTCCCTTTCGGGGTCGCAGGGGTCTGCTGGAGCCTATCCCAGCGCGTTAAGGCGAGAGGCAGGGGGATACACCCCAGATGGTCGCCAGCCAATCGTGGGGCACACACACCATTCACACACCATTCTCTCACACACTCACACCTATGGGCAATTTAGATTTGCCAATTAACCTGAGCATGTTTTGTATTGTGGGAGGAAGCCGGAGTACCCGGTGAAAACCCACGCAGACACGGGGAGAACATGCAAACTCCACACAGAAAGGTCCCAGACCCAGGCCCCAAGGCGGTCTTGAACCTGCGACCTTCTTGCTGTGAGGCAACAGTGCTACCCACTGCTCCACCGTGTCGCCCATATATATATATATATATATATTTTAACCAGTTCTTGTGGACTTGGCCTAAATTGCATTTATGAAAAAATGGACGTTGTTTGATTTGCAGCCATACATTAAACCTATATGATATGAGAAATTCAAGAAAACATGTCCACATGAGCCCCAAAACCAACTCAAAATTAAACCTCCTTATAGTAACTTTAAATAAAATATTATCCTTTACTTTTTCGTACTCATACACATTTACTTAATCTGTATATCTGTATTTTGACAAAACTTTTTAGCAAGTCATAAGTAATGACCCGTTCATTTCTAATTTAGTAATAGAATAGGCTTTAATTCCAGTAATCTGTACATATTAAAAAAATAAAATAAACTAGTAAAACTTTTGTCTTTGACACTGACGTTTGTTTTAATGAAAAAAAACAAAACATGACTCAATCTCTTGTTTGCATTGAATATTTTTTTTTCGATTATAGGAAAATCTCGGTTTATAGGAAAATCCGACATTATCATTTGCTTATTCATACTCATACACATTTACTAAATCTGCATGTGGATAAAACTTTATCAAATATTTTACAGTTTATTGCTAATTTAGTAATAAACTAAGCTGCTTTTCCAAGTATTCAGTAGATATTAAAAAAATGAAATAAACTAGTAAAACTAACTTTTGTCTTTGACGCTGACATTTGTTTTAATCAAAATCTCTTGTTCACATGGAATATTTAGATCAGTGGTTTATAGGAAAAATCTAACAAAACAGTTCATCAGTTTACAATGGATTTAGGATCAGGTGAAGTAGGTTTGTATAGAGAATAGAATATATAATAATAATGATAAGTTAGAATAACTTGGATAAGCAGAGTTTCTCTTTAACTGTTCACCTTTAACCTGCAAAAGCACTTATTGTAAATATATAACATATTTTATATTATACATACATCCACTATTTAGATATTTACTTAAGATTGGAGATTTGTGGGATTATTTAATTGGCTCCTTTATAATCTCCTTTTTAAACATCTTACAGAATATATTCATGTTCTGGAATGATCCTCAGTGATTTATAGCATTTTATGGATAATAAATATATTTGAAGATCTTTGAATCCCTGTCAATCAAACTGTTTCTGATTTGGGTCAATTTGGTCTTGATTTTAATTTTCTAGGATTTTATGGAGGAAAATAATTGATCTTTGAACCAGTTTCTTATCAATCAAACGAACCTCCAAACGTCCAGTTCCTTTTTCTGATTTGTTTCAGTTTGGTCTTGTTTTAGGTTTTTAATACTATACTTTGCACATGTAGTAAAACACAATTCTGGAATCTCCTTTCACATGGAGAAGAAAGCGTAAAAAACAGCTCACCCGATATTACAATGCGCTGCCGTGACCACCCAGAACTTGTTGATCAGGCAGCCACCGCAGAAGTGGCGTCGGCTGGTCGTCTGTATGGAGACGATGTACTTGATGGAGTAGGGGACGGCGGCGTAGCCCCCCACGATGCGTCCGTTCCCACCCGTGTCCTGATCCGGGGTTTGACCTGAGGAGACACAACACAAAAGCCCAGTAGAGCTGTTATTGGTAATGATATTAGTTTGTTTAGCATATTTTATATGAGAAAACCTCAGCTCCAACACTGAATAAAACACAATGCAGCATCAATACAATAAGAAAAACCAATACAAATAGTCATTAAGAAAACATTAACATGGAGTTTGGGTATTTAACAACATTTAATCTGTAGTTATACACACAGTCAATTAGGAGTTACTGAGGTTTAAAACCACTCTGAGAGAAAATGGCTGATCCGTTTTAAATAGAGGGAATCACTTAAAGTTAAAAGACAGGATTTACCACTACAGGTAAAATCCTTAATCCCTGATACAGCAGCAGCATTGAGTTTTATCCATAAATCACATGTTAACCCTGAGCTCCAACACTAAATACACAGAGACTATACAGTCAATACCTAAATCAATGGAATCAGCCAAATAATGTATGGAGGAAAAGTGAATATTATGGGACATGTTGGCTCTAATCTAGTGTTTGAGCTGCCAATATTTATTAGAATTATTTGTTAACCTGTTAAAATCCAAAACCTCCGGATACAGGTTTAGCATTGAGTTTTATCCATAAATCCCATGTTAAACCTGAGCTCCAACACTAAATAAAGTATTTTTATCAATCAATTTTTATCAATATATATCATCAATATCCACATCATCAATACAATAATAAAATAGTTTAATATAATATCAGTAGTAGCTGCAACTAACCACTATTTAGAGATTTATTTAGATTGGAGCTGTTTATGTGATTATTTAATTGGCTCCTTTATAATGTCCTTTTTAAACATTTTACAGAAAATATTCTTCATGTTCTGGAATGATCCTCAGTGATTTATAGCATTTTATGGATAATAATTGACCTTTTAACTCCTATTTTATCAGTTATTGAACTTTCTTTCAGTTTCTTTTTCTGATTTGGGTCAGTTTGCTCTTGTTTTAAATGAAGTATTTTTGCCTTTTTTCAATATATTTGCTGCGTATCATCAACATAAATAGATTCTGACTCTTCTGTAGTCTCCTCACATGTTGTACATTTATTTTCAATCCAGGTTTAAGTCCAATAACATTTGTAGTTGTAGAAATATTCCAGATTTATTATCATTTTTAGCAGGGAAAACTGAAAATAGGACTGGGACTAAGAGAAATTGCTGTATTTCTAAAGAGGAAAAAGTAAATGTACTTTCTGGTCCAAAAGCAGGAACCAGGATTTAATTAGCAGTAGTGGTGTGTGTCATGAACCTGCTGGTAACTCTATATTTACACCGTGTGTGTGTGTGTGTGTGTTGGTGGTTGTGGAGGAAACAGGTAGAATGCATTAACAAACCAGAGAACGTGAGGAATAAATGATTATTTCCTGATCGTATCACATCAGTTTTATTCTAAGCGGCCGTCCACACCAATGCAGGATATTTTAAACCGTGTGTTTCTCTACTTGGTCTTTGGCCTTTATTCCACGTTTTTTTGGAATTTTCTTATAACTAGAGTACAGGGTGAAGTTTTTTATTTATAATTTTTATTAAGTTTCATCAGTCACGTGTAGATTCTTTATCTTTTTTATGGTTTTAATGCAGCTGGCATCCAAAAAAGTTGCATCTCTGCCATCTGCAGTACTTCATTGTACTATATCCTACTGTATAATCCTATATGACCCTATGAAAACATGTACTGTGATTCCTTGTTGACATCGGTCGACGTCACGCTGTGTGATGGTAAACAGGAAGTTGTTTCCATGGAGACCTGTGCACCTCCAGCCTTGTGATTGGCTAAATTCCTGTTAGGAAAATGGATTTGGTGGCTTCATGTGGTCGGAAATGTTTTATCACACCAGTGGTGTGGATGGAATTTTTTTTTTACCTTGGCCTAAATTGCTTTAAAAAAATTGCCTTGTTTGAACGCAACCGTACATTAAACCAGGTCAGGAATTTATGACAAAGGCTCATGAGAAATTCAAGGAAACATGTCCACATGAGCCCCAAAACATCTCAAAATTAAACTTCCTCATAGTAATATTAAATAAAATATTATTATTTACTTATTCATACTCATACACACTCATAAATTACTGTTTATGCTAATTTAGTAATGCACTAAACACTACATTTTTTATGAAGCGTCATGAGATTCATCAGTTGCTCTGATTCTACTGTGGAAGATTTTGCGTTAAAAAAAGTGCTAAAACAATTTGAAAAAACACTTCAACACTTGACAATGGATTTAGGATCAGGTGAGGTATGTTTGTATAGACAATAGAATATATTAGAATAACTTGGATAAGCAGAGTTTCTCTTTAACTGTTCACGGCCATGGGATCAAGATGACGAGGCTTCAACCTGCAAAAATACTCATCGGCGTCTCCTTTCACGTTTTTTTTTTCCATACATAAACACCAGGCACAAAAGGGGGCGTCGGCCTTATCCTTATTGTTATTTCGCTTTTAGGTTTCACCCCTTTCGCCTGAGGTTTCGAATTCTTCCTGTGAACTAAACGCGCTTTTTTTTGTTTGTTTGTTTGTTTGTTTTTCTCTATGCTTCAGATTTGTCTGTTGCAGGGATACTCACTGCATGCACATGTTGAAAATAAAACATGTAAAATACATATGTTAACACCTTTTAATAAACTGCAAATGCACAAGTGCAGAGAACGGAATCATTGCAGTGATTTTGCAAATCAAACCTAACCAGATTCTACAAATACCCCCCCAAAAAAATTGATTTTGAGTCCATATTCCATTTAAAATATATAGAATATTTTCATTTAAAGTAGAGTTTCTTTAAATAAAAGACCAGCCAGGAACACTTTTCTGACAGACGATTATTGTGAGGGAGCAAATGTAGTTTTAAAATGACAGATATTATAATATTAATATCACATTATGTAAAAAACACGTTTCATAAAGTTCAAACTATTTGTTTCCAGGGGTTTGTCAGACAGCAGAAGGCGTCATAACTCTTTTTTGTCCCCCTGTGCAACTTCTAATCCTTAATAATCTCCATAATCTGGACCAGATAAATCACAGGTAAAGAGGCTTACTTACAGTTCAGCGCCAGGACTTCCAGCAGGATTACCAGTAAGGGTGTGAGGTCCATGCTGACACAATGGGAGCAGCGGTCCACACACATGGAGAGGCTTCACCTGTTTGATGCTGACGGCATCGGCGCATCGCACCTGCACTCTCAGGTTTCTCATAGTTCCTATTTCCGTTTCCATGGTCACCAGGAGCGATGTATAATTGAAGCTACCGGCGGCGGCAGCAGCGCGGCCCCCCGTCTCACCTCTCGCCGTGACCTTCTCGACCTCTTAACCCCAACCCCCTGCCCCCTGGCCCGGCGTATTTTATCACCACACACACACACACACACACACACACACACACACAGCATTTAGCCTGTGATTGAATCTCCCAACAACAGTTGAAGTCAGTTGTTTTACACCTTAAAAATAAATTTAAGGTAATTTTTTTTAAAGTCATTCATTAGTTATTATCAATTATTTGTCCATAAAATTCTGGAAAACTAAAATCAAGATCAAATAAATAATTATTCCATAAAATGCTATAAATCACTGAGCATCTTCCAGAATATGAATATATTCTGGAAGATGTTTAAAAAGGAGATTATAAAGGAGCCAATTAAATAATCCCACAAACAGCTCCAATCTAAATAAATCTCTAAATAGTGGTTAGTTGCAGCTACTACTGATATTATATTAAACTATTTTATTATTGTATTGATGATGTGGATATTGATGATATATATTGATGCTGTAACAGGAACATTGGGTTTTACTGCAGATAAAATACTTTATTTAGTGTTTAGCTCAGGTTTAACATGAGATTTTACCAGGTTAATAAAACTAAATGAAATCAACCTGCCTAAGGTTTATATTGTCAATGAAACCTGATCTAATGTTTTATATATTATCAGATCATTATCCTCATATTATATTTTGACAATGGGACAAAAACTGTCTTTATAACAACTTAGAGATTTTAGAAAATACCAACAACACCTTCAATGTACATATAAAGAATAATAATTAGAAAAAAGGGTTTTCTGACTCAAGATTTTAGGAGAATTAATTTAATTTCTTTCAAATCCACATTAATTCCAATAATAATTCTTAGTAGATCTAATAGGGGATCATTTTTCAAATTATGCACAACTTTTCTTATTTTCTTATTGTATTGATGATGTGGATATTGATGATATATATTGATGTGAGTATTATATGTATGTATAATATAAAATATGTTATATATTTACAATAAGTGCTTTTGCAGGTTAAAGGTGAACATTTAAAGAGAAACTCTGCTTATCCAAGTTATTCTAACTTATCATTATTATTATATATTCTATTTTCTATACAAACCTACTTCACCTGATCCTAAATCCATTGTAAACTGATGAACTGTTTTGTCAAAATGTGCTTTAACACTTATTTTTAACACAAAATCTTCCACAGTAGAATCAGAGGAACTGATGAATCTCACAAGAGAAAAACGCAGATTTTTCCTATAATCCACTGATCTATATATTCCATGTGAAAGAGATTTTGATTAAAAAAAACGTCAGTGTCAAAGACAAAAGTTTTACTAGTTTATTTTATTTTTTAATATGTACAGAATACTATTACTAAATTAGAAATGAACAGGTCATTACTTATGACTTGCTGAAAAGTTCATAAAATCCTGACCTGGTTTAATATGGTTTAAATATCTAAACAGTGGTTAGTTGCAGCTACTACTGATATTATATTAAACTATTTTATTATTGTATTGATGATGTGGATATTGATGATATATTTTGATGCTGTAACAGGAACATTGGGTTTTACTGCAGATAAAATACTTTATTTTCTCCTTCATTGTCTCCTCTTGGAGTGATGACGAGCGGCGTCGGCGGCTTTTGTTTCCGAGGAGGTTTGAGGAGGCGGTTTTCTATTTTTAGGCGAGGGTGTCCATTAAAAATGGAGCAGGGCTCATCAGGGCTCTGACCTCAGCCGACTAACAGGCCTCTCTGCTGGGGGCCGGTCGGGCTCTGGCAGCCTCCTACCTTCATCCACCAACCCCCCCGAGTGCTGACCACGGCCTTTTCCTGCTTCTTTTATCTTTTTTTTTATTTGTTCTCCCTGCATGACCCGCTCCAGTCCAGGCGCTGCCATCATTACTTAAAAATGTAAAGAAATGCATCATGAATATTTATATGATTAATTAATGTTTAATTTATAAAAAATAGGAGAGATGACATAAGGAGGAAAAAAGCAATTTTACCAATAAGACGTGTTGCTAATTCCATTGACATTGTGAATAAATTTCACTTTAAAGAGCAGGTGACGTTATCTCCTGCCTTGCAAACCTTTTAAAAAATAAAACCTTTGATATTTTTTGATTTACGACTAATGGAAACGTACAGATTCAAATGTAAAATGGAAGATTTTTGTAGGATTCGTCCTTTTTTTGTTTTTAAATCTGCAGATAAAAGACTCAAAACTGTTGCATTGAAAGGGACAATAGACGACAACGACGAAATTCATTCTTATTAAAACAGCATTTTCTGTCTGAATTGGCATCGTTGTTTTCATGTTCTACATTGGTGTAGATGAATGCAATGGAACATCAACTCATGCATTTACTTAAAAAAACCCTCACGAGTTAAAGAAAAACAAAGATTTTCCTATTCTTGATGACTAAAGCATTGCACATCTCTCATTTAACCTACTAAATGGAGCCAAAAATGTGCGTTTATATCATTTTACAATAAAAAGGAGCTGTGAAAATCCTTCAAATAATCCTTATTCTGAGGTCTTTTCTGTACCAGTGCCATCACTTCCCACTAAAATGACTCAGCACTGACTTCCTGATCACAGCTTATTCAGTTACTCTCTGGATAAACGCCTTCGGCTCCAAACAGATCATGTTATGCATCGGTAAAGAGGCGTCACCGTCCATTTAGTTCACGGGACACATTCAGCGCCATTTGATATCTCGGGGGGGGGCCTGTGAAAATTGACATAAATAACGAGGCTCTCCCCTCCTTTTTATGTAAAAACATACATTGTAAATATTTAGATGATTAAATAATCTTTAATTTATAAAAATAGGATTTTAACAGGGCGACACGGTGGTGCGGTGGGTAGCACTGTTGCCTCACAGCAAGAAGGTCGCAGGTTCAAGACCGCCTTGGGGCCTGGGTCTGGGGCCTTTCTGTGTGGAGTTTGCATGTTCTCCCCGTGTCTGCGTGGGTTTTCCCCGGGTACTCCGGTTTCCTCCCACAATACAAAAAACATGCTCAGGTTAATTGGTAAACTCTAAATTGCCCATAGGTGTGAGTGTGAGAGTGAATGGTGTGTGAATGGTGTGTGTGCCCCACGATTGGCTGGCGACCATCTGGGGTGTATCCCTGCCTCTCGCCTTAACGCGCTGGGATAGGCTCCAGCAGACCCCTGCGACCCCGAAAGGGAATAAGCGGGATAGACAATGGATGGATGGATGGATTTTAACAACAATGCTGAGTCACTTATTCCATTGCATTGTCACTTTACACCTTTTACAATTCAAAACTTTGATATTTTTGATATTTGATTTACTACTAATGGAAACATACAAATTCAATTTACTAGTCAGAAACGTTTTAAAATGTAGTACCATAAGTACCATATTAAGTTAAAGTACCACTTTTTTTTTCTTTACAAAAATCATACAGAATGTGTGATTTTTTTGGCACAAACATGTTTTGTGTATATATATATATATATATATATATATATTGTAAATAGAGTTAAACTATGTGGTACCAAGTTAGTTTATGCCAGTGCTTCTCAATTATTTTTTTTCGTGTCCCCCCCATGGGAGAAGAAAACATCTCGCCCCCCTGCATGACTATAAATAGAATCATTTGTCTATAAATTGTTATAAATACCTCTGCATAACACTGTGTCCTTATTAACGTATAAGAATAAAAAAAAAGAAATATGGACCAACTTACAACGAAGAATAGCTTTATTAACTAACAGAAAAGATTTAAAGTGCATCTGAAATTAAAAAATAAAATAAAATCGTAATTCCTTAATTTGTGTCTTAAATGTCTCCAACATTTCAGACTCAGTAACACACCGGTCTTTCACAGTGAACCAAGCGCTACAGACGCTTCGTCATATTTCCTCGTCTTAGCTTTGGGAGACTTTCGTTTGTCTCTTTATCTCCGTCTCTCTCCGCCTGTCTTCTCATCCCTGTTAAATATGTTTTCATGGTGTCACTTGGTGTCTACACTTCATACTCATACTCTGTGCTGTATGCTCCCTGTGAACACTCTGCTGCCCCCTAATGGAGTGGAGGTGCAATTGCACTTTTTTCTAGGACATTTAAAAAAAAAATCAAAAGAAAAAACATGTTCCCTGAGGTCTAATGTGCCCCACCATTTGAGAACCACTGGTTTAGTGTTACACCACATGAGATTTTTGACATTGTCCTGAGCATCTTTTATTTCATGCAAGGTTAGCACATTAAACACATTAAAAAAAACACATAAATCACCAATTAATGCACAGTGAAGGAGACGTGTGTCCTCCACATGGTCTTTAACTTACATTCAAATTCCACCATTAAATGTCTGTTTTCTGACGTGAAATTTGTGTTTTTAGGTCAAGTGCCCCTAAACTGACAGAAATTAGACCATGGACCCCCCCATCTGATATGATTTCATCCTGTAGTCCCCCTCCGATGTCATTGTTTTATAATGGATGGATTTATAGTTAGAATAAATGATTCCTCCTGGAACCACTGACACCAATGAACCAATATAGACACACATTAAATGTCCAGAAAATACTAACAATAAGTGAAAAACATGTTTTTTTAATAAAGAACACCAATCAAAATGAAACCAAGGCTCCATCACAATATAAAATTACGTTTTTAAGTCTATATGAATCACATATGAGGATGTAAGGAGAAGATTTTAGACCTTCACCATTCAGTTTATTTTCTAATAAACGGTATGTACTCTCTGCGTTATGTTATACTACAGGTTAATGTAAAAATATCATTTGGTGTAATTGTAAAAACTTGGTACCAGCTAGTTCTGATGTGCTAGGTGGAATAAATATTGAAAAATATCATAATTTAGTAAAATAAAAATGGTACAAATGAACTTTTAAATGATAATAAACCTTTATTTGTCACAGACATTAGTTTAGTTTGACATTTATACAGAGTAATGTGTTATTTTGTGCCAAATTAAACAAACATCGTAGTGACCTTTGCATTTATAAAGCAGCTTAACAAACAGGTTAGCTGTAAATGAATGGAGGATCCCACTCACACACCTGAATAACTCACCTGTGTCATCTTACAGGTGAAAGAGCAGCAGGTGCTCTCTATGTAGGTTAAACTCTTGTGAATTAAGGTTTTATTAAGGTCAAGCGGAGTCGGCTGCTGCTATTGTACGTGTTGGTCCAAATAGATCAAACCCCATTTTAACTTTAATTCTAAGTCCCCTCTAAAGAAAAATGGACGTTTTAAAAGCAATCAGCTTTCAATGCTTAATAGCTGAATGCGTTTGTTCCAATTTCACACTAGACTACACACACTCTGAGTTAATAAGGTTGAGAGTTATTCTGCTACTACTATTAGTAATAATAATAATGATATGATTAACAAAGAAAAACCACTTGAGCTGCAGCTTGAATCAACCTGTATTTATTTGTGTGTGTTTTTTTTCACAAGTCTCTTATCCTAGTTGCTGCAGCTGCTTAAGACTCAACTTCCTGTAAAGAGGAAGGACTGATTTCTGTCTAGAAGTCATCCTCACGCGCTTTGCTGTTGTGCTATAGACGCCTATTGTCATCAAGGCCAAATCACAAAGTGGATTTTTACCTTTTTTATTAATCAGAATAACAAATAAATAGGTTATGTGTTGATTTGACATCAGTGCCAAAAACACAAAAATGTGCATGAAGATGTAGATTATTTAGCTCAACAACTCAAGTAAAACTCAGAAATATATATATATATATATATGTAATTTGTCCGTGACCCGGTGGTGGTGGTGAACTTGCAGCGACGGTGTTCCTCGTCCCGGTTTTCCCGTCATCTGCCACGTTTTCCGAGCAGGAAAAGTAGCCCAGAAAACGGACACAACACCAGGGACCAGCGTAGCTTTGTCATGTAGTAGGTCACATTCATTGTTGGAGCGTGAGACGCTGACAAGACGACAAGATAATTTTAAACAACAGATTTGAACGAGGGTACGGTTACACTATAAAAAGGATCAGGGAAGCATTTCCTGGACCAGTTGAAGGTTGCTGTGTTTGGGCTTTCAGGTAAGTAGAAGGTAATTATAAACATTTATGTTAAAATGGTATAATTAACATTTAGTTGTCTAACTGTGAGACTAAATAAATCTAGTTTATTAGTTATAGTTAGCATCCAATATGATTTAGACATTGGTGATGCTTTTATTTTGAAAAAAAAAGAAAAGATTATGAATATTTTGCTGTTAACCTGTTTAGAATTAAATAAAATGCAAAGAAAATGTGACATTATTGTCATTTCTCGCCACAAAGTGATGGTTCTACATTACAGGTGGTAAGAAAAGAAAAAAAAAATAAAATGGGTCCAGTCGTGCCACCCCCGGGAACGTCTACTCTGGCGATAATTTTGCTTTATGTAGTAATAGGTAAGTTCTGCTCAGTCTTCTAACTCCTAATGTCTGGGTGCGTCAACGTGTCTTGATAATAATAAAAGGGAAAAGCCGTAAATTTGACCTCAACTTGGAATTTGGGGGTTAATTAAAGAACGCTCTGATTTCTGTGAATCAGCGTCGTCGGAGCCGTTCGGGGACAGGATCATCGGGGGTCAGGAGGTCCGGCCGTACTCCATCAAATACCAGGCGTCCCTGCAGTCGGAAAATGGCAAGCACTACTGTGGAGGGACGCTGGTGGACGCCAACTGGGTGGTGTCTGCCGCCCACTGCTGGAAGCCGTGAGTACTGACCCCACACGGGGCCTTCGTTAATACACGGGAATCAGTACTAGTACTACTAGGTGTTTCTCCCAGAAAGTACCTGTTACTGAAAAACTCCATTTATTCACAGTGTGTTAATACATAACAAGGACATAATGCTTTTTTTTTTTGGTTACTGATAACACTAACAATTTAAATTTTTCTATATTTTACAGTTTAAAGGGTAAATTTAATTTTTTTATTTTAATTTTTTTTTTATTTAATATTTTTTTGTCTTTAATTATAATTACATTAATTAATTATTCTAATTATATTTGGAGGCTTCATAAATTCCAAAAATCAGCAGTTGTCACTCACAAAATTTTGTTTTCAATAGTGTTGATTATTTTAATTAAATGGAATTTTTCTATATTATACAGTTTCAGTCTTTAATTGTAATTATATGAATATATTAATTATACTAATTATATTCCAGGACTTCATGAATTCCAAAATCAGCACAATATTTTGTCTGAAGAACACCATTTATTCCCACCACTGTTATTCAGTGTGTTAACACATAACAAGGACATAATAATATATTTCACAGTTTGAAGTGTCAATTATTTTTTGCCTTTAATTATAATTTTATTGATTAATTATACAAATTATATCTTGTGGCTTCATAAATTCCAAAAATCAGCAGTCGTCATTCACAAAATTTTCTCTTTAATAGTGTTGATTATTTTAATAAAGTAAATTTGTTCTATATTATACATTTTAAGCACTAAATTATATTTTTGTCTTTAATTGTAATTATTTGAATGAATTAATTATACTAATTATATTTTAGAACTTTATAAATTCCAAAATCAGCAGTCTCAATTTTCTCTGAAAAACACCATTTATTTCCATCACTGTTATTCAGGGTGTTAATACATAACAAGGACATAATGGAATTTTAATTTTTCTATATTTTACAGTTTAAAGTGTAAATTATTTTTTTGTTTTTAATTATAATCATATTTATTAATTAATTATGACTAATTATATTAATGGATTCCAAAAATCAGCAGTCGTCACTCACAAAATTTTGTCTTCAATAGTGTTGATTATTCTAAAATTTTGGGTATTGTTAAGCTAAGTACAAAGATGCCCACTTCACTTTATTAATTAATTGTTTTTTTAGTTTTGTAGTTTTTTTTTTTTGCTTTAAAATATGTCAATATTTATATGACATATAATATGTTAACGTAAATGGGAAAATGACAAATATGTCATGTGGTGTAAAACCTAAAAAAACTAGACACCAAATGCAATAACTCTCTATAAATAATATTATAAATAATAATTACTATTTTATATAATTTCATTATAATAATATATATTTTTTAAATGATCGTATCAACTCATTTTACATTCTTGGTGGATTAAATATTTAAAATATTTTTGCACATACTTCTTGTACGTATCTATACTGCCTCTGTTATTTAGTAAGTTCATTTGTCAATTCTTCTTTACATGAACTGCATCTGTAATCTCTGATAAAGAAATCTGACAATTCTGAAGCTGTGAATCTCCGTCTCCGTTGGCCCCCCCAGGAGCAGCCACATGAGGGTGGTGTTGAGTGAACACAGTCTGTCCAAACAGGAAGGATACGAGCAGATCTTCAATGTCTCCAAGATATTCCTCCACAACTACAACTACAGGACGTTCAACAACGACATCATGATGGTCAAGGTTTGGGGCAGCAATGATAAATGCTAATGCTGATAAATATGGAATACTTCCACTAGGTTGTGTACATGTACCTGCACAAAAAGAAAATCTACAATTGTGTGCCAATGATAAAAATGCTTTATTAAAAAATGTATAACAACGTCAAACTGATCCAAATCAGGAAATAGAAACTGCAAAGAACAATCAATAATAAGATAAGAGTTCTGGTTATTTTTTTAGTTTTGCTGCTATAAATGATGATAAATCTGGAATATCTCTACAACCACAAAGGTTATTGGACTTAAACCTGGAATCAGAATAAATCTACAACATGTGAGGAGACGACAGAAGAGTCAGAATCTATTTATGTTTTACTGCAGATAAAAATACCTTATTCAAAACTTGAAACAAGAACAAACCAACCAAAAAAACTGGAATGATAAACAAGTTAAGACTTGAAAGATCAATTATTATTCAATAAAACCCTATAAATCACTGAGGATCATTAAGAACATGAAGAATATTTTCTGTAAAATGTTTAAAAAGGAGATTATAAAGGAGCCAATTAAATAATCCCACAAACAGCTCCAATCTAAATAAATATCTAAATAGTGGTTAGTTGCAGCTACTACTGATAATATATTAAACTATTTTCTTATTGCATTAATGATGTGGATATTGATGATATATATTGATGCTGTAACAGGAACATTGGGTTTTATTGCAGATAAAATACTTTATTTAGTGTTGGAGCTCAGGTTTAACATGGGATTTATGAATAAAGCTCAATGGGGATTTTAGGATTTAACAGGTTAACAAATAATTCTAATAAATATTGCCAGCTCAAACACTAGATTAGAGCCAATATATTATATATATATATAAGAATTATTATTATTATAGTATTATATATATATAAGTGATTCCCTCTTTTTAAAACGGATCAGACATTTTCTCTCAGAGTGGTTTTAAACCTCAGTAACTCCTAATTGACTGTGTGTATAATTACAGATTAAAAAATCCCTGTTAAATACCCAAACTCCATGTTAACCTAATCCAGGGACCAGCTTTTTATTTTATTATATATATTAATGCTGCATTGTGTTTTTTTTTGTGTTTTCTTATGTAAAATATGCATAAAACTCAATGATGCCGCTGCTGTATCAGGCTTTTTTTTGGTTTACTTTAACAGGTTAACAGACGAGTGATTGCTCAGTGATTGGCTGTAATTTCTGCACCTTTTCACTGTTTTTTGTTTTCTCCCGTCCTTCCCTACAGCTGAGCACGCCGGCGGTGCTGAACGCCAACGTGCAGCCGGCCCAGCTGCCCGACCCGGACGACCACACGAATCTGCACGTGTGCACGGTGAGCGGCTGGGGCGTGACGCACGTCTACAGCTACTACCTGTCGCCGGTGCTGCGCGCCGTCAACGTCAGGTACAACCCGTACTGCCAGTACTACTACTGGGGAAGGATCACTCCCAACATGCTGTGCGCCGGGTCCCAGATGGGCGGCAAAGACTCCTGCCAGGTAGGGAGAAGAAATTCAGCTTTTTAGGCGTCTCACCACTTATTGGTTTGGATACCCCTGTGTTGGTTTAATACAGTGCCTCTTATTTATT
This sequence comes from Eupleurogrammus muticus, assembly GCA_036785175.1. Lineage (NCBI taxonomy): Eukaryota > Metazoa > Chordata > Actinopteri > Scombriformes > Trichiuridae > Eupleurogrammus > Eupleurogrammus muticus. Next base: position 779,023 of record JAYKQN010000031.1, on the reverse strand, counting down.
TTCTGTCATGTCTCGTTTGACATTTATACAAAGGAATGTGCTATTCAGTGCCCAAATTAACAGGTATCAAAGTGATTTTACAAGTTTAGTGACATGAAATATTCCACAAGATGTGACGTTTGCATTTATAAAAGGATTAACAAACAGAGAAGACACCTGAATAAAATCACCGCCGTCCTCTCACTTCTTAAAACTGTATTTTTAAAAAAACTTTTTTGACTTTCTCATCTCGCCAAATATATTTGCCATCGACCCTCATGTTGTGACTCTAAAATAAATTGTAATTCTCTCCTTCACTATCCCTTTTAGGTCGAAAAAACAATGTGATGAGACACTGTGTAAAGTCAAAGTCAAAAGTCAAAGTCAGTCTTATTGTCAATTTCTTCACATGTACTTGACATACAAAGGAATCCAAATGTTGTTTCTCACTATCCTCATGTACAACATTTAAGTTCTTAACAATAAATAAAGTGCAGTAGCTTGAGGCTACTTTTACCTAGTGTTGCTAAAACTAAAGACAAGACACGAGTACCCCAAGCCCACTACTCACATTACCAGGGTATGACAAGACAAATCCAACAAGATGACGCTGATTGTCCCATTAATAAAATCACTTATAAAAACTGTATTCTAAAAGATGTGATTTGCCATCGACCCACATGTTGCAAGTTTTGATTTATTAGGAGAGACCTGGAAAATTAATAAGCCATTCAGGTCAAATTTAGAATGTGACGAGCCACTGCGTGATAAATGCATGCTCATGAATACCTAAACTCATTAATACCTAAACTGGAATAAAAGTTGTTGGTCGCCGCCCCCTGCAGGGCGACTCGGGCGGCCCCCTCATCTGCAACGACAAGTTCGAGGGCATCGTGTCCTGGGGAATCAGCTGCGCCAACCCTTACTTCCCCGGAGTATACACCAGAGTGAAGAACTACGTCAGATGGATGAAGTGGATCATAGCGTACTTCTAAGACCTCCTCTTCCTCCTGGTCTCCACGGGAACGACCGCCAGCCGCCATGCGGGCCGGAGACGCGTTGGCCTTGGCCTCTCTGCTGATTTCTGTAATGTGTGTTATAGTCCAAAGGTGATTTCTGAACTGTGTAAAACAATGATCCTCATAATAATAATAATAATGTTAATTATAATAATAACACACTACTTTATTATTATAACAATTGTTTTCTTATGTTATGAAATACTTTCTTTGTGTTTTGTAGCCTTGGGTTTGTCATACCAAAGTACTGCGTTTATACTCTTGCCGATTTCTTGATGTCGGCTACTACAAACACTGAATGAATGGATAAACTACCCACGGTGACACTAAAGATTAGCTGTTCCTCTCATGATAGAGACTGTCTGTATGTATTCCCACTGATCTACTGCTCTGTCATTACAAGAATAAAAAAGCCAATGAACAATAATTCTCACTGAACTAGAACCACACGTCCTGTATTACACTTTTTATGTCCGTTTTTGAAAGAATATAAATATAAAAATACTGTTTTTGAGTGTTTTTATGCCATATATCGTATGTAGCTACACATGGTAACAACTATTATTTTACTATATACTTATATATAATTTATGTTTACCTACTATTTAATGTCAATGCTGTAAAAAGGTTGATTTACATGTAGGTATGAAGGAGAAGAACTGTTGAATCATCTTTATTGGCCGAGTTCGTGAATTTGTCAAACAGAGAATTTGACTCCAGTATATCTCAGCTCTCTGTACATTGTTATAAATAAATAATCCACAAAAGCAGATAACTCCATTTTTGGAAATCTTAAAAAAAAAATCTAGTAAAAGCATAAAAGTAAAAGCGTTTAAACTTACTTGGAAAAAGAAGCTATGATTATTATTCTTGAAACAATTTCTGAGTGAGTGATAAAGGCTTTAGGCTTTAATGTTTTATCTAAATTTCACAAGTTATAGACTACTTTAATAATAATTTAATATAACTTGCTGTGCATATCACTAATAAAGAAATAAAGGAAGTTTCCAGGGTATATATCACAAGACGGTAATTATTAAATATACATCTCACAAGTTAAATGTTGAGTTCATAAATGGGCATTAAACCAGCTCATAATATAATTTTTAATAAATAATGTGTGTCAAATATGCGTTAAATATCCAATATCAAATTAATTCACCACTAAAATATTCACTTTAACTTTATTCTTTAATGTTAAATAAGTGACACAAAACGGACTTTTTTTTTTTAAATCAAAATGATTATTAAATATAATATTTTCTGCATTTGATAAAGTTTTTTTGTGTTTTCTCAAAGTTGATAAAACAACTCGTGCTTTTATTTTGACAGGGGCGTCGCCGTTCATTCTCGCGCATGCGCAGTAGCAGATGTTTTGTTTACACCGCGTCCTTCAGGACGTGTTTTTCTTTTAGCCGCAGCAGAAGTCGCTCTCTCCGGGGTAAACAATGTCGGTGAAACACGCCATGAGCCGGGGGCTGGAGCTGGGCCGGTCGGTGTTCCAGGGGGGTCTCCTCAAGTCCGGCGCCCGGCTCGCAGCGAAGCTCCGGGGTGAGCGGTTCCGCGCGGGCCCGTCGACCCGCGCCGCTCAGCCTCAGGCCTTCCTGCCGTCCCGCTACCGGTACTACCGCACCTCCCTGCGGGGCCTGGCGGCGCAGCTTCAGTCCGGGGGCCTCCGGAGGTTCGGCGGCGGCTCCTCGCGGAACAGGGCCGTGTTTCTGGCCTTCGGCCTCGGCGTGGGGCTCATTGAGCAGCAGCTGGAGGACGACAGGACCAGCGCCGCGACGTGTCAGGAGATTCAGGTCCGTGGCCCGGTTGTTGGAAAACGTCTGCTAAAGTGCCCATTAGGAGCCCAAACGTGTGTTAAAGTGCCCTCTAGTAGATAGAAAGTGTGTTAAAGTGCCCTCTAGTAGATAGAAAGTGTGTTAAAGTGCCCTCTAGCAGCTAAAAAGTGTGTTAAAGTGCCCTCTAGTAGCTAAACATTGTGTTAAAGTGCCCTCTAGCAGCTAAAAGTGTGTTAAAGTGCCCCCTAGTAGCTAAAAAAGTGTGTTAAAGTGCCCCCTAGCAGCTAAACAGTGTGTTAAAGTGCCCTCTAGTAGCTAAAAATGTGTGTTAAAGTGCCCCCTAGTAGCTAAAAATGTGTGTTAAAGTGCCCCCTAGTAGCTAAAAATGTGTGTTAAAGTGCCCCCTAGTAGCTAAAAGTGTGTGTTAAAGTGCCCTCTAGTAGCTAAAAAAGTGTGTTAAAGTGCCCTCTAGTAGCTAAAAAGTGTGTTAAAGTGCCCCCTAGTAGCTAAACATTGTGTTAAAGTGCCCCCTACTAGCTAAAAAGTGCGTTAAAGTGCCCCCTACTAGCTAAAAAGTGTGTTAAAGTGCCCTCTAGTAGCTAAACATTGTGTTAAAGTGCCCCCTACTAGCTAAAAAGTGCGTTAAAGTGCCCCCTACTAGCTAAACAGTGTGTTAAAGTGCCCTCTAGTAGCTAAAAAGTGTGTTAAAGTGCCCCCTAGTAGCTAAAAAGTGTGTTAAAGTGCCCTCTAGTAGCTAAAAAGTGTGTTAAAGTGCCCTCTAGTAGCTAAACAGTGTGTTAAAGTGCCCTCTAGTAGCTAAAAAGTGTGTTAAAGTGCCCCCTAGTAGCTAAACAGTGTGTTAAAGTGCCCTCTAGTAGCTAAAAAGTGTGTTAAAGTGCCCCCTAGTAGCTAAAAAGTGTGTTAAAGTGCCCCCTAGTAGCTAAAACATGTTAAAGTGCCCTCTAGTAGCTAAAACGTGTTGAAGTGCCCTCTAGTAGCTAAAAGGTGTGTTAAAGTGCCCCCTAGTAGCTAAAAGGTGTGTTAAAGTGCCCCCTAGTAGCTAAAAGGTGTGTTAAAGTGCCCCCTAGTAGCTAAAAGGTGTGTTAAAGTGCCCTGTAGTAGCTAAAAAAGTGTGTTATAAAGTGCCCTCTAGTGGCTAAAAAGTCTGTTAAAGTGCCCCCTAGTAGCTAAAAAAGTCTGTTAAAGTGCCCCCTAGTAGCTAAAACATGTTAAAGTGCCCTCTAGTAGCTAAAAGGTGTGTTAAAGTGCCCCCTAGTAGCTAAAAATCGTGAAAGTGCCCCTACTAGCTTAAAAATGTTTTAAAGTGCCCCCTAGTAGCTAAAAATCGTGAAAGTGCCCCTACTAGCTTAAAAATGTTTTAAAGTGCCCTCTAGTAGCTAAAATGTGTTAAAGTGCCCTCTAGTAGCTAAAAGGTGTGTTAAAGTGCCCCCTAGTAGCTAAAAGGTGTGTTAAAGTGCCCCCTAGTAGCTAAAAATCGTGAAAGTGCCCTCTAGTAGCTAAAAGGTGTGTTAAAGTGCCCTCTAGTAGCTAAAAGGTGTGTTAAAGTGCCCTCTAGGAGCTAAAAGGTGTGTTAAAGTGCCCTCTAGTAGCTAAAAATCGTGAAAGTGCCCTCTAGTAGCTAAAAGGTGTGTTAAAGTGCCCCCTAGTAGCTAAAAATCGTGAAAGTGCCCTCTAGTAGCTAAAAGGTGTGTTAAAGTGCCCTCTAGTAGCTAAAATGTGTTAAAGTGCCCCCCTTGGAAGCTAAAACTTGTGATTAGGTGGCCTCTAAGATTAATTATTATTAAAGTGCCCTCTCATAGCCAAAACATGGCTAAAGTGCCTTCTTGGGGGTTAAAAGTGTGTTAAAGTGCCCTCATGGCAACTAAAACTTGTGGTTAAAGTGCCTTTTAGCAGTCAAAACATGTGTTAAAGTGCTCTTTCATAGAAGGAAAATGTGTCCTCTCGTAGCTGTAACATGGCTAAAGTGCCTTCTAGGGAGTTAATAGTGTGTTAAAGTTCCCTAATGGCAACCAAAACATGCAATAAAGTGCCCTCTAGTAGCTAAAAAGTGTGTTAAAGTGCCCTCATGGCAACTAAAACTTGTGGTAAAAGTGCCTTTTAGCAGTCAAAACACCTGTTAAAGTGCCCTCTGGGATGCTAAAACTTATGATAGGTGGCCTCTAAGAGCCAAAACATGTATTAAAGTGCTCTCTTGGAAACCAAAATGTTTGTTATTTCGCTCTAGAAGCCAAAACTCATACCCAAGGGCCCTTCTTAGTAGAAAAAAGTCAAAGATGCACTATCTGTGCACTTCTTTTTCTTTCATTTGCAATTGCATTTACACATTTAGTTCATCTAGTGGGATGTTTCTACCTTTTTTTGCATCTTATTATCAACATAAGTAAATCTCCCAATCGGCAGGCTGTCTTCAGGAAGAGAAGATTCCAGACCCCGCTGAAGCCGTTTGCGTCTGGGTACAGACTGGAGGATTACATCATCGGGAAGCAGGTGGGGAAGGGATCGAACGCCGCCGTGTACGAGGCGGCGGCTCGGTTGGCTCCGCCCACCCAAACCGGCGCCGCGGTGCAGCTGAGAGAAGATGGCGAAGATGAGACGCCTCGATCCCTGGCCTGCTGCTCGCTGGGAAACTTCCCTCTGGCTGTCAAGATGATGTGGAACTTCGGAGTGGGTGTCCTCCTGTGACGTGTTTTTCCGTCATCTTTAGGGAAACACGGGTACTGACCAGTGTTTTTAACGTTCGCAGGCGGGATCGTCGAGTGAGGACATTTTAAAATCCATGTCACAGGAGCTGGTGCCGGCGGGGCCTCTGGCTTTAAAGCAGGAAAAAGAACAAATCACCCTGGATGGGTATGTAGCATGCATCTATCCATATGCCAGTTTACCTGCTCAAAATGACAATTAATATGGAATATCTCTGCAACCACAAAGGTTATGAACATGTATGTATATATACTCTACATGTGAGGTATCCACAGAATCAGTTTATATTGCTGTTATATAACAAACATATAGATGTATGTGTATATATTATATTATTGCAATAGAATATCTAAAATTGTGATTTAGTATACATAAAAAAATAGTTCATTTAAAACATACTGACCTAAATGAGGAAAGAAAAATGAGGAATACAATAAAATATTAAGACATTATTAGTGCATAAAATCATAAAAATCACATTGAAGATCTTTATAGAACATATTCTATAATATGTTAAAAAGAAGATTATAAAGAACCTAATAACAGCTCAAATCTAAATATCAAAGTAGTGGATAGTATTGTACCATTAATACTACTGATTAAATTATTGTTTATTGTATTGATGATGTGGATATTGACGATCTATAGGTCAATGTAAAATCACGATTGGCAAATCAAAAGTAATGATAATAATAGCAATAAAAAAACACATTCACCAAATCAGAATTTTTGTTATTATTTTTTTAATATTACACTTAATGTCAAATAGTGTAAGCATGATAAATCCTAAATATTTAATCTTGATATTATGTTTTCAATTTTTTAAAAACACTTTTAGGAGAGTTAATCTATCTGGTTACAATCCCATAAATTGATGCTGTAACTATAACATTGTGTTGTCAAACTTAAATAAGACCAAACTGACCCAAATTAGGAAGAAAAAAATTAAATTAGGTAAATTATCTGCAATGCAACGTTCAATGATTAATAAGATAATAGCTCAAAACTCAATAATTAGACCATAAAATCATAGGAATCACACTGAGGATCATTATAGAACAAGAATTTATTCTGTATGATTAGGAGATATCTAATTTAAAACCTAAAATAAATAGTAAATAATTTATAAAGAGGAAAATAATGTATTTATATATATATATATGTACTCTTGTAGTATTTTATATATATATACTTTTTACCCTAGTACTCTAGTACTAATACTAGTACTGTAGTACTAATCTTTTGCAGTATTTGTACCCAATCTGGTTCTACAGATAAACATACTTTATTTAAAAGTTAAAAAACAAGACCGATCTGATGCAAACTAGAAAAAAACTTCAGACCTTTAAAAGGGACATTAGTGCACATTTAGACATTTAAAATGCTCTAAATAGTGGTTAGCTGCAGCCCTACTACTGATATTATATTAAACTATTTTATTATTGTATTGATGATGTGGATATTGATGATATATATTGATGCTGTAACAGGAACATTGGGTTTTACTGCAGATAAAATACTTTATTTAGTGTTGGAGCTCAGGTTTAACATGAGATTTATGAATGAAACTCGTGTATCAGGGTGTTTTTTTATTTTAACAGATTAACACTGTTGTTGGTTTTCTCGTCTCTCCACGTGCAGACATTTCGGAGTCCTGCCCAGACGGGTGTCGGCCCACCCCAACGTGATCCGTGTGTACCGAGCGTTCACGGCAGACGTGCCGCTGCTGCCGGGAGCCCGGGACGAGTATCCGGACGTGCTGCCGGCCCGGCTGAACCCGGCCGGGCTGGGCAACAACCGCACGCTGTTCCTGGTCATGAAGAAGTGAGACCTGCTGTCCCTGGTTCTTTTAGTCAGAGATCATCACACGGGATGGTATTAACGGTTAGCAGCTTCAGAAAGCAGCCCTGTGGAAGTTGCATTCAGAGTTTGATCCACAAAGAATATGTGGATATGTTTGATAAATCACATACAATCCAAACTGATTGAATCACACATGTCTTATAAGGACAAAACCGAACAGAGGTGAGAACAAACTGGTACAAAAATATATATTTTTTTTAGCTTCATTCACATTTACTCGTGATATTCAATCACCAAAATGCACCAATTGACATTTTTAGTGCGTTTCCTTCCTCATTTTCCTCATAAAACATCTGCACAGCTCATTTTCCGCGAAGGTTTGAACTCTTGTGTTATTGCATGAGGGTAAAAAATAAAAGAAGCTAAAACATGCGTACTGAAATGCCCTCTAGGAGCCAAATGTATGATAAAGTGCCCACTTTGAAGCTAAAAAGCACGTCAAAGTTCCCTCCTGGGATCTAAAGTCCTTAAACGTGTGCTAAAGTGCCCTCTTGGAGGTGGAATGCATGCCTAGAGGGCACCTCTAGGAGACAAAAGTGTGATAAAATGCGCTCATAGAAACTAAAAAAGCATGTTAAAGTGTCCTCTTGGGATCTAAAATACATGCTTTAGTGCTCTCTACGAACCCAACCATGTGTAAAGTGCCCTGTCAGCGCCAAATGTGTGCTGAAGTTCCCTCTTGAACACTAAAATGCATGCTCCAGTGCCCTCTAGGAGCCAATATGTCTGCTAAAGTGTCCTCTAAAATTAAAAATGCATGCTTAGGCGCCAAAACATGTGCTGAAGTGCCCATTTGGAAGCCAGTTTGCGAGGTTAAGTCGCCTGTAGGAACCAAATGTGTGTTAAAATGCCCTCATGGGATCTCTAAAGTTTGTTAGTGTCCTCGTGGAAGCTGAAAATGTGTTAATATGCTCTTATAAAAAATGTAAAGTGTCCTTTTGGGATCTAAAATGCATGCTAAAGTGCCCTCTAGGAGCCAAGATGCATGCTTGAGTTCCCACTTGGGGGTCAAAACATGTGCTAAAATTCTCTCTTGCAAGCTAAAAAGCATGTCGAAGGGTCCGCTTGGTAGCCAACATGCATGCTAGAGTGCCTTCTTGCAGCAAATATGTGTGCTTTAAGCGCTTGTAGGAGCTAAATGTGTGCAGCTAAATGCCTTCATTGGATCTAAAAAGCTTGCTAAAGTGGCCTCTAAGAGCCAAAATGCGTGCTTAATTGCCCTCTAGCAGCAGAATGCATGCTGTAAGCCCCTGTAGGAGCCAAATGTGTAGTGTTAAACTGCCTTCATGGGATGTAAAAAGCTTGTTAAAGTGGCCTCATTGCAGCCAAAAGACACATGCATGAGGAAAAATTAAAAGATTGATCATATCCATAAACTCCAGGGGTAAGTTTTCCTGTCCTCTGTTGCCCCAGCTATCCCTGCACGCTGCGTCAGTTCCTGGAAACCTCCACGCCGGGCCGCAGGCAGGGCGCCATGATGCTGCTGCAGCTCCTCGAGGGCGTCGACCATCTGTGCCGCCAGGGCGTCGCCCACCGCGACCTCAAGTCCGACAACGTGCTGCTGGAGTTTGACTCGGGTCAGGAGACGTTCTGTCAGGTAAAATGTAGTCGATGGCGACGGCTATCGCATCCGTTTTCATGTTGACGCGTCGTTCGCAGGCGGCTGCCCTCACCTGGTGATCAGCGACTTCGGCTGCTGTCTGGCTCAGGGCGACTCCAGCCTGCAGCTGCCGTTCAACAGCATGTGGGTCAACAGAGGAGGAAACGCTTCCCTGATGGCCCCCGAGGTGCGTTTGAGCGTCTTTATTCTCTTTGAGTAGAAGCAGAACGTCCCCACTGTCTCTGACAGGCCCCGATAGAAATCACAGTTGTTTGAATGCAATAAAAGAAGCAGAAATACTGCTGTGATATAACATAAGATTTAAAAACTTTAGTGTCTTTATTGTGAGGTCATACATACAACATGCAAACCAAATTACAAAAAAATTGCACAATGCAGATTCTTTGAAAAAATTGTGCAAAGAGGAAAAAAATTGCACATTCTCCTCCACACACACACATACACACACACACAGTTTTCCTGCTATTGTTTAAAAATTTAAATGACAGTGATGCCTGAATCTTCTTCTTCTGCAGGCATTACTTCCTACTCTTTATGCAGGATGTGGTTGAGGTTAGCAGTGTTTTTTTTTACTTTGCAGAGATGCAGAGAAGATGCTTTCCTGCTCCTTTTAATTGAATTTTAAAGTTGTGATCCAAACTTGACTTTCAAAACGCCAAATAACGTTGTAAAGCCGTAGCGAATAACCGATAAAAAATAATAGAACAACATTAGAAGATTGAACAGATATCCTCAACAGGATGAGCCGGTTGCATTTAAGAATCAAAACTGATGCCTAGATACTTAATTTATTTTAATGTTGACTTGACAGGGCGACACATACAGCATTGCCATATAATAAAAAAAGGAAAATGTGATGCACATTAGATGTCTATCTTCAGCAAATTTACAGTCTCTGTCCCTGGTCAGATGTTATAATGCAATGAGATATACTAAGTACACTTAAATAACAAGAATAATACAATAAATAAATGAACCCAGTTGCAATTATCAATTACTGATAAAAAAGATAAGCTGAATTTACCATGTATGTTATGTTGTTAAAGACTTTAATGTTCACACTTCTTCTGCTGCTTGAGTCATTATTTCACTTTCACTTCTGTTTAAGTCTTATTTAGTAATTTTAAAGAACCCCATATGTGTATATGTACCTCTCCTCACCACTTACTATATAACTATATATATATAAATATTTCCTCCTGTTTCTACCCAAGGTGTCCACCGCTGTCCCTGGCTGCGGCGTGGTGATCGACTACAGCAAATCCGACGCCTGGGCGGCGGCCGCCGTCTCCTACGAGATCTTCGGCCAGCCGAACCCGTTCTACCGGGCGGTGGGACTGGACAGCAGGACGTACCGGGAGAGGCAGCTGCCCGCTCTGCCCTCCGACGTCCCGGCCGACGTGCGGCTGGTGATCCGATTGCTGCTCAGGAGGAACCCCGGCGAGGTACTGGAGGAGTGGTGGAGGAATTCTTTACGCTGGTTAAATAAAGGTTTTGTCCAGTACAGGTCAGATTTTGATGAACCATCATCATAGGGGAGCGTTTGAACGTCTTTTTCACAGTTGAATCTCTCTAAATAGCTATAAAAAAGCACTTAAACCGGCATTTTATTTTATTTTGTCTGCAGGGGGCAGCACAACAAGCTTTGCTGTTTTATCACATTATATAATAAATGTCGTTTATCTACATAACCAACAGACATGAAGCAACATGAGTTTTAATTTAATCAAATACGGTATTTAATACCAGTGGGAAATTACAGCATCCAATCACACATTAATCAGACACATGTACACACAAAGAAGTAAAGTAAGAAAAGTAAATAATTAAACCTTAACTGGAAAAAGAGATACCGTTTAAAAATAAATAAATAAATAAAATAAAATAATACAACACAGGCATCAATACAATATATAACAGGATAAGTCATATTCAAATGCAAAGCAGGTTTTTTTTATATATCAATATTATATTTTATACAAAGTGAAGTCAAAGTGCATTAAACAATGCAAAATAATGTGAGGGGGGAAATAATAAAACAGGTGATTGGTGGGAAAAAAATTGAAAAGGTAAATCAAAATATGTAGTGCAGCTTCACAATGTCCCATAAATGGTTCCTAAAGATCCCGTGACTCCCGTCACAAACTCCTGGCTCTTCCTCTTTCCATCTGTCCACCTAATCACCTCCAGTTTAATTGGCTTAATGCTCCTCTCTCCCTCCTCCTCCTCCTCCGCCTAAAGCTGATTCTGCTGCAAAAAATGTCTGCCATGCATCAACCTGATGGCTGAGCTGTATCCAGATAAATCACTCTTAAATATAATGCATTACTATCATTAAATTTGAATTATAAATCATGGCAAACAGATGTAGCTTCATTAACTATAAACGTAATGAGCAATAAGAGTTGTCTCTAGTCTGAGATCTGCAGGTTGTTTGGTATCAGCAGCAGAGAAGATCTGGACCAACTTCCAGATCTGGACCCACTTCTGACAACTTCATCTGAAAACTGCTAGATAAAAACACCATAGAGATAAAAAACAGTTAAAAAAGACAGGTCAGAGGAGAAGAAAGTGGTATAAATATGTAATAAATAGACAGGTACAAGAAATATATGCAAAATCTGTTTGTGCATTAGAGTATGAGCAAATAATGTAACATTATGTGCAAAGAAATTGTGCATAATGTGTGCAAAACAATATGTGCAAAAGATTTTTGCGCATAATAGTATTTGCAAAACTCCACAAAAAAGGTTTGTGCATAACGTTAACAGTATATACAAGAAATATCTGTGCCAAACAGATTTGTGCATAACTGTGTAAAAAAAATGTTTGTGCATAACAGCATCTGCAAAAAATGTTTGCATAAAAATAGGTGCAAAAAACTTTGTGCATAATATTTGCAAAACATGTTTGTACGAAACAGCATCTGCAAAAAAATGTTTGCATAACAATATATACAAAAAATGTCTGTGCATAACAGCTTTGTGCATAACTGTGTTAAAAAAAATGTATGTGCATAACATTATGCACAAAAACATTTGTGCATAATGTGTGCAAAACGTGTTTGTACATAACAGCATCTGGAAAAGATTTTTTTGCATAACAATATGTGCAAAAATGTTTCTGCATGAAGTCCTATAAATAGATGCTAATTATTCTGCTCCTAGTAACCCCCCCCTGTTGTTTTCCCTCCCAGCGCCCCAGCGCCCGCGTGGCAGCGAACATGCTGCACCTCAGCCTCTGGGGGGGGCGGGCCCTGGCCAATCAGGACGCGGCCGGCATGAGGCAGCTCTCCGATTGGCTGCTGTGCCAGTCCGCCGTGGCGCTCCTGAGGGGCCTCGGCGGACCTGGTGGGAACGCCGTGGAGGCGGAGCTCCAGAGGAGCTTCCTGTCCAACCTGGAGCTGGAGGACCTGCGCACCGCCGTGGGTTTCCTGCTGTACGGGCGGGAGTGGCGTCAGGCCTGCATCCTGTCTGCTTAAAACCCACTCAGAAACGCATACATCACACATCCTGATGTGAGTGGAATGAGCTTAGAGGTAAAAAATTAGCTTTCATATTCACTCACTCATCTATGTGTACACTTGTTATAGAAAATATTGGTTTTAGTTTATTTTAACCTCTAAACCAGTGTTGCAATTCAGCTGCTATCCTCCCAAAATGTGTTTCCTTCCTGTGTTGTATCTGAATTTCTTCCTAAAGGAGCGTCGTCAGCGCCAAAAACATTTTTTTTTAAAGATATTTTAAATTAAAATCCACAGACACAGCTATGTGTTTGATTGCAATTAGCCTTTTTAAAGGTTTTGGTCTATTAAAGCTGAGCACCAATTAAGATATTTTAAATTAAAGTAAAACTATTGTAAACCCTACTATGTAGGGTGACATCCATTTCACAATCTGATGGTAAAATTCAACCCTTAATAAGCTAAAATCACCTTCAAACAGTCAAAGTTGCAAATGGACGAATGTGTGTGTGTCTGCAATATTGTGACTGTTACTCATTCACCAAAGTAATGCATGTAAAAAAAACCTCCCATGATGATATGTTTCTTCATATTTATCACATTAATGATGATTGTTAGTATGGATCGTGAAGAGAATTGATTGAGTGACCGCAAGGATGTCCTTTTATTTTGTTTTTTGTTGCTGTGATTTGCACTTTAAGTTCATGTTTGCACTTACTCTCAGTCGCTGTTTACCTGCTGGTGTCGGTTCTTTGCTAATTTATCAATAACACCTATTATTATATGCTGGAAAATAATCATTTAATTTGTCATCACTTAACAGTTCTGGCAGTAAAACTTACCGTAATCACGTGGATCCAGGTTGGGATGTATAATTTAAGGGTGTGTGCATTGTTTTCATATGAAAGATGGCGAGAAGTATTTTGGATATATGTAGATTTTTTTCTGCTGTTTCAGAATAAAAGTGCTTGAAATAAGGTTTTAAATGGATTGTGCAAATCATTGCTCTTTGTTTATTCAGTCCCTTGTTTTTTTCCAGTCAGGATAAAGTGAATTTGAGTTGATTTAGATATTAATTGAGCAGCAATATTGAGTAGAAATACTCATCTTTTAGCTCTAAAACACCAACACTAAAGCCAAAATACAAAAAATTCCTTCCACATGTTTCCCAGCTGAGCTCCCTCTGCGGACTATTTATCACACACTCTTCATCACTTAAAGAATCATTTATTTTTAATGGCCTTGTATAAGGTTTCAAATTCACTACTTTAAACTAATAAAAGATGTTTTAATAAATTATACTATAATAGCATGGACTGACCACTCTTCTCATCCTTAAATGTACAACTCTTGTTTAATGCAAGAATTAATTAGAGAATTGTTCTTTAATTCTACCAAGAGGGTAAATCTGATTAAATGGTAATATAGTGCTAGTGCCGGGACACTCAATTGAATCTCAAATTAAATGTAATATGTACATTGCCTAGTGCAAAGTTCTATTGGAAAACTCCTTAGGATTTGGGTTAATATGCATTTTATGAACATTTTAAATCTGAGTTTCATGTGAGAGCATTTTAAATTTGGTGATTGAAACTACAGCTCATATGCAGACTAGTTAAAACTGCATATAATATAATTTTTGGGTTTATTCAGTGTATCTGCAATTTGCTGATCTGAAGTCATATGATGGAAAATCAGCTGCAATTAATATTTAATTCTGATGAAAAGGAGAAAACGAAAACAGACAACGTCACGTGTTGCAGGAAATTTATTTGGAACAGGGTTTCAATGACATTTGTGCTGGTAATGCATTCGAGGACGGATTTAGAGACTTCAGAACGTCGCCAAACGGGTAATGAACAGCCAAATATTAGGAAAGGATTTAAGAACACGTCAGAACTTCCTGATTAACCTGTGCCTTCGTATCCCTTTTTTTAATATTCCTCTCCTTCCTCCTCCCCCTCGCCCTCGATGGAGTCGACGCCGACCTCCTCGTAATCTTTCTCCAGGGCGGCCATGTCCTCCCTGGCCTCGGAGAACTCGCCCTCCTCCATCCCCTCGCCCACGTACCAGTGCACGAAGGCGCGCTTGGCGTACATCAGGTCGAACTTGTGGTCCAGGCGGGCCCAGGCCTCGGCGATGGCGGTGGTGTTGCTCAGCATGCACACGGCGCGCTGTACCTTGGCGAGGTCGCCGCCGGGCACCACGGTGGGAGGCTGGTAGTTGATGCCCACCTTGAAGCCGGTGGGGCACCAGTCCACGAACTGGATGGAGCGCTTGGTCTTGATGGTGGCGATGGCCGCGTTGACGTCCTTGGGCACCACGTCGCCGCGGTACAGCAGGCAGCACGCCATGTACTTGCCGTGGCGCGGGTCGCACTTCACCATCTGGTTGGCAGGCTCGAAGCAGGCGTTGGTGATCTCAGACACCGACAGCTGCTCGTGGTAAGCCTTCTCGGCGGAGATGACGGGGGCGTAGGTGGCCAGGGGGAAGTGGATGCGGGGGTAGGGCACCAGGTTGGTCTGGAACTCCGTCAGGTCCACGTTGAGGGCGCCGTCGAAGCGCAGGGAGGCGGTGATGGACGACACGATCTGGCTGATGAGGCGGTTCAGGTTGGTGTAGGTGGGGCGCTCGATGTCCAGGTTGCGGCGGCAGATGTCGTAGATGGCCTCGTTGTCCACCATGAAGGCGCAGTCGGAGTGCTCCAGGGTGGTGTGGGTGGTCAGGATGGAGTTGTAGGGCTCAACCACGGCGGTGGACACCTGGGGGGCCGGGTAGATGGAGAACTCCAGCTTGGACTTCTTGCCGTAGTCCACGGACAGACGCTCCATCAGCAGGGAGGTGAAACCGGAGCCGGTGCCACCTCCGAAGCTGTGGAACACCAGGAAGCCCTGGAGACCGGTGCACTGGTCCGCCTGGAGACGGGATCAAACATGTGATTGAGCATTTAATATACTAAAACAGGGGTCCTGGAGGGCTACTATGGGTGTACCCAACCACTGGAGCAAGGGTCACCAACCCTGGTCCTGGAGGGCTACTATGGGTGTACCCAACCACTGGAGCAAGGGTCACCAACCCTGGTCCTGGAGGGCTACTATGGGTGTACCCAACCACTGGAGCAGGGATCACCAACCCTGGTCCTGAAGGGCTACTATGGTTGCAGGTTCTTGTTCCAAACCAGGCAGTAATACACCTGTCATTGGTAGAATCAGGTGTTACTGCTTGATTGAAACAAAAACCAGGACCCACAGTAGCCCTCCAGGACCAGGGTTGGTGACCCCTGCACTAGGGTCCTTGTTATGGACCTTCATAAATCAGAATGAGGTATTCTACTGCTGAACCCACAGGGCCTCCCCCTGGACCAGGGTTGGACAGCACTGTACTAAAGAATAATTTGGACAGACTCTCTGGGGAATTTGACCCACCAGTTTGCGGATCCTGTCCAGCACCAGGTCGATGATCTCTTTGCCGATGGTGTAGTGTCCGCGGGCGTAGTTGTTGGCGGCGTCCTCCTTTCCGGTGATCAGCTGCTCGGGGTGGAACAGCTGGCGGTAGGTCCCGGTGCGCACCTCGTCTGGAAAGGAAAAGAAACGGGGACAGTTCGCACGTGACCTCGGGGGGGTATTCGCCTTAACACAATTGAGAGTTGAGAGGGATCTCTTACCGATGACGGTGGGCTCCAGGTCGACGAAAACGGCCCTGGGGACGTGCTTCCCGGCCCCGGTCTCGCTGAAGAAGGTGTTGAAGGAGTCGTCCCCGCCCCCGATGGACTTGTCGCTGGGCATCTGCCCGTCCGGCTGGATCCCATGCTCCAGGCAGTAGAGCTCCCAGCAGGCGTTGCCGATCTGGACACCGGCCTGGCCGACGTGGATGGAGATACACTCACGCTGCGGGGGAAGAAGATCATTGGTGAATGTCGACGAAAAGAGAGAATTCTGTAGATTTCGTGGAATTGAATCTCTGAATTAGCCGCATTTAGCCCCCTCTGCTTTTTTCATCCTTGCGTCAGGCCTATGATTTATTTAACGGAAGCGCTGCTGCGACACAGCACTGTTGTGTCTACTGCGCAGGCACAGGATTACAGCGAGGAGAAGGGATTATCTGGGTCAGACATGTTGCAGGGTGCGGCCTCTTTTGAAAAACGCCTCATTGCAAATCAAATTCTAACCCCTGTGCCCTAGAATTTAAAAAATAATAGTTTACAGAGTATTATATCCAAAAAAAGAAGAGATTGTGGTGTTTTATATTTATATATAAGACACAAAGACAAAGCGATTCATCATTTCATTCAACAATGAAATAAAAAGGATGGAGGACAGAATTTAAATAAATGCATCATAGGAAATGAGGTTGGTTAACTGGATCATACAGAGTGAGCTCAGTGGTTTTAAGCTGATTTAACGGAGGTATGTGGGAGGATTAAAGGGGACAGCCCAGGTCCTGCAGAGCCGCTGCAGAGCTGCAGTGGGAGCAGCTTCGTGTTCCAAACCATCCTCTACACGCCTGATTGTGACTAACGAAGGTCCTCAGCGACGGTTTCAGGGTTGATGAGTAGAATCAGGTGTAAAATGCTGCAACAAACTGCTGCAGCAGGACCTCAGCAGCAATATGAACACGCGCTATTCTATTATAATAGAGGGTGGAATCCTTCTAGAGGTTTCTATAGAGGCATCTCAGAACAACGACCTATTCCCCTCCTCCTCCTCCTCCTCCTCCACTTCGTCCTCTTCCTTCTTCCATTTTACACGATGGATTCAGAAATCATCAAACGGTGAATCTGCAGGGTGATAGAAAACAGGGAAGGAAATAAAGGATTCAAAAGAAAAAAAACGCACTCACCATGATGGCTTGTCGGTATTATGTAATGTAATGAGACAAGTCTTGAGGAGTGTCCGTGGACCGAGGAGCGCGGTCGGTGTCTGCAGCGGATCTGGTGCCGCGCCGCGCCGCGCGCCGCCTCTTCAGGGAACAGGTGGAGTGCGCACGAGCGCAGACGCGCAGGAGCGCGCGCGCGGCTCCTCCTCCTCAGCCACCATCTGCCGCAGTTGTGTTAGTCATCCAAAAGCCTCCATAAACTAGTCCTGCAAATGTCTCAGAAAGCACCAATAAAAGTCAAGAGAACATATTATATATTATATATATATATACATGCAAAGCTTATACTATATATATAAAGCACATTTTAAATGCATGATGCAATGCTTTAACCCCATTGAATCAATAGGGTGGAGGTCTTTTTTGAGAGATGAGTATGTGTCATGAAATTCAGTGCAAAATGTCCATGCAGAAGGCCAGAATGCCATTGGCATATATATGCATATACATATATATATATATGTGTGTGTGTGTGTGTGTGTGTGTGTGTGTGTGTTTGTGCAAAGCTTGTACTTCATATAAATCAGATTTTAGGTGCATGAGGAAGCATGAGTGGACATAATTTGGAATTCTCTAGCGCCACCTTGAGGTTCACCTTTTTCTGACATCAGTGTGTGTCATGAAATTTGGTGCAGAATGTTCATGGTTCTTCATCCGGCACCAACAACATCTAAATGTGAAAATATATTGTTTTTTTTCATTCAGAAATCCTCCATAAACAAGTCCTGTGAATGTCTCAGATGGATTCAACCAATAAAACTTCCCAGTATGTGTTGATTTTTCTTGCTTTTATAATTGAAGGGAATGAAAAATTAAAGAAGGGAATAAACAGTATAGCATATACTATTTATAACACGTAACATAGATTTAAATGCATGATGTAGACATAATTTGTATGAACACGTGTCATGAAATTTGGTGCAGATTGTTCATGATATTTTATCATAAGGCCTTTTTTTAATTTTTTTTATTTGTTTATTTGAACAGAACCAAGTACATATTATTTTCAGCCTCAGCTGTACTTTGCATTGAATAAAACACAGATAATGTTCAAAAATGCTCCAAATGATTTTAGTTATACAGTATATTCTGCACATACTCACCAAATACAAATCTTATGAATGACTCAGAATTTCTGCTTACAGACAAACACGTCCTGTCATATTGACTTTATTCTAATGGCAGCATGATAAACGCTTCTGATGTAGATAAGAATTTTATCCAGACACGACCTGAACCTCAATGAAACTCGGTACATTTACCAGAGTACTACAGCACCAGGTTTGAGGTACTTGTAGTTTTGGTGCATTTTCTTATTATTCTAGGCCTTTTGACTTTATCTGTTTCACTGCTATGCATTTTTTTTCAGATCTTTACATATAAGCCATATTCATATTCAATTACCAACAGCATTAACATGGTGCACACATCAATATATCATAATTATTACTGTCATCTCTTCTACTGTGTATACACAGAATGTTCCATGTTGCATAATAACTACTTTTACCACTGGAACTTTAGGTAAACTGTGTTGCTATAATTTGAATGCATGATTTGTACTTATAATGTAGAAATGTGATGATGTATCATTGCTACCAATGTTAAATGCAACCAGAAAATAGGTTGGTTTTTTTTAATACAACTTTATTGATACAATTTTTTTAATATGCATTCATCAATGTACCAAGTGATCTCATATATACATAAATAATGAAATAAGGATACTACTATGATACAAAATGTAAAATAATTATAATATAAAACAATAAAGGGTATGTTAATCAACATATTTACATAATAATAATAAAACAAAAAAGGCTAGGTAAATTACACTTCTTTAATAATAATATATAATAATTATAATGCAAAAACATTTCCTATGATTGGTAATTTATTGCATTTGATATGATGCTTTAATTCAGTTTCAAACACGAACGAAAGAGAAAAACACACGAAACAGAATCTGTGACGTGTCCATGCTGCGTTCACGCTCACACTCGTCGTCGTAACTTTGAGAATCACAACAAAAATTAATTAAATTATCCAAATTGCGGTTTTATATTAAATGATTGTATTTTTAGTCGATGGACATAAATGGTCGATTCAATAAAACAACGTGTGACCATTTAAAAGCTAAGTTTAAAACTTTTATGGATGTAATTTTCTACTAATATACAGTACCGTAAATTACGAGCTTACGGGGGGAACCTGAAGTGGCATTTATTCACGCCAGATGTGCGTCTCACTCACACCAGCTCCATAAAGTAGCACCGATAACCCGCAGCAAGCATGTTTCTAGTCCGGAGAAACCCGAACCTGAGTCGAACTCTTTCCCCTCGGACCGCGGTGAACTTCTTCTCCCCGCGCGCGCGACAAACGTGGGCCGCGCGCGCGCGCTCGCGCCCGGTCAGCGTCACGCGGGGCTGCTCGGGGACCCGGTTCAACGTGCCGCCGAGCGCCGAGTTCGTGGCGCGGGTGTCGGGGATCCCCACCATGGCCAAGCTGCCGTTCCGGGAGTCGGCGGCCGGGCTGGACGCCGCGTTCATCGGCGTCCCGATAGACACCGGAACCTCCAACCGGCCCGGAGCCAGGTTCTGTTAGAACTTTATTATAATAAGTTTTTTTATTATTATGCTAACCTGTTAATATCTAAACCTACTGATACAGCAGCAGCTTTGAGTTTCATTCATAAATCTCATGTTAAACCTGAGCTAAACACTAAATAAAGTATTTTATCTGCAGTAAAACCCAATGTTCCTGTTACAGCATCAATATATATCATCAATATCCACATCATCAATACAATAATAAAATAGTTTAATATAATATCAGTAGTAGCTGCAACTAACCACTATTTAGAGCATTTTAAATGTATAAATGTGCACTAATGTGCCCTTTTAAAGGTCTGAATATGATCTAATTTGCCTTTATTAAAAGGTTTTAATGTGCATTGAGTTTAAATGTGCACTAAAGTCCCTAAATCTACACAATTCTGATCCTCACTACAAACTGTATTGAATAGTCCAGTTTTATTAATGTATGAATTATATATAATAAACTTACATTAGTGCATTGAGTTTCATTCATAAATCTCATGTTAAACCTGAGCTAAACACTAAATAAAGTATTTTATCTGCAGTAAAACCCAATGTTCCTGTTACAGCATCAATATATATCATCAATATCCACATCATCAATACAATAATAAAATAGTTTAATATAATATCAGTAGTAGCTGCAACTAACCACTATTTAGAGATTTCATTTAATTTTAAACATCTTAAAGAATGTTCTTAATGATCCTCAGTGATTTATAGCATTTTATGGAATAACAATTGACCTTTGAACTTTGCATTGTAGATTGTAGTTTTTTCCAGTTTGCATCAGACTGGTCTTGTTTTTTAACTTTTAAATAAAGTATGTTTATCTGTAGAACTAGATTGGGTACAAATACTGCAAAAGATTAGTACTACAGTACAACAACATCATGGGTATTAATACAGCAAAAGAAACTACAAGAGTACTAGGGTAAAAAGTTCTTAAATAAGTAATTATTCTTTTAACTGGTCGTTGCAGATATTTTTGTTTATTTCTGTTTTTTTCAGTTTTATTTATATATATATATATATATATATATATATATATATATATATATATATATATATAAATAAATATATAGAATATTTTCTATTTATTTTAGGTTTTAAATTAGATATCTCCTAATCATACAGAATAAATTCTTGTTCTATAATGATCCTCAGTGTGATTCCTATGATTTTATGGTCTAATTATTGATTTTTGAGCTATTATCTTATTAATTATTGAACGTTGCATTGTAGATAATTTAGCTAATTTAATTTTTTCTTCCTGATTTGGATCAGTTTGGTCTTATTTAAGTTTTAAACACAATCTTATAGTTACAGCATCAATTTATGGGACGATGCCAAAACTGTCCTTTATTGTAACTCTAAAAAAATGATACCAGACAAATGAACTCTCTTAAAAGTGTTCTTCATATTCAGTAATGTGATTTTGACCATTTTTAAGGACAAATATTTGATATTTCAACTCTTATGCTGATAATCCTTGTACCTTGCAGTTTCTTGTCTGATTTAGGTCAGTTTGGCCTTGATGTTTTTTTTTCTAACATATATACATCTACATATTTGCTCTTTAACAGCAACATAAATGAATTCCGACACTTCTGTTGTCACCTCACATGTGGATTTTGATCGAGTACATATACTCAACCTTTGTGGTTGTAGAAACATTCCTTAATATTGTCATTTAGAGCAAGAAACCTGACAATATAAAGGCTTAGTTGGTAAAAGTTAAAATACTGGATTCAGTAATAAGTACACATCCCGAGAGAGAGTATCTAAAGTCAAAGTATTATGTTATAATATTAAAAGCCATAAATAACAAAATACATAAAGGCCTGTATATGTTGTAGTTAGTTGAATATGGAGCCACTTTTACATGTAGTAAGTAAGTACTGCGACATAATATTATGATCTTTTGTGATTGTGTGTTCTTGTGCTGTCCTCGGCTTGAAAAGTGCCTTATAAATAAAATTATTATTATTTTAGTGAGTGTCTTACTACACTTTATATGTAGGACATTCACATGCATGCATAACACATTTAAAAAGAAAATCAAGAGCAGATAAAGTTGTTAAATAAATGTAGTGGAGCAGAAAATACAACAGAAATAACCAAGTTTTGTACCTCAGAATAAACCTCAGTAAGTTTCATATTGTTTTAACTCCACCGCCGCAGGTTCGGTCCCAGGCAGATCAGGGTGGAGTCCTGTCTGCTCAGGTCCTACAACAGCGGCACCACGGCGGCGCCCTACGAGTCCCTGGTGGTGGCGGACATCGGGGACGTGAACGTGAACGTGTACGACCTGAAGGACACGTGCAGACGCATCAGGGAGGCCTACAGAGCGGTGCTGGCTGCCGGCTGCATCCCGCTGACTATGGGTGAGAGATCGTAAACACAGCCCAGTGAATGTTTGATCGCAATCAAAGCGAGCGCCGTGCAATTATTAGCCATGCACATGTCGGCTCAAAGGTCGAGTGTTGAAGATTTCTTTCTTTTTTTTTTCTTGCTCTCTGCAGGAGGCGATCACACAATCGCTTACCCAATCCTGCAGGCTGTCGCTGAGAAGTGAGTAAAGGGCTGCAAAAAAAATCCATGCATTGGTATAGAGCTGCAACCAGGGCTGCAAAGGGGCGGAATATTCCATTGGAAGTTAGGATGGGGAATTTTAGAAATGTACAATTTAATGTGCTTTAATGCTATTTATGCTTTAAAAACGTGGCCTCTGGGAACCTATGACGACTGGAGTCATGATAATGGGCGAATTTTCAAAGAATTCTGCACAATCCCTTTAAATCTGGTTGTTAAGATAAGATAAGATAAGACTTTATTGATCCCACAACAGGGAGATTTGTCTGTTACTGCAGCGTACAGAGTAAAGAAAAAGAAAATAAAAGCTATAAATAATAAAAATACACAACACTATGTACAAATTTGTAGAATTTGTTGATCAGCATACACAGTATGTATTATGGACATAGAATGGAGAAAAAATACTAATAAATAGCAAGAAAAAAGTATGCATAAGCAAAGCATATATATATACATACATGTAGGTACACACATATTTGCATATTTGCATATATATACGCACATACACACATGTACACATACATAGCTAATGCAGACTTAAGGTGCAGGATGTGTGTGTAGAGTAACGTGACCAGTGGGGAAAAAGTTGTTTCATGTATATAAGTATATATTTAGGTCTTCTGTTAAGGACCAACCTTTAATTTCATATTACCATATATTCCCATTTATCCCCAGGGAAAGTGTCCAACTTTAAAAAGCAGCTAATGATTTTATTCATTATTGGTTAACCTGTTCTTTATCTCCTCAATAAATATTAATATTAAATATTAATAATTTTCTCAAACTAAATGTTCTGAGCTCAAAGTGACACCTTTAAATTTCCTGTTTTGTCCGATTAACAGTCTCAATCCTGAAGATATTCAGTTTAAAAAGACGAATATCATAGAAAAGTAGTAAATTATCACATTTAAGATGCTAGAAAAAGTGAATACCTAACATCTTAGGAGCAATATGGATATTATTATCTACATATTGGCAGGTTTTTATGTTTGTGAACGCTTTTCCACGACAAATCAAGCACATCTCAGACAAACCTGATATTGTAGCTACGTTTAATTAAAGCAGATAAAACCTCTTAAAGGTACAGTGTGTGTGTTTCCTGGTGGTGAGGAAGCAGAAATCTGAGACAGGTGGTTTGTCTCATCTCATTCTGACACAATAAAAACACAAACATTACACACCAATCAAACATTTATAATGAATATTCCGTCCAGTCCTCTGTAATGACCCATCAGGTACGGCCCGGTGGGGCTGATCCACGTCGACGCTCACGCCGACACCAGCGACGTGGTCCTGGGGGAGAAAATCGGCCACGGGACGCCGTTCAGGCGCTGCGTGGAGGAGGGGCTGCTGGACTGCGGCAGGGTGGTCCAGATCGGCCTGCGGGGAACCGGCTACTCCGCAGATTCATACGAATGGAGCCGGGCACAGGTACCGCCGTTGCCATGGTAACGCCTGTTCTGATTGGAAGATCTGATTAAATTTAATAAGGTTCAACATAATGTTCAGGTTTATTACTGTTGTAATTGACGTTGTTTTTACACAGGCTTGAATATATATCAATATATATGTACCTAATACAAATATAATCGAACAAATGGAATAAATGTTTATCCATTCAGGTGGGTCTGTGAAACAGGTGTTAAATTTTATACACACTTAAGCCCAGAATGATTCCTACCAGTCAAATACAAGGGATTTCTTCATTTTTTCCACTTATAAATTTGTATTTCACTTCAGTTTTTTACTTAAATAGGACACAAAAGAAAGTCTGACGCCATAATTAATTTGTGTTTGGTTAGAATGTGTGAATAAAAAACTAAAAATCACATCAACAAATGACTATGATATAGAAAGCTCCTGCTTTGTGAGGGAAATCTGTCTTTATATGGTCTTAAATAGACTTGAATTTAACTTGAATAAACCTGCAGGAAGCAAGTATATGTTAGAGCGACATCACCCATCTCTGTATTTATGTATTAGAACTAGGTCATCAGGACAAGTCATTAAACCCCCCAATTATCATTAATTATGGATATTCACTAATAGAAACATGCAAACCTACCTGTTACAGGTTTATCACCTGTACATGACCTGGTCCCTCAGAGTGAGCCCATTGTTTGTGCTGCAGGGGTTCCGTGTGGTCCAGGTGGAGGAGTGCTGGTTCCGGTCCCTGGCGCCCCTCATGGCTGAGGTCCGGGCCCAGATGGGCAGCGGTCCCGTCTACCTCAGCTTCGACATCGACGCCCTGGACCCGGGTTTCGCCCCCGGGACGGGAACCCCCGAGATAGCGGGGCTGACTCCCATACAGGTGAGCACACCTGGAGAAATAGATACAGGTTCATGTTACACCTGAGCTCCAACACTAAATAAAGTATTTTATCTGCAGTAAAAATCAATGTTACACACATCATCAATACAATAATAACATAGTTTAATATAATATCAGTAGTAGCTGCAACTAACCACTATTTAGAGATTTATTTAGATTGGAGCTGTTTGTGTGATTATTTAATTGGCTCCTTTTTAAACTTCTTACAGAAAATATTCTTCATGTTCTTAATGATCCTCAGTGATTTATAGCATTTCATGGAACAATAATTCATCTTTGAACTCTTATCTTATTAATCATTAGACTTTTCTTTGCAGATAATTTAGATAATTTAATTTTTTCTTGATTGTTGTGTTTTAACATGTGGGATTTCCAGGATTTTATGGAATAATAATTGACCTTTGAACTCTGATCTTATTAATCGTTGGACTTTGCATTGCAGAAAATTTGATTATTTTATTTTTTCTTGATTTGTGTATGCATTTAAGTTTTAAATAAAATTTAAATTTTATCTGTGGTTAAACACTATATATATATATATATATATACTTTTTTTCAATATTCTAACTCTATTTTCTCTATAGCATCACCATAAATAGATTGTGCCTCTTCTGTAGTCTCCTCACATGTTGTAGATTTATTCTGATTCCACTGTGAATTATATGATTTTATTGACTAATAATTGATCTTTGAACTTTTTTTATTAAATATTGAACTTTGCATTGTAGATTATTTTACTTATTATATTTTCCTTCTGATTTGGGTCACTTAGGTCTTTTTTTAATTTTAAATAATATATTTTCTTTTTTTCTGAAGTAAAACACAATGTTTGATTTTTTATTTTTTTGCAATATTCTAACTATATTTGCTGCAACATAAATTGATTCTGACACTTTCAAAAGTCCAATAACCTCTGTGGTTGTAGCGTGGTGCATATTCATTATCATTTATGGGGCTTAAGTTGTTTAAACATTATCACCATGATGCATTGTTGGTTCTATTAGAAATTAGAAACGTGACACGTACGTATTCGGTTCTTTACTGTATGATTGTTTGATTGTCTTGCTTGGTTTCAGGGAGTTGAGATCATCCGTGGCTGCCGTGGCCTGAACCTGGTTGGATGTGATCTAGTAGAAGTTTCTCCGGCCTACGACACGTCAGGTACATTTCAGTTCTCGTCTGTTTATAATTTAATTATTTGTTTGTTACTTATGTATATATTTCCATTTACAGGAAACACTGCACTGACTGGTGCCAACCTCCTTTTTGAAATGCTGTGCGTCCTCCCAAAAGTGAAATACCTGTGATCGGCTTAGAGCCATGCTTTATCAGTGGAAAAAGAAAGCACTTTATTTGACATGTATAAATATAATATAAATGAAAATTACCACATTGTATTTTTATAAATCCTAAAATTGTGAAAATTTCTCTTTATCTTCTAAATAAAAAATACTTTTTTGAAAACACAACTCCTGTGAATTACACATTAATGTAAAATATTTACATTGCACAGATTTATTTTATAATAATTTTTTTACACTTTCTGTTGACAAGAGAAATTAATAAACCAAAAATATACATATATATATATATATTTGTTTTTTTCAAATTGATAAAGCATCAGCCCATTTGTGGCCATTCTAAAATAAACATTTAAAACATTAAATACAGTTTGTGCCCTTTTTTTATATAGCAGTTTCTCTGCTATAAATGATAATAAATGTGGAATATCTCTACAACCACAAAGGTTATTGGAATTAAACCTGGAATCAGAATAAATGTACAACATGTGAGGAGACTACAGAAGAGACAGAATCTATTTATGTTGCAGCAAATATAATTAGAATATTGAAAAAAAAAAATCAAACATTGTGTTTTATTACAGAAAAAAATCTTTATTTAAAAATCCAGTCAGGGAAAATAATATACAAGTAAATTTATTTGCAATGCAAAGTTCAACGAATAATAAGGTAATAGTTCAAAAATCAATTATCAGTCAATAAAATAATATAATTCACACTGGAATTAAAATAAATCTACATGTGAGGAGACTACAGACGAGTCAGCATCAATTTATGTTGATGATACACAGCAACTATAGATGGAATATTGAAAAAAAAAAATATATATATATATATAGTGTTTTACTACAGATAAAATGTTTTATTTAAAACTTAAATGCATACACAAATCAAGAAAAAATAAAATAATCTAATTTTCTGCAATGCAAAGTCCAATGATTAATAAGATCAGAGTTCAAAGGTCAATTATTATTCCATAAAATCCTAGAAATCCCACATGTTAAAACACAACAATCAAGAAAAAAATAAATAATCTAAATTATCTGCAAAGAAAAGTTTAATGATTAATAAGATAAGAGTTCAAAGATGAATTATTGTTCCATAAAATGCTGTAAATCACTGAGGATCATTCCAGAACATGAAGAATATTTTCTGTAAAATGTATCAAAAGGAGATTATAAAGGAGCCAATTAAATAATCCCATATACTTTTCTGTTGACAAGAGAAATTAATAAACCAAGCAGCCTTCATCTGGCTGTCATTTATATATAATTTTTTTATCATATTAATAAAGCATCGGCCCATTCTGGAAAAAACAGAACATTGAATGCAGTTTGTGGCCTTGTGTGCAAAATGGAACAAAAAGGATTTAGTGAGAACAGCAGAACCTCGGTTTCCGAGCGTCGCAGTCCTCAAACAAATCAGGAGTTTGAACGAAAAATTTGAGATATTTTTTTTTGCTTCCGATATTGAACAAAAATTGGAGGTCAAACCGCGAGATTCCATTATTTGTAATGGGGGAAAAATAGATTCAGCATGTTAGTTGTGTTTGCTTTTCCACTTTTATCAGAACTATAAAATAAACGAGAGCTTGTGGCACAGTGGCCTCACCAAAAAAACATAGGGTTTGAACCTCTATGCAACAATCACACAGGGTCCCATAAATTCATGGCATTTTATTTTGAAAATCACAGGAAACTTAAAACAAAGAGTAACTAGTTATTTAAAATGTGTGGTAACAGCTTTTCCTGTTGCATCCCCAGCCTAGCCTCCTCTATTAATTCACTTTATTTATTATATTATTTGTTGTTTATGGTGTAAAATAATGAAAAAATGCTTTAAAAAGGCGTTTTTTTGTCGTGGAACGAACAATTCACTTCTCCAACCTTCTGGAACGGATTGTGGTGGAGAACCGAGGTGAGAACTCAGCATCCAACACACCTGACCCCTGTAAAATAAAAAAAAAACAGCGTCCTTTCTCACACATCAGCTCAAGGTCGCGGAAAACTCACAAAATCTTGGATGATGTTCTTCTCCAGCTTCACCTTTTCCAGATGTTGACAGATGTGGCTGCAGTGGAAGCACCAATCAACAGATTCTACACAGATGTTCATCAGTCTAACTTGCAATGTGCATAATTGACATTTATTGCAGTAAAATCTGGATGATAATTAGAATAAACTATATCAGTGCTTCTCTATTATTTTCTGTCGCCCCCCTATGGATGAAGGATACAAATAGTTTAGAGGAAATAGTATAATTTGTCTATAAAATGATTATAAGTACCTCTGCATAACACTGTATCCTTATTAACGTATAAGAGAATAAAATAGAAAGAAATATGGACCAACTTACAACAAAGAATAGCTTTATTAACTAACAGAAAAGATTTAAAGTGCATCTGTTGAATTTGCTACGATTAGCAACCGTTGATAATGCTAGCTACCGTTGACGTTGCTAAGATTAGCAACCGTTGCTAATGCTAGCTGCCGTTGACGTTGCTAACATTATCAACCGTCGCTAACGCTAGCAACCGTTGAAGTTGATACAATTAGCAATCGTTGCTAACATTAGCAATTGTTGACGTTGCTAACGCCGGCTACCGTTGAAGTAGCTAACATTAGCAACATTTGCTAACGCTAGCTACCGTTGAAGTTGATAACATTAGCAACCGTTGCTAACGCTAGCTACCGTTGAAGTTGATACAATTAGCAATCGTTGCTAACATTAGCAATTGTTGACGTTGCTAACGCCGGCTACCGTTGAAGTTGCTAACATTAGCAACCGTTGCTAACGCTAGCTACCGTTGATGTTGCTAACATTAGCAAGCGTTGACGCTGGTAACTTTACGACGCCGCAGCGGCAGCTTAAGTTCTACACGCTTTATTTGTTTGTGTACGTTCGGTTTATCATTCCACGCTTAGTTTGGACGTTTTACAGCACGTTAGCCGTGTGTAGCAGCGGCACCGGGCAGCACAAATCGAACACACCTCATTCATTTTCCCCTATGAACCAATCACAGCGAGGGGTGAGTAAGACCAAAGCTATCGAGCGCAGATAAGCGGCGTGCAAAGGTAATCTAATACTTTTCTACATAAAAAGCGTTATTTCACGATCAAAAACGAGTCTGAGAGAAATAAGTTGTTAGTTACAGCTTTGATGACAGCAAGGCTGCTTTATTTTACCCCTTTTGAGAAAAGAAGGGAGGAAAAAAGCAGAGATGAGTTTTGACCCCAATTATGACTGATCTGTGTTAACTATAGATAATTAACAAATTTGAATAATCAACTTTTTAACCAGCAGCCACATTGACATTAACCAGTAGGTGAAACAGGTGTTATCAACAATATTTAAGGTTCTAATAAGGGCTGCTACATTCTGCATGTTATCTCACTGAATAAAACCTTATTAATATAATTGGAGGCATGTGTTTACTTATTAGATCATGTCAATAAAGCTGCAATGAAAAAAGCTGATTTGTAGTCTTGTTTGTTTAAAGTTAGTTGTTTTACACAGTCTGTGGTTCATCCCTGTATATTCAGAATTTAAAGTGAATAGCTCTTCTTTAAGTAAGCCTAGTGTGGCATAAATACAATAAAATCCTTTCATAGGTCAAAATTGTTGGTTTAAAAACTCTTTTCCTTCCATCAGCAACCCATATGCAAATAGCATGTTCAACATTTGTTCCCAACACCCATAAAAAGTCGTAATATGCACATGTTGGTGTGTGTTTGCTGCTCATGCATGTGGTATTTAGTTTCTTTGCTTTCAGCATCTCTGGTGGGTGAGTGATAAGCCAAGAAAACACGTTCTGGGGACCGGCACTGCTCCCAGCCCACAGAGGCCCTAACGTGTTAGTCGTGTTTGCTTTTCTGCTTTTATCAGAACTGTAAAATGAACGAGAGCCCGTGTGGCGCAGTGGCCTCACCAAAAAAAATATGGAGTTTGAACCTCTAAGCAACAGTCACACAGGGTCCAATAAACTCATGGCATTTTATTTTGAAAATCAAGGCAAACCTACAAACAAAAAGTAAGTGTGATTTCTCTACTTGTGTGCCTGAAACTAGTTATCTAAAATGTGTGGTAACACATTTCATTCACATTTCATCCAGTCACACATGAACTAAATCTAAGAAAAGATAAATCTCTCTATGTATTTATTTGCTCGGAGCAGTCCAAGTGTTTGTAGTGAAGAAGAGAACAATTCAATATGTCGTTGCCTCATCTGCGGATTATGAGAAATACCCTCTTGAATTATTTATGGCGTAATATTAACCAGCTGTTGAAGTAAAGGGAAATTCTGCAAGTGGTGCACATCATATTCAATTTGTTCATCATGTTGAATACTAATCAGCCTGTGAAAACTGTTTTATATTTATTGTATTTCTAAAGATATATCTGATCTTATGTGTTTACTACTCAAACTCCAAAAAAAGAAATACTGTATTTACATGACTATAAGGCTCCATACTAAAAGGCTCAGTCTCAGTTCTGTGTGTCATTACTGTATTTAACACACACATAAGGCACCTAACTATAGGAGAGGGTCTATATACACACATAGATATATACACACATAGATATATACACACATAGAGCAGGAGTTAAACTGAGTTTGGTTGTGCTTTATTTAAGTATTGATTACAAAGTACTAACATTTTTTAATCATCATGGACATGCTAAAACACATGGATAAAACAAGCACACAAGTGTGTGTATTTAAAAACAGAGCGGGGTAATGTCATCAATCCACTGATCCAGTCTCTGCTCTGTGATCCACTGATCCGGTCTCTGCTCTGTGATCCCCTGATCCGGTCTCTGCTCTGTGATCCACTGATCCGGTCTCTGCTCTGTGATCCACTGATCCGGTCTCTGCTCTGTGATCCACTGATCCAGTCTTTCCTCCAACTCGTACCACCTGTCTTATGTCTTAAACTCAGCTGTGTAGCTGATTTCCTTCAGTTTAAACTGTGCTTTATCAGCGTGTCTCTTTACCATTTTCAGGTTGTTAAAACAACGATGTTCTGCATAACGCACATCCCTGTTATTTTATCTACAATCCATGCCCACACTTCCCCTACATACATACATAGGGAGCACCAACATTTTGAAGAAAATATAAGACATATGTGTGCCTTATAGTCGTAAGAATACGGTAAAGAAGCGGTCTCATTGGGATTTTGTTGTTGTCCCTGAGGTGAGAAACAGGCGTCTGGTGAGGTCAGAGCAGCAGAAAACCAGATGATGCCATCAAGGAGTCATCCAGCGGCCTCCAAACGACAGGCCTAGTCAACGTTTCCTGGAGCGTGTGTGTGTGTGTGTGTGCGTGTGCGTGTGTGTGCGTGTGTGTGTGTGCGTGTGTGTGTGTTAAGCATCTGTTTATTTTAGTGAATGATAGCGCAGTCTTTCAGATGCAAGTCAAACACTATATATAGCCCCGTGTGCCTCCTAAACTTCTAAACGCCTCGTGACAAACGGCGGCCGCTGACGCGTCCAGACGTGGAGACTCTGGACTGTCTGCACGATGACCTGGATACAAAGGAGACGGCGGCGAGGGAGGGTCACTGACAAGTCATGATTGGCATTCTACAAATTTATGAGATGAGGCAAGATGAGGAAGTCCAAACCCAAATGCAGTTTTTAAAGACATTCGTTTGTGGGATCTCAAAATGTACTCATGTCATTTTAAAGTCTATTTGTACCATTTTCTTGGGTCAGAAATCACACAGAATGTCAAATTTAATATTTAATCCACCTAGAATATACCACTAGTTAACAGCATGTCTTCTCTCGTGTGTGTGTGTGTGTGTGTGTGTGTGACATGGGGTTCAAAGGTCAGAACCAGCCTGATCTAAGCGACCAATCATGGATGATTCTGCAGTGAGTAAGTGTGTGGTTTGGAAAAAATGAACCAGTTTCTATTTCTTAACAGAAAGTTGTTAACAGAAATGTAAAACATGACTGCTTTTCCTAAAAAATGAAATGCTGTCACAAATTGTATGTTTTTAAAACATGGGATTAAAATATTTGGGTTTAATGGACGTCAATGGGACAATTTTAGCCAGAAAGGAATCTGGAACTAGAATCTAATCTGTGTTGCTAGGTCCCCATTCACCTTTATTTATTTTATGGAAACTCATTTTTGGTGTTTTTTTAATTTAAATAATAAATAAGGAAATAATTCAGACAGATAAACTGGTGTTTTAAAGGATTTAAATCATAAAAAATGGTTAGCAGAAAAAAATATTGATGTATGATGATTTTATGACAATTTGTTTGTTGATTGACTTTCTTGTTCAGAAGGTGCAGAAAAATGGTAAATTTAGAAAGAAAATGAGGGTTAAGTCAGACATAGATTCCCTTTGCATTCTTTAGTTGTTGCTCAAGTGCTCGATGCAGCGATTTATATACAACTTTCTAACAAAAAGGATGAAATTTGAAATAAATTCCTGACTCTAGTTTTCATTCTTATTGTTCTAATGCTATGATGTAAGTTTCTGTGATGCATTCAAATGTGATTCGAAGAAAATCATGAATGAAATAAGCAACCATTACTTATTTTTCCCTAAAACGGTTCCACCCTTGTCCGCTTCCTTTAAATTCCCTCTTCTGCAAAAACCAAAGAGATTAAGAAACAAAAAAAAAACACTGCTTCACTCTCAGGGCGTGAGTCACTTCTCAGTTTCAAGGGATTCCGTCTCAAAAGAGACAATCGCTGTCTTTGTGGCATCACAATCGACGGATTGTTCGGCGTGTTGTTTGTCACGTTTAACGTTCGGGCCTCGATCACCACGCGGGAATCAGCCGAGGTTTTAGTTGAGATGTGATTTAATAAGTGTGAGGCTCCGTGGGTGTTGACCACCACCGAGAGAGGAAGACAGATGTGTTTTTTTCATCTTATCATCCGTTCAGTCATCGCCCCAGCTGTTGTGTACAGCTGCAGGAACACACACACACACACACACACACACACACACACACAGTCACTGTTAATGTTAATGTAATACCCATCATCATGGCTAAATCTACTTTAACGTGTTCAGGCTGCAAACAAAGAATAACTCCATTAACTATGACAGAAAAGATTTAAAGTGCATCTGAAATTCAGAAATAAAATTAAATCCTTAATTAAACATTTTGACTGACCATGTCAAACCATATGATACTGAGAAATAAAACTACATAAATGGTCTTATCAGTGATTGTGGTGTAATGTCTTTAATTTCTTTGTCTCCAACATTTCAGACTCAGTAACACACCGGTCTTTCACAGTGAACCAAGCGCTACAGACGCTTCGTCATATTTCCTCGTCTTAGCTTTGGGAGACTTTCGTTTGTCTCTTTATCTCCGTCTCTCTCCGCCTGTCTTCTCATCCCTGTTAAATATGTTTTCATGGTGTCACTTGGTGTCTCCACTTCATACTCATACTCTGTGCTGTATGCTCCCAGTGAACACTCTGCTGCCCCCTAAAATAGTGGAGTGTAATTGCACTTTATTCTAGGACAGAAAAAACAGAATAAAAAAATAAAAAAGCATGTTCCCGAGGTCAAACCCCCCTATTTGAGAACCCCTGACTGAGGCCATGATGGATAAGCCAGGATATCTGGATTTAATCATTTGCATCCAGTTTAATTCTCCGAGCCAGAAATAAAAAAGAAAAAAATCATACACACACTCACATATTGTTTTTAATATAGTTTCTCTTTCCCTCATATTTAACCAGGCCAGTCACATTATAACTGAAAGCAGGAGATTAACTGCACTTTATTCGTTCTATTCCCAGCTCCAAATATGGCATCACGACAGACTTTGTGTTGGCAACGCAGGAGGTGAAGATACAGAAGAATTATAAACACTTCTGGTGAAACGGAACATTGGTTTTTTTTTCGGGCCTATAATAAAAGGGTTGAAACTTTTTTTTTTCTCGTCATGTCAGGACATGTTTGACACAGATTTTCCATGAGGGAGGAGTCCCTAAATCACAGCACTGTGGTCAGAGAGATGCTTCTGCTGTGTGTTTTACAGTCAAAAGAAGCAGTCGGTTCCACAAATGATCTCTTCTGGTGTCCAGGGAAAAGTCTAAAGGGCAAAGAGATTCCTGCCCTGTGGCTCCTGTTCAATTTGGGATTCAGAACAAATGTGACTTTAGCAGGAAAAAAGTTGATTACCGTATTTTCATGACTATAAGGTGCACATTAAAATCATAGATTTTCTTCAAAATGTCGGTGCGCCCTATGTATGTATGTAGGGGAAGTGTGGGCATGGATTGTAGATAAAATAACGGGGATGTGCGTTATGCAGAACATCGTTGTTTTAACAACCTGAAAATGGTAAAGAGACACGCTGATAAAGCACAGTTTAAACTGAAGGAAATCAGCTACACAGCTGAGTTTAAGACATAAGACAGGTGGTACGAGTTGGAGGAAAGACTGGATCAGTGGATCACAGAGCAGAGACTGGATCAGTGGATCACAGAGCACAGACTGGATCAGTGGATCACAGAGCAGAGACTGGATCAGTGGATCACAGAGCACAGACTGGATCAGTGGATCACAGAGCACAGACTGGATCAGTGGATCACAGAGCAGAGACTGGATCAGTGGATCACGGAGCAAAGACTGGATCAGTGGATCACAGAGCAGAGACTGGATCAGTGGATCACAGAGCAAAGACTGGATCAGTGGATCACAGAGCACAGACTGTATCTGTGGATGACAGGGCAAAGACTGGATCAGTGGATCACAGAGAAAAGACTGGATCAGTGGATCACAGAGCACAGACTGGATCAGTGGATCACAGAGCAGAGACTGGATCAGTGGATCACAGAGCACAGACTGGATCAGTGGTTCACTGAGCAGAGACTGGATCAGTGGATCACCGAGCAAAGACTGGATCAGTGGATCACAGAGCAAATAACGAGTGGGAGAAGCGTTCTGACGGTCACCATTCACTAAAAGCAGTAAAGCAGCAGAAGAAATGAAAATTGAACATTTCCGTCTTGGTGCTTTCGTTTTGGTGCCATTTCTCCATCCAGACCAGGACTACGGTAGCACAGCAACTTCCAGCGGATTATAACGCATCATTTAGAGGAAAGTGACTCTGATGGTGAAGAAAGTGAAGCTGGCATGTTTGATGGAGATTTAGCTGCTGTTGGAATCAGAAACAGAGGATGAGGACTTTGATGGTTTGAATAAATAAAAGTGGCATCACAGCAATGTTAAAACTCTCTATTAAAACATAATTTTTCATAGACATTTTACTTTATTTGTAATGCAAACAAAAACATCTTTTCCGTGATATTCAAATGTTCTGATAATGATCTGCAAGCACAAGTAGCACAATGTGCTTAAAGTATTAAAGTAAATGTAGAATTTTAGT
Source organism: Eupleurogrammus muticus (assembly GCA_036785175.1). Taxonomy (NCBI): domain Eukaryota; kingdom Metazoa; phylum Chordata; class Actinopteri; order Scombriformes; family Trichiuridae; genus Eupleurogrammus; species Eupleurogrammus muticus. The sequence continues at coordinate 743,492 of JAYKQN010000031.1, read as the reverse complement.
GGGGCGACACGGTGGTGCGGTGGGTAGCACTGTTGCCTCACAGCAAGAAGGTCGCAGGTTCAAGACCGCCTTGGGCCTGGGTCTGGGGCCTTTCTGTGTGGAGTTTGCATGTTCTCCCCGTGTCTGCGTGGGTTTTCACCGGGTACTCCGGCTTCCTCCCACAATACAAAACATGCTCAGGTTAATTGGCAAATCTAAATTGCCCATAGGTGTGAGTGTGAGAGTGAATGGTGTGTGAATGGTGTGTGTGCCCCACGATTGGCTGGCGACCATCTGGGGTGTATCCCTGCCTCTCGCCTTAACGCGCTGGGATAGGCTCCAGCAGACCCCTGCGACCCCGAAAGGGAATAAGCGGGATAGACAATGGATGGATGGATGGATAGAATTTTAGTCTTTCTGACATATGAGATCATTCATTTATTGATATTATTACTATTGTACAGGGAAACATGTTTTTCAACATTTTGCACAATTAAACTTTGAATTGAATGATTACAGTTAGACATACAGAATTCGGTGAAATGTGACAGACACGCTGCTGTTTGTAAGTTTTCAAGACAAAAAAGGGTCAAAACCACCAGTTTTCATATAATATAAAGGTTGGCAAGATAAGAAAGTGTAAAAAAAAATGTTAAAATACAGTTTAAAGGTGCTCTCCAAATGTCTGAGAAGTATTTAAAGCAGAAAGTACAATGTACTGGAGTGTAAATGAATACTCAAAGCAAAGTAAAACTAATTCAAGACTGTATTTAATGTTCTTTCCACCACTGCGATTAATCAAGAAAATCATCAATTAATTAATGAATCCTGGATGACTCGTTGAGGTGATTTTTCCTCGTTAATTCTCAGTAATTTTGCTCAGATCTGCAGTAAAGACACAAACGTGTTCTGTAATTCACTGCAGAGTTTTTCTCCCTCGTCAGTCATCTCGTGTTTTTTATTTCTGCCCAATCTGAATGAGCAGATTCTACTTTTTGTGTTCGTCCGTCTCGTCCCCTGTGTGCTCCCCCCCGGCCTATTTCTGGGGAGCAGCTCCTTCTATTTCCATCCTCCGCTCATCTTTTAATTGGCGGCAGCTGTTCCGTCTTTACACTCGTAGTAGGATCAGGGCGACGTGGATACCTGCTGCCTGACCCTGTCCAGACGTGTGTTTCTGTGTGATTCCCATGCTGTGGCTGTGAATGTGGGCCTGTGTGCGGGTCTTCAGGCTGTGGCTGTTCCTGCTGCGTCCTGCAGGGGGCGCCTCATCCTCAAACATGCAGCTTCTCTTTCATTCACTCTGCAACAGGAGTTTCCTCTTTTCTACTAACAAACTAAGACAATTCTCAGTCTTTTACTCATCATTAGCACATGTCGTTAATGTAACTGAGTCTTTCTGAGCGGAACCAGGAAACATCATTATATGTGTCCTGAGGGGATGAATTTTACACTAGTTGCAAAGCACTGGGGCCTCTTCTGTCCCTCTTTTTCCCTCTTTTAAGATTTATTAGACTTTTTGTGCAGATTATAGATTTAAAGAACACTTTAAAGGAAACAGCTTCACCTTTTTATCCCATTTATCCTGATATACAGGTAGTTGGCTCCATGATCAACACACATGTGACTTCATCGCCTCATATTTGTATTTGTTTTAATTTAACTTAACAAAGTTATATATATATATATATATATGTGTGTGTGTGTGTGTGTGTGTGTGTGTGTGTGTGTGTGTGTGGGAGGCTCATCGAGGAGTGTGTGGTCATGCAAAAGTGTAATAAAGCGACCCCCCCCTCTGCTGGGATTAGCTGTCTTCTCTTTCAGCACTCCCTGAATTCCATTCCGCCTTTTACTTTTTCGGGCAGCGCTGAGTCTCTCTGCCTGTGTGTGTGTGTGTGTGTGTGTAACGCGTGCGTGCATGCGTGCGCGTGTGTGTGTGTGTGTGTGTTCTCCCTCTATCCCAGCACAGGACTTCCCTGTTCAACACCGCGTTCAGTCCCACAACAAGTCCAAGTTTTTTCGGGGGCGCACGAGCAGGAAGCAGGAGCCGGAGCCCCCAGCGCCTCCGCGCAACGGATCCGCGTCTTTCCACTTCTTATTTTTGTGTTTTTTATTATTTCGCGTGTGTGTGTGTGTGTGTGTGTGTTTTTCCTCGTTGCCTACCTGTTGATGCGTCCCCCGGCTGTGGGGAGCAGAGGAGCAGCCTGTTCCTGCAGACACGAACAGTCCGCACTTTACGCACCAGTCCGAGGAGGACTGCAGGACTGAAGGACTGAAGGAAGCGCGGGTTTAGTCCCTTTTTTCTCCTCCAGCATTTTGCAGCCTGTGCTGGTTTGGTGGGAGAAAAACCCTAAAAACAACAACAACAAGAGGAAAACATGGGCACACCGACTCCAATCTGTGGACGTATCCTGTGCCTGCTCCTCGCATGCCAGCTGGCCGCTGTAAGTCCGAGCGAAACTTTGCTCCTTTTCTCCCTTTCCACTCCTGCAACTCTCCGCTGGGGGTTTAATGTTTCATTCATCCGCCCAGAGGTCACGTTAAAGTTCTGAATCCTGGTGATTGACGCAGCTTTCTGTGCTGCAGGTGGGATTCCTGCTACACACCAGCTCATGTTGCATCACAGATCATATTATATGAGCCTGCACTGTAAAGATGCTTTTTAAAGGAATAGGACAAACTCCTGTTGAGTGAAGCTGGTCTAAGTTTGTCCACAGAAACAAGCTATTCATAGTCAGGCTGCAGCTTTTACTGCTATTATTCATGTGTGGACAATTAAAGGTCTGATATATATAAATATATAAATATATATATATATAAATATGGATGAACATGTGAGTCCTCACACTTATTTATTTCCCGGCCTCAGTCATTAGCAAAGTCCCACACCCTGGAATCTTGTCTGTAAAGTTGATAAAATAAATAAATAACAATAAAAATAATGAATTCGGTATCTCCAGGAATGAGGATCTCAGTAACATTAATCTTTTCCGTTATTGATCAGCACCATTCTTTGACCCATGAAGCGTCCGGCACGTGTTGCAGGGGCCAAGAAACTGCCGGGTTTGTCCGACCGATCCCAAATCTATCGAATTCCGACTCGTGTCCAGCAGAGAAAAAGCAGAAGCTTGTCCCAGAGCTTGATGAATATGTAGTAAAGTGCAGTTATTTAGACTGTGAATGACTCGCTTTGGTTGAGTTTTACCCATATATGCCCAAAAATAACCGGTTTCAGCCTCTCAAATGTGATGATTTAATGCTTTTTTGTCATTTGTGGGGTTGCAGATGAATCGATAAGGAGAATAGTCACTAGCTGCAGCCCTGATTGGCTGATTTCTCTCCATTTCTGTCCTATTCATTCTCAAATGTGATCATTTAACACTTTTCTTTTCTTTTGAGGGGTTTGCATTGAAAAAAATGAGCTGCAGCCCTGATTGATGGTTTTTTTTAAACAGTTGCTGGTTTCTATCCATAAAAAACACCCATTTGCTGATTTATTTCAGCCGTATTGTTCTTCCCATGCACCGGGGAGTGTTTATCCAGCTCTGATTAAAGACATTCTGTTAGAATAAGTTGTCCCAGCGAGCCCTTGATAAATAACTGGCAGGTCTAGTTGGGTTTTGACCTGGTTTCAGCTTCTGAAATGTGACCATTTAACACTTTTTTCTTCTATTTGAGGGGTTTAGCATTGAAGAAATAACCAGCGGACGAATCGATAAGGATAAATAATCACTAGTTGCGGCTGATTTAGCTGATTTATTTAGTCCGTGTTGTTCCTCCGATGCTCCGTGAGTGTTTCTGCAGCTCTAATTAAAGACATTCCTGCCCGTCTGTCTCAGCGTGATGAATCATACGGACGATGGCGGCTGAGAATAGACCCCCCCCCCCATCCCCACCCCACCCCCTCACGTCTGATCCCTCACCTTTACGCCCTCCGGTAAACGGAGCTGTCATGGCTGAGATATCCGCTGATTCCGTCCGGAGCGGCGTTCCCTGTTGAATGATGGGACGCCGCGCTTGTAAATCTCCAGAGCCGCTGGACGCGGAGGAAAACGACTCTTTCACGACTTCAAGGTGGCTTTAAACCGGTGACGTGATCTGTCGCTTCTGTGTTTCCGTCGACACTGGGCGGTAATAACTTTATTTAAACCACAGCCTTGGACGACGGCGAAGGCCCGAGCAGCAAAAACCAACAATGGCGACGGCGTAATTGAATTACCCTGAACCGCAGCATCTGTTTCTTGCCTTTATGACTCTGAACCCCGGCAGGGGGGGAGGAGGAGGCCGGGGGCCCGGGGACGCCTCCTGATTCAATTAGAGCGCCGTTAGCACGCCGTGCCGTTAGCACGAGGCCCTGCCGTCAGCACGAGGCGCTGCCGTTAGCACGAGGCCCTGCCGTTAGCCGCTCGCCGCCGGAATGTCGGGGTCATGCGCATCGACTCAAACAATCAGAGTCAATAAAGTTCCCTTCTATCTCAAACGAGAACCTGCTGCTGTCCGTACATTGCACGTCCTGTGATGTCACTCGCCCTGTGATGTCACTCGCCCTGTGATGTCACTCGCCCTGTGATGTCACTCGCCCTGTGATGTCACTCGCCCTTTCATCTTTCCTTTGTATGTGTTTCTTCCCTTCGCCGTTTCTCGCCGTGTGACGTCAACCTGTGAACACGCTCAGCAGATTTCTCCCAGTATAGACCAGTCACAAATGTCTCTTGACTTCATCGGGGGTTGGACTGGAGTTTCGGGGGGGGGGGTGAATTCCTCTGACTGTATATCATGCCTGTGTGTGTGTGTGTGTGTGTAAATCGTTCCGCTGCTGGGTGTAACTCAACCCCCCCCCCCGGCTAAATATTATGCAGCGACGGTCTGATATCAGGATGATTTATTCTGTCTGCCGGCGATGAGCCGACTGGACCCCCCCTCAGCCCCCCCCTCAAGACCCATTCACGTAATCGCTCGAATACTGGATTCGGTAAACATTGCGCTGGTAAATTATAGCCCCAGGAGGGAGGCCATCTTGGCTGATGGGACAATGCTTAAACTGAAGCACCCCCCCCTCCCTGAAGAACTCCCCCCACCCCCCCTGGAGCACATTGGCACATATGGAGCGCAGGCCGGCGGCTGCCATTTGTTGACTCTGCAGTGAAGTGTGACTGGGGCCTGTATGGAGGTTTTTGGAAGGGGGGGGGGGTGATTCTGAACCTGGGGGTCAGCGGGGGGGGGTGGGGGGGTCCTAGTGATTTATTCACTCATTCACAGCCAGACTGAGCTCATGCAGGAAGTCAGGGAGCTGTGATGTGGTCGGTGCGGTCGATCCGATCCTCAGGTACTTCAGTTAAGCTGCGGCGTCTGCACCTGAAGTTGTGATGTCACAACTACACGGCCGCCGACCCCGTCCCCGTTTTTAAATCCGTCCACACCAGCCAATCAGGAAAAGAGGTTCTGGTCCTGGCTTCTCAAATCTCATTAGTTAAACAAAGCTAATGAAACTGCTGATTGATTAGGAATTTCAATATTTGATTGATTCAACAGAATCGTCATTTGTTGTACAACATGTTTTTTTCTGTTACACCAGAGAGAGGATGCAGCACTATATTGAGAGGACAGAAACATATAAAACTGACTTTTCTAATAAAGTTGTGTTTTATATCTGTTTCATCCATTGGCTCCTATTCACTATTCTTCAGTGGAAACCAACATTGAACCAGGCGACTCCATAAATCAAAGGCAAAAGTCTAAATTTACCATTTCTTTTTTCCTGTCTGTTCTCTGCTTCCGATCCTTTTCTCAGGCTTTGCAGCCAAAATAGAATTTGCATTATCAGAGCAGCAAAGTGCACGCTGTCATGCACACGAGGAATCTAGATGGCGGAGATACTGTATTTCAGCCTTGAAGCTGGACCAAAAACGTATTGAGTTCTTTTTTTTTTCTCCTCTCTCTACCCCCCTTCGCCCAGGACACACACTCGTGCACACACACACACACTCGTGCACACACACACACACACTCGTGCACG
>JAYKQN010000031.1:712500-732500 GCA_036785175.1 Eupleurogrammus muticus | reverse complement strand
CGGGGTCGCAGGGGTCTGCTGGAGCCTATCCCAGCGCGTTAAGGCGAGAGGCAGGGATACACCCCAGATGGTCGCCAGCCAATCGTGGGGCACACACACCATTCACACACCATTCACTCTCACACTCACACCTATGGGCAATTTAGAGTTTTACCAATTAACCTGAGCATGTTTTTTGTATTGTGGGAGGAAACCGGAGTACCCGGTGAAAACCCACGCAGACACGGGGAGAACATGCAAACTCCACACAGAAAGGTCCCAGACCCAGGCCCAAGGCGGTCTTGAACCTGCGACCTTCTTGCTGTGAGGCAACAGTGCTACCCACCGCACCACCGTGTCGCCCGTATAATATTCAATTCGATCAAAAACAATAAATAATTTTGGATCACAATGTTATGTTCTACTCATTAATTTATTGATTATGGAGCAGTAGCACTAATAACTTGTAGGTGTGTGTCGTGTTTCACAACTTCAGTTTTTAGTTGTTTTTTTATTCATTTTAGCTGTAATGAAATCATTCAACAAAATATTCATCATAGGTTTAGTCATTTTTAGACATTTTAACCCCAGAAATCTTGCATATTTCACCTTAAGTGGTGTCCAGTTATTTAGTGAAAATGTTTTGAATTGATTCATTACTGAGATTTGCTGCCACACCAACACTATGTAGTTAAAGGGATTGGTTTGTGTACATGAAACATTCAACAGAAACATCTGGTTCAGGATTCAATGTTTTGAGTGTGCTAGAAATGCACAGAACATTTAGTTTTTTATTATTAATTTTAGCTGCTAACTTTGCATCACATCAGGTTGTCTCTCTTATCAAATGAAGAAGGTGTTATCCAGGTGTTGTACCAGCTAAGGTAACTAGACAATCAATGGAGCTGTCAATAAACACTTACTACAATTAATAAAAACCTGCTGCTTAAATGGTGTTTATTGGTAAAATAAAAGCAGGACTGTAGTCCTTAAGGTTCAGTCTGGGTCAGCACTGACTTCTCCATCACATTGTGTTAATGCTCATAGCTGTGGTGCTGCCTTCCTCCATGCTCCTGGCTGCTGCTCTGTGTTTTGTTAGTGTGACAGGTATGACAGCTGCTGCAGGATCAGCTGGTTTTCAACTACATGTTAAGGTCTGTTTATTGGGAGTTTTAGCTGGGTTTTTAACCTGGAAGGATCTAATGGAATCTGACTATGAGAGAGCAGCACTCACAGCCAGAATGAACGATTATCGAGAGAAAAAAACAGAACGTGCAAGTTCACGTTTGACCAGAATATGGAGTAGTTTTGGAAATTAATAAAAAACTGAACACACCTACAAGTTCTTAGTGCTACTGAACCATAATCAATAAATGACGAACAACCTATGTTCAGGTCTGCATCACTTTGTCCATAGGAAGCTGTTTCATGATATCTGCAAAACACAAAATCTTTAGCAGATCTCAATGAAATGTGAAAATAACACCTTGAGTGTTAGAACATAACGATGTGATGTAGAATTAAGGAACCAATTAGAAAAAAAGACGTTCTCATCCTCTAAAGTGGCTCAGCATCCTGATGGTTCCTCGCGGTGCAGTTGGTTCGGCGAAGGGAATTTCTGTGGTTTCCATCCTAATGTGGCTCCATATAATTTTCTCTTCCACCCAAACCATCTGTTGATTCCACAAACTCGACTCCGGCTTGTTTATCGTCTCCTGGAAGCTGCTGTTTACGTTTTTTTTCCTCCTCAAAGACGGCGTAGGCGGACACCTACGGATAAACAGATCTGGTACAGAAATAGTGTTTTTTTTTCGTCGCTGCGTATCTGTGGAAACGGGAGCCGAGACATGCATTTTCCAGCGAGTAGCCGGTACCGCCGCCATCACGCTACATCACAGGGGGTCGGTCGAGTATTGGAACATTTCATATGTGTTTTATTTATTTTCTCTTGTTCCTTATGTTGGAACCTCAGGAAGACGTATGTGCAAGGGTTTGACACTACATTTTTATGGGCAATGATTTGTGACATCACAAATATTTTGGGTTGGCTCTTCCATTTACGCAAGTGTGTGGAAACACTGAGAATTTCCTTTACGTTTAACACTCCATTGCATAGCCACAGTTACAATGGCTCCATATTTCAGTGTTTAATTGTGAAAATCTTGTCAATTACTCTAAAAGGACACAAGAATAATCACATAACATGACCAGAAAATCCTGTTTTGGCTCCTTTCATACATGCACTGATAAAAATCTCTTGAACCCTCCAGGGCGCGTTTTGTTGCAGCAAATCCAAACACTGCAGTTCATTCTGGGCCAAAATCAGAAAGAGACGTGAATGCGAGAATTTGCATGGAGTTGCCATTAAATTAACTATTTGGATATTCATAGATGAAGCATACAGATGTTTGTTTTTTTAAAGGATTTTTAACATTAATTGCAGCTTTTTGTGCAGGAAAACACACAATGTTGTTCCAAATAGTCGTTTTTTTTAATATGTCTTAATATGCGTCTGCAGGGGAAAATCAATGCACAGCTTTTTTTTTTCAAAGCCGTGCGAGGTGGATCCGCTGATGTTAAATTACAGATCTCGCTCGTCCTTGATGTTCTGTCCCGTGATCGTCAGAGACAGTGAAAGCATCACTTTTCTGTTCTGTTCTTCCACCGTGCACACAAAGCACCTCCAGCCAAGTCGGGCAATTATTACTTTAAAGGGAAAGAAGGGGGGGTAATTAAATGGTTCTACCCCCCGTCAAAACATGAAGAGAACTGAAGACCTGTGTGATCATTATTTTGTTGAGGAATAAGGACTTAACTCAATTACTCGTACATATTTTAATGATAGATCAGCCAGAAAGTCACTAAAAGAAAGAACAGAGCCATGAATTATGATTATTATCTATGTACAGCAATTATTTTGCACATGTGACTTACTTTGCAGCCTGATCTTACATGTGGGGCGAATAAGCACATTTTTTATTATATTAATGATCATTTTGTTGATGATGAATAAGGACTTAATTTTATTTCACTCATGCAAATCAATACCTGAACCTGTTGAAAACAGCCAGGACTCCTAGAGGGCACTTTAGGTCACATTTAGTCTCCTAGAGGGCACTTTAGGTCACATTTAGTCTTCGAGGGGGCACTTTAGCTCACATTTAGTCTCCTAGAGGGCACTTTAGCACACATTTAGTCTCCTAGAGGGCACTTTAGCTTACATTTAGTCTCCTAGAGGGCACTTTAGCTCACATTTTGTCTTCTAGAGGGCACTTTAGCTCACATTTAGTCTTCTAGAGGGCACTTCAGCACACATTTTGTCTCCTAGGGGGCACTTTAGCACCAGTTTGTCTCCTAAGGGGCACTTTAGCTCACATTTAGTCTCCTAGAGGGCACTTTAGCTCACATTTAGTCTCCTAGAGGGCACTTTAGTTCACATTTAGTCTTCGAGGGGGCACTTTAGCACACATTTAGTCTCCTAGAGGGCACTTTAGCTCACATTTTGTCTCCTAGGGGGCACTTAAGCACACATTCTGTCTCCTAGGGGGCACTTTAGCTCACATTTAGTCTCCTAGAGGGCACTTTAGCTCACATTTTGTCTTCTAGAGGGCACTTTAGCTTACATTTAGTCTTTGAGGGGGCACTTTAGTTCACATTTAGTCTCGAGGGGGCACTTTAGCACATATTCACACACACATTTTGTCTTCTAAAGGGCACTTTAGCTCACATTTTGTCTCCTAGGGGGCACTTAAGCAGACATTTTGTCTCCTAGGGGGCACTTTAGCACACATTTAGTCTTCTAGAGGGCACTTTAGCACATATTCACACACACATTTTGTCTTCTAGAGGGCACTTTAGCTCACATTTTGTCTCCTAGGGGGCACTTTAGCTCACATTTAGTCTTCTAAAGGGCACTTTAGCTCACATTTAGTCTTCTAAAGGGCACTTTAGCTCACATTTTGTCTTCTAGAGGTCACTTAAGCACACATTTTGTCTCCTAGGGGGCACTTAAGCACACATTTTGTCTCCTAAGGGGCACTTTAGCTCACATTTAGTCTTCTAAAGGGCACTTTAGCTCACATTTAGTCTTCTAAAGGGCACTTTAGCTCACATTTTGTCTTCTAGAGGTCACTTAAGCACACATTTTGTCTCCTAGGGGGCACTTAAGCACACATTTTGTCTCCTAAAGGGCACTTTAGCTCACATTTTGTCTCCTAGGGGGCACTTAAGCAGACATTTTGTCTCCTAGGGGGCACTTAAGCAGACATTTTGTCTCCTAGGGGGCACTTACGCACACATTTAGTCTTCTAGAGGGCACTTTAGCACATATTCACACACACATTTTGTCTTCTAGAGGGCACTTTAGCTCACATTTTGTCTCCTAGGGGGCACTTAAGCACACATTTTGTCTCCTAGGGGGCACTTAAGCACACATTTTGTCTCCTAGGGGGCACTTAAGCACACATTTTGTCTCCTAGGGGGCACTTAAGCACACATTTTGTCTCCTAGGGGGCACTTTAGCTCACATTTTGTCTCCTAAAGGGCACTTTAGCTCACATTTTGTCTCCTAGGGGGCACTTAAGCACACATTTTGTCTCCTAGGGGGCACTTAAGCACACATTTTGTCTTCTAAAGGGCACTTTAGCTCACATTTTGTCTCCTAGGGGGCACTTAAGCAGACATTTTGTCTCCTAGGGGGCACTTTAGCACACATTTAGTCTTCTAGAGGGCACTTTAGCACATATTCACACACACATTTAGTCTTCTAAAGGGCACTTTAGCTCACATTTTGTCTTCTAGAGGTCACTTAAGCACACATTTTGTCTCCTAGGGGGCACTTAAGCACACATTTTGTCTCCTAGGGGGCACTTAAGCACACATTTTGTCTCCTAGAGGGCACTTTAGCACACATTTTGTCTCCTAGAGAGCACTTTAGCACACATTTTGTCTCCTAGAGGGCACTTTAGCTCACATTTAGTATTCTAGAGGGCACTTAAGCACACATTTTGTCTCCTAGGGGGCACTTTAGCACACATTTAGTCTTCTAGAGGGCACTTAAGCACACATTTTGTCTCCTAGGGGGCACTTAAGCACACATTTTGTCTCCTGGAGGGCACCACTGTTGGCACTGTGGCCAATGATGAAACCGCTTTTCTGCTGCCGAGGATACGGCAAGAAAACAGATTTAGATGAGATAAAAGCAGAACAAGATTAGAGCTGTTTGCTCATGCCCATTTTTTCTGTTTTCTGTTTTCAGGGCTGGCCAGGCCGAGGTTAGCTCTAATCAACCCTAGCTGCTTATTGTCAATAAGAAACGGGCTCTGCCTTTTTTTTTTTTTATTCCCAGCATTGCTACTGATATCATAAACCCATAAAACTGAAATACAACCATTCCTCCTGCAGGATTCTGACAGACGAATGTTCCTGTAAATGCATCTCAGGAAAAAGAAGCCAAAAGAAGCACAAAGCTTAAATGTGAAGAATGCACGTGGAAGTGTCTTTGACTGACACTTCAGAAGTCGTACATGAAGATTTTTTTCTATTCCTGGAGCAGTAACCTTAATCATGACTCCTTGTGACGGCTATTCAGAATACTGCGATATAATATGATTATGTGTTATTCTAGGAAAGCAGAGAACCGTCATGGCCGCCTGCGCCTGACTTTCACTTTCACTTTGACTCCTTCAGGCAGGAAAAGTTGAAAATGAGCTGAGTAATGAGTTCTTTGCTGGTGTAAATACCTCAGTGGTGGAATAAAACTGTACGTAATGTTTTATTTCGTTAGTTTTACTCCATTATATTCAACAGCTTCTGGTACTTTTTCGAATTAGATTTCACAAATAAATCCATTAACGACAAAAAAAATCCATTCACTCGATGGTTCCCAGACTGCTTTGTGGGTATTTTGTCTCGTTTCTTTGTTCCAGATGTCTGCGACTTGTTTCACCATTTCAGACTTTTTTTTTCCCCTCATGGGGTTTTCTAATAGATAACAGAGTGGTAAAATCTGTTAATATTGCACAGAAGATTGAGAAAAATGCTCTGAAAAATGACTGAAATGTTTTTTTATGTAGTTTTATCATCAGCTACAACATAAAATGCATGTTATGCATTGAGTCAAATGCACTTAATATTATTATTAGTATATTATCAGCCTGTTTTTCTGCATGAATACTTACTTACTAGTATTTTATGTGTATTTTGTAATATTCCTATACTTAGGTAGGACTTGGTAATGGTAATAAAGTTGATTCTTTTGCATCTACCATTGCTTAAGGTTCACCTATAAAGGCGAGTGAAAGGAATTTATATTTTCCTTCACATGTTTTAATCCACTTTGATATTTTCTGGCTCATTGTGTAAAAGGTAAAAGGTCCCATCACCACGGCGAAGAGTCGAACTACGTTCGTTTTCACACGGACGCAACGTGGCCCCCCCTCTGCCTATAATTACCTCTTATTATAGTAGGAAATGGATCCCTCACATCTGCTTCCAATGAATGGGCAGGTTAGCCCTCCTGCTTTTGTGTATTATTGCATAAACTCCTGGCGAACAGATGTCTTTGTAGGCGCGAGCACGCCTTCAAATTAAGGCCTGTTTTTTTTTTTTGAATTACGAGGACAGGTGAAAAAAATCGTCTGTGGACGGCGGGGGAGGAAGATCCACCCCAGACTGTTTATGGTTCAGAGGCCTCAGATGTCAGCCCTGGGGTTTGTTGTGTAGTTGGTGCGCGGCCAGAACGCGTCCTACTTTAAGTCTGTGTAGAGCCAGTCCGACATGGAGCGCTGTTAAGGAGACTTATCCGGTGAGGTGCCCCCCCCACCCCCCCTGCAGCGTCTGTTTTTCCAGGAAAAAAAAAAACAGAATCACAACAAAAAAGTCTTTCAAGTAAGAAGTAGTTTGGAGTCCATACGGTTCTGATTAGAAGTCACTCGTTTAATAGAGTCCCTGCCCCCCCCACAGCCAATAACATGAGTTTACACATATACTCACTCATAGTGGGTCTTCACTACTGAAGAGGGCACTTTAGCTTTACTTCTGCCTCCTAGAGGGCACTTTAGCTTTAATTTTATCTCCTAGAGGGCACTTTAGCTCACATTTTGCCTCCTAGAGGGCACTTTAGCTTTAATTCTTCTTCCTAGAGGGCACTTTAGCTTTAATTGTATCTCCTAGAGGGCACTTTAGCTTTAATTTTATCCCCTAGAGGGCACTTTAGCTTTAATTCTTCTTCCTAGAGGGCACTTTAGCTTTAATTCTGCCTCCTAGAGGGCACTTTAGCTTTAATTTTATCTCCTAGAGGGCACTTTAGCTTTAATTCTGCCTCCTAGAGGGCACTTTAGCTTTAATTGTATCTCCTAGAGGGCACTTTAGCTTTAATTTAGACTCCTAGAGGGCACTTTAGCTTTAATTCTTCTTCCTAGAGGGCACTTTAGCTTTAATTTTATCTCCTAGAGGGCACTTTAGCTTTAATTTTATCTCCTAGAGGGCACTTTAGTCCACATGTTGCCTCCTAGATGGCACTTTAGCTTAATTTAGCTTCCTAGGGGGCACTTTAGCTTTAATTTTGCCCCCTAGAGGGCACTTTAGGTCACATGTTGCCTCCTAGAGGGCACTTTAGCTTTAATTTAGACTCCTAGAGAGCACTTTAGCACACTAAATGTGTGCTAAAATGCTAGAGGGCAGTTTAACATATATTTTGCCTCCTAGGGGGCACTTTAGGAAATGTTTTGGCTCCTAACTGGGCACTTTAGCACACATTTTGTCTCTTACAGGGCACTTCAGCTCCCGTTTGCTCTCCCAAAGGGCACTTTAGCTCAAATTTAGTCTCTGAGAGGGCATTTAAACATTTTGTCTCCTAGACAGCATTTTAGCATTTACTTTGGCTCATAGAGGGCACTTTAACATTTGCACACCCCTGTTGGCACAGTGATCAATGATAAAGCCTCAAAAAACTTGCAAATGCTTTCATCAGGTATTAAAAAAGGTTTCCAGTAGTGCAATATATCCTCTTGCATCATATCTTAATATTATGACATAACTGTTGGAACCTACTATGATGAAAGTTAAATTCATGGCTCCTGATCGATTGACCCACATTTTTTTTTTTTAGGATTTTTCTTCTTTACAAAGCACAGAACCAGGGTCATTAACCAGAGTTTTCTGAATTACCTGTTAAAATTAATCATTTGCAGATTTACATTGAATTCCTGCAAAACCTACTTGTGATCCTCTCTGTTTATATTCAGGACTATCTGTTGCAGGAAGGATAAGTTAAGTAAAGGAAGTGTTTAATTAAGCTTTGGGATTTTTATCTGGCACTCGAAGCGTAAAAAAAAAAAAAAATCCCAGCAGGCGTGGCCCCCCGTCTGGGGGAATTCCTTTTCCCCAAAACTTCGACGTTTGTGGATTCATTAGTGTTGATAGCTCTACGATTATGCATGAAAATGTCCTCTTTTTTACTGGCACTGGCATGAATCACTTATCACATCGGCTCATTCAGCTTTTTTTTTTTTTTAATCAATTCGTGTGAATCACATCACAACCTGCTTTTCTTTTTCAGTCCATCTGATGTCAGATGGGCCCTGGCGGACTGGTTCCCCTGCAGGGAAACAGTCTAGACACACAGATTGCCAGTCTAAGTGAGTTAATACGCCGCAGGTTATTCAGCCTGGGAGCAGACACACACATGGAGGTGTGTGTGTGTGTGTGTAAAAGCCTGACTCACACTGGAATGTTTAATCGCTTGCATCCATATCCATCGATTTTAAATTACCAGAAGGACAATGAAACGTACCATATTTACATTTCAGCACGTGGAGTTGAAGCCTGTTAAAAAACGCGGTAAAAGCCAGAGACGTGGTGAGAGGCTCTGGCCCAGCCCCCCTTGTTGACCTTGGACAAAAGAAACGCTGGGACTACTGTTTATCTCCCATCCAGCAGCTTTTCCCCCCGGGCCTCATATCTTCATCCTGCACTCGGCCTGACTCAGGGTTTGGCAGCCATGCGTTTCCATGCAAAGTTTGGAGGCGTTGCACTGGAGCATTAAGGAACTATTAGAACAACAAGCTGCATGAAGTTGTTTAGAGAAAAAAGATCAACTTAAGACGTCTGTGATTTTTCTTGTAGGTTTGCCATCTCCAGCAAGAAGTGGCTGCTGCTGTTGTGATTTTATGGACTTAATAAGATTTAAGGGGTTGTGATTTAAGTGAAACATGACCTTAATGGACTTGCTCACATTTTGCCTCTAAAGGGCACGTTAGCTCACATTTTGCCTCTTAAAGGGCACTTTATCTCACATTTTGCCTCTTAGAGGGCACTCTAGCTCACATTTTGCCTTTAAGGGCACTTTAGCACACATTTTGCCCCCTTAAAGATCAATTTAGCTCACATTTTGGCTCTAAGAGGGCAATTTAGCTAACACTTTGGCTCTTAACGGGCACTTTAGCTCACATTTTGCCTCTTTGAGGGCACTTTAGCTCACATTTTGGCTCTAAGAGGGCAATTTAGCTAACACTTTGGCTCTTAACGGGCACTTTAGCTCACATTTTGCCTCTTTGAGGGCACTTTAGCTCACATTTTGCCTCTTTGAGGGCACTTTAGCTCACATTTTGCCTCTTTGAGGGCACTAGGGCTCACATTTTGCCTCTTAAAGGGCACTTTAGCTCACATTTTGCCTATTTGAGGGCCTTTAGCTCACATTTTGCCTATTTGAGGGCACTTTAGCTCACATTTTGGCTCTAAGAGGGCAATTTAGCTAACACTTTGGCTCTTAACGGGCACTTTAGCTCACATTTTGCCCCCTTAAAGATCACTTTAGCTCACATTTTGCCCCCTTAAGATCACTTTAGCTCACATTTTGCCTCTTTGAGGGCACTTTAGCTCACATTTTGCCTCTTTGAGGGCACTTTAGCTCACATTTTGCCTCTTAACGGGCACTTTAGCTCACATTTTGCCCCCTTAAAGATCACTTTAGCTCACATTTTGCCTCTTTGAGGGCACTTTAGCTCACATTTTGCCTCTTTGAGGGCACTTTAGCTCACATTTTGCCTCTTTGAGGGCACTATGGCTCACATTTTGCCTCTTAGAGGGCACATTTGCACACCACTGTGATCAATGATAAAGCCTAAAACAACTTGAAAATGATTTTATCAGGTATTAAAAAAAGCTTTTTCAGTAGTGCGATATATTCTCTTACATCATATCTTAAAATGAGGACATAAATGTGGGAACCTACGATGATAAAAGTTAAATTCATGGCTCCTGATCAACTGACCCACATTTTTTGTGTGATTCATCCTGTAGTTTTCAATTTCCAGTAAGAAGAGGCTGCTTCTGTTCTGAGTTTATGAGCTTACAGAGATTTAAGGAGTTGCAGATGAAAGCGAAACACGACCTTAATGGACGGGCCAGTGCCCCCCCCCCACCCCCCCGAGTAATGCAGGAAAATAATCCTATTTGTAGGGTTGCTGTTTTTTTGACCAGTCAAAACAAAAGCACTTTACACCTGGTGAAATCCAACCTTCACCTTACCGGGATTCCTCAGATCCTCAGCCTCCAGAAGATAATCCACTTCTTTGCGAGTGTCCTGCCCCTTGATCCTTTTTTTTAGAGAGGGGGGGCTACGAGGGGGGGGGGGGGTATGAATTCAAGGGCTTTAAACTGTGAATGGAGGAGGTGAAGGAGGCATTTCATGCTGACAAAGTGGGCACCTGATCCCCTCTCACACGCCGAAACCCAATAATTGACTTCAGGAATGTTCACATTTCTCTGCTTTAGGGTATCGTTAAAACAGCAAAGCTCGCCGGCTTATGTTTTTTTTCTTCTTTTTTTAGCGTGTGTGTGTGTGTGTTAAGATTTGCCTTGATCCCGTTGGATCGGAGAGGGAATAAATAACTTCCTTCACCAAACATAGAAGGCAACCTGCAAGAGGGGAAAAGAAGTCCCTTGTTAGGCTGAAAAACTTAAGGTCACATCTCAGAGTGTGGGTGGATTTGCTCCAAAACATTCATGTCTATTTTTGGTCATTTAAAAAAAAAAACGGACGTTGTCAAAACAACAGTCGCTGCAA
This sequence comes from Eupleurogrammus muticus, assembly GCA_036785175.1. Taxonomy (NCBI): domain Eukaryota; kingdom Metazoa; phylum Chordata; class Actinopteri; order Scombriformes; family Trichiuridae; genus Eupleurogrammus; species Eupleurogrammus muticus. The sequence goes on along the minus strand of JAYKQN010000031.1, from coordinate 721,453 downwards.
CGCGACGAGGCGAGAAAAGCGAAGTGAGGGCGGAGTGTAAACGGAAAGTTCTGGTGACGGGACGGGCCTGTCTGCACAGACATGGGCGTGGCCTGGCCCGCACAGAGGTGGGCGTGGCCCAGCCTGCACAGACGTGGGCGTGGCCTGGCCCGCACAGAGGTGGGCGTGGCCCAGCCTGCACAGACGTGGGCGTGGCCCAGCCTGCACAGACGTGGGCGTGGCCCAGCCTGCACAAACGTGAGCGTGGCCGGTAACAGCCAACCGAGCAGCAGCAGCAGCAGCTTCCCAGTGTTTGCTAAAACATGGATTTCTCCAGTGTTTATTGGCTCCCGCCCAGCGCCTAACCTCAAACGAGGGGGGTTGGATGGGGGGGTGGTTATTGCCAGCCACAGCAGCAGAGCAGCAGACGGCCTCGTGCACAGAAAACCTCTCCCTACTTCAGTGAAAAACTGCTTTTACAGCTTTTTTTTTTTTACATTTTCAGAGGAAAAGCTTTTGCACAAAAGCATCTTTTTGAGAAACTGGGCAAATACAATTCAGGCTCCTGCTGCACAATGTGTTAAAGCACATGACGTGGGAAGGTGTCTGTAACAGATCTGAGGAGAACACGGTGACCTGCAGCTTTCAGTAAACAGGCCTATCTGAAACCAGCAGAGACGTCTCCTCTCTGGACCCCCCCGCCCCCCGCCTGCCCCCCCCGGGTCTGCAGGGCCTCAGGAGGAGGGTGTAATAACACCTGCAGCTACGCGCCTCCTGAGGTATTTTTATCTCCCCCTGGAATTCCACCTCTGTTCTCCGCATGCAAAGGAGCGCTCAGCTGATGGTGAGAACCACTGATTTACAGGCTTTGGTAAATCAGAGGTTCTCAAGAACATTAAACATTAAATCTCATTAGATTTGTGCTTTAAGATGTTAAAAAGTGTCTAAACCCGATGTCATAATTATGGAGGGATGAAACTGCCATATTTAGGAATGAATAAGAAAAATGAAATAAGTATTATACTAGTAAATATCCATATTTATTTAATTTTTCTTGTAATTATTCAATAAAATTAATTGTATTGCAATATTTATATTTGATTTTCTATGTGTTTAATCATAGTCACACTCCATTCATTTTCATCTCAAAATATATCTAATGAGGAAATGCATTTATTCATTCACTCATTCACTCAATTTATGTTTACCTCAAAAATAATAATATAATATAAAATGGAAAATATAAATTGAAATTAGTAGTAAATATCCATATTTATTAAATAATAATAATAATAATAATAATAATAATAATAATAATTAAATTATTCAATAAAATTAATTGTATTGTAATACAATTATTTTTATTGAATAATTAATTGTATTGTAATATTTATATTAGATTTTCTATGTATTTATTAATTTAATAATTTCAATATATTTAGTTGTTTATTCATTTTCATCTCGAATACATCTAATGAGGAAATGTGGTTATTTATTCACTCAATTTATGTTTACCTCAATATATAATATGGAAAATAAAAATTTAAATTAGTAGTAAATATCCACATTTAATTTTCCATTTAATTATATATATATATTTTATTTCTTTATTTTTAAATGTATTTATTTATTCACTCCATTCATATTCACCTCAATATGTGATATAGAAAATTAAAAAAAAACTAAATAGACTAAATAAATGATTCAGTACATAAATAAACCAGTAAATGAATTCAAATAAAAAATAATACAGGATTGATAGGAACTAAATACTTATAAATTAAATAAATGTATGTATTTATTCTAAACAGTGAATTGAGTGATTCTCTGTTTTTTGGGGACCACCTGGCTCCTATTCAGGACCCCCGGGGGTCCCCGGACCCCACTTTGAGAACCACTTCATTCAACCACATACTTTTTTTCCTCCTTTTCTGAGACCTTTCAAGCTCACAAACATGCGTGGAACTCCTTCCCCATCGCGGTGAGAGCAGCGTTTATCCGATGTGGCTGAAGTCTGCAGCTGTCAAACAAACGCCTCTGGAAACGGATTCTTTTTCTTTTCAGCCCTCAGCTTTTCTCTGACAGTCGATGGCGTTTAAAAAAACTGAAATGGCTCCTGTGGTCTCTCGCTGTGGGAATTAATTTATAGCATTGTTCTTTTTCCTTTTCTTTCCTTTTTCCTTTTTCTTTTTTTGCGTCCATGCCAGTTTTAAAAACTGCGACGAACCTCGGCTGAGCGTTTGACCAGATGTCAGATGTCCACCTATCTGGGCTCTCATCACTTCTTTTGTACGGAAACATAACGTATAATCATACAGCAGCTGTTGTAGGCCCCCCCCCTCTCCCCACGCCTCCTTTTGGACATAATTGTGGAAACAGCGATGAGGATCCAGGCCCCTGAATGGGAGTTTCCCATGGTTTTATATTAGAGAGGCTGTCCACTCCCATGATGCAACACTGGTCGAGTCGTAGAGTTGGTTGTATACCTTTTTTAATTTGTATTAGAGAAAGTTCCACCTCTGTTTTGCAGGAATGTGAGGATCACTCATTCATACCTGGAAGCCGACCTGCTGCCCACTGGGGTCAAAGGTCATCGCTCTCAGGCAAATTCTGCTTTTTTTTTTTTTCCTCCACTTTCCCCACCAGGAGTTATCCTACTGTTCTGTGGAGGGATTTGAAAAGATAAGACAAGCTTTCCAGTCATTGATTAAAGGTTTTCCACCCTCTCATTACCGCCTTCAGCCTAAATCACACGAAGGAGGTGAAGCTGCCGTCAGTTCTCTCTTATTTGTTATTACTGTCTTTATTTGTCTATTTGCGAGTGACCAGACACTCACCTGGTGATTTAAAACAAAGTGCTCAAATCACAGCAGCTGCTTCTAATATACCAGCAAATATCCACATTTATTCAATTTTCCATTCAATTAATTCAGAAAATGTATTTATTTATGTATTATTTTCCACACGTGTTTGATTTTCTATTCATTTATTCACTTATTTTCTCCATTTATAATCACCTCAATATATAAAATGGAAAATAAAAATTAAATAGTCATGTGCAAAGAAATTAACAGACAAATAATAAATCATAACATTTTTGTGTGATTTGTGCTTTAAGATGTTTTATAAAAGAAAGTGTCAGAAATGTCAAAATTATGGAAGAATGAAAGGCCCTTAATCAAGAAGTATTTTTAAAAAATGTAATGTAATATACTAGCAAATATCCATATTTATGTAATTTTACATTGAATTAATTCATAAAATTTATTTATTTATGTATTATTTCAACATTTATTTGATTTTCTATTTATTTATTTTTAAATGCATGTATTTATTGTTATGCTGAAATTCACTTGATGTATATTCACCTCAATATATAATATAGAAAATAAAAATTGAAATTAGTAGTAAATATCCATATTTAATTAATTTTCTATTTTAATGAATTCATACATATATTTGTTTATGTATTATTTTCACATTTATTTGATTTTCTATTAATTTATTTTTAAATTTATTTATTCCCTAATTCACTCCATTTATGGTCACCTCAATATAAAATATGGAAAATAAACATTTTAATGAAATAAAGTCATGTACAAAGAGAAAATAACACACAAATAATAAAATAATTATATCTTTTTTTTTTTTTTATAACATTTGAGGACCTTTTAACCGAGACCTCGGACCCTTTCTGATAAGATTTTTGCTTTTTAGATTTAAAAAAATAATACAATAGAAATAGGAAATAATAGAAAATAAATACTTGTACATACATTCAACAAATGTATGTATTTATTTTAAATGATGGAAATGCTCTTTGTGCTTGTTATGCAAATTTTAAGCAAGAAAAAGCTCATCAGGCGTGTTCACGTGAACTACAAGAAGTAAAAAGTTAGTCCAGGCAACGTAATATGTTTAACTCATGTTACGCAACATTCTGGTAAATCCGTCGGTTTCCTCTCCCATCATCCTGGTCCTGGGGATTAAAAGCATCTGTCCCTTTTTACAACGCAAACACCGAGCGGCACTTTTCACTTTTCTAGCGTCAGCTCCTCGTTTTATTGGTCGGTTGTAAACGGCCGAGACCAGATTGTCAGAAACCCGCGGCGACGGGTAAATTAAGCCGTCCGTATGCTGGCCTGTGATTCTGAATCATGACGTGTAGGTAGTGCTCAGATCACAGATGGACGAGCAGCTGCCGTGGCTGTTGGACTGCTCACACACGATGTTCCACCACCAATGCTGCTAGTCGCTACCAGGAGAAGAAGTAAAAAGTCACACACAGACGATTTTGATCTACGCACATCAAGAGTTTGGTGGAAAAATCTAAATTCATTTCAATTCTGCAACTAACGACTGTTTTAATTATCTATCCAATACTGAAATGACTAATTGATTAGTTGTTAAAAGCTAAAGATGAAAAATAAAATGAAATTTCCACAACCCAAAGAAGGCTAAAGAGACCAGATTAACCTCTGTGACTCATATCTATTAATTCATTATCAAAGTAGCTGACGACTAATGTAATAATTGGCAATTAAGCAATTAATCGTCTAAGCAACTAAACATTGCATTGACTCCAAAAGTCAATCGAAATGCACCTGATTTTCTTTTTTTGCGATATCTAAAAAGTTTGCTAGTAGATAAAAACATCTACTGAAGAAATTAAATTGTAGCAGCCAAATAACGTAATAAATTTGCACTCTTTACGGAAATTTCACCGATAGAGTCACCAGATCCATTGTTGTTAGTCATTACACAGTCGCACATAGAGAGGAGGATTAGTTGTGTTTCCATCAACTTTGATGCAGATTTTGTACCATGCACATCAAAGGTTTGGTAGAAAAATCAAAATTAATTTTAATACTGCACATATGCAAAAAAGAAATTGAGTTGTCAAAGAAGTTCATGCTGCAACTAATGACTATTTTGATTTATCAATCATTAAACCAATTGATTAGTTTGATTAAAATGGTTGATATATTGTTTCCCAAAGCTAAAGATGCAAACTAAAATGTTATTTTCAAAGAAGTGACTCAAATCGATTATTTGCTTTTCAAAATAGTTGGCGATTACGTGATTGACTAAGCTACTAAGCTAACTACTCGTTGCATTGACTCTAAAAGACTGATTTGCATTTTTTTTTTGGAAGATTTCAAAAGATTGCAAACGTAATATGCCATTAATATAATAAAAATCTGATAAGGTAATAACTATCACTTTTTTTCACCAGGCCAAACATGTGATATAACTGTTTCAGCCCTGTTTATTACATTATTGGACATTTATGGCATTATTAGCCCATTGCATTTTATTAAAAACAGCACATTTATTACATTATCGGCAGTTCTGAGGATAAATCGTACAGTTATTTGTGAGTTAAACGTCGGTTTTCGTTCTTTACGAACTTTCCTGTCTTTTCAAAAGGCTGAAATGTCAAGTCGTGGATGGCATCAGATGAACCTGCAGCCTTTGTGAGTGATGGTCACGTGACCTGACGATGGTCACGTGACCCGACGACGGTCACGTGACCCGACGACGGTCACATGACATGATGATAGTCACATGATGATTATAGTTATATGGTTATTTGAGGCTCCCTTGTCATCTGTCATTTTTTTTTTTTCATTATTTCTTCCCATGGTGCATCTCTTTGCAAAAAGCAGCTGTCAGGTACTTTCCGCCTGGGGAGGGGGGGGTGTCGGGGTGTCTTGAAAGACTGGGATAACCTCGGAATGCCTCCTCTCCTTCCGCCCTTTGATGGTTTTGTCAACATCGCGTCTTGTTTGCTCTGCGGAACATCTGGAGAGGAGCGTTCCTCCATCCATCTTTTATGACGCGGCCCTATTGTGTTTATATTAACGGCATAAACCGAGACAGAATATTTTCATTCTCACAGCCCCCATCACTTCTGTAAACTTTTTTTTTTTTATATATATATATAAAAGTCTTGGCAGCGCTAACAGTGTTATTGAAAAAAGTTGTGGGAAAGACTTTGATGTGCAGATGGCGCCCGACAAAGAGTTCTGTTCGGATAACAGCAGGTTTTGTTGTGATGTTCCCCGGCCTCAAAGTGCATCTTAGATTACCAAACGGAGCCCCGGCCAGAAAAAAAAAAAAAAACATGGACTGAAAAACGCTCTCAACATGTCGGAATGGCAGCGCATTCTCAAAAAAAAGCCCGGTGCTCTGCCAAATCCCAGTTAATTATGAGAACACCGTCCCGAATAGCATGACCTTGGGAAACTGGTGGAAAAGTGAAACAAAAAGGACCTGGATGCTCGGGAACAATCTGTCAATCCTCAACGTGCACAATTACCATTTCTGCAGCCTATAAAGGTCCAGCGTGTTCCAGACGGAGGTTGAACAGGCTGCAGATTCCACTTTTCCCACACAGCAGAACGATGAACTAATCGAGTATGATGCACACAGGGGGGGTGAGGGGGGGTGGGTTGACAGACTGAGCGGGTTCTGGCCCCTGATTATGTGGGACAATGCGAGGGTGGCCAAGTCGACAGGTGGTGTCAGATTAGTGGGGCCTGAGGCTAGAAGAAGAAGAAGAAGAAGAGGAGGAGGAGGAGGAGGAGGAGGAAGGTGAATCTAACACTGCAGAGAAACCAGAGCTTCACTTCTGCTGCTTCTCTCTGAACATTCACACGACCCTCAATAAACCTTTAAATCAACAAAAATTGCATTGCAATTTCCATGTGTTCCAGTCACATTTGCTGCACGTTTCCTAGGATGAAAGTATTGTTAGGTCAGTCCACCACTTTACAAAATAAAAGCCTGAAAAAGCCTCCTCTAACCTGTCTAAAACCAATAATTATTGGTTAATCTATCAATTATAAAACCACTAGTTAGAATATTCAACCTAAAATGCCTTGCAATGACTCAAATCAGTGCATTGACTATCTAATTAATTGACTTTTTTCTGAATAGTTGCAGCTGTTGATGAATCTATTGATTATTGACGGGATTCTTCCATTAGTTCTTTGTTTTTATAAAACAGTGTTAAATGTCAATCTATGTACATTTTTGGTCCAGATTAACAGTCCACCACCCAAAGATCATCAGTTTACTATTATAGTAATTAATCAAAATACTTGATTGACGCAATAGTTGGCGACTAATCGATTAATCGACTAATCGTTGCAGCTGTCTGACCCTTTGGATTATGGGAAAAGCCCATTTATGGGATTGGAGGTGCAGCTATTAAACCTACTAGTGCTCCTATAGTGAGTCAATTTCAGATTTGAGAAGCTTGAAACCAGAGAATTTGGACGTTTTCTTCTTAAAATTTACTAAAACCAGTAAAACGACTATCAAAATAGTTGGCGATTGACGCAATAGTTGGCGACTAATCGATTGATCGACTAATCATTATAGCTGTTATTACATGTTATATCAGGTTAAAATGTCATAATAATTTTTAATCCCAACTATAAACATGAGAAACTTGAATTATTAATATTATTACTAATGCACACTGCAGTTTGAACATTCCTGATCAATATAATGTACTTTTTATCTAATTATCTCAAACCTGTAGCAGTGCTTCGCTTATATATTCACATATTTTACCATTTTCTGTCGTAAATGTCCTTAATATTATTAGAATATGTAATTCTGTGTGTGTTTGTGTGCCTCCCTCCACCACACCACGTCGTTGGGCTGAATCCTGTGTTTGTTCTAACCCGCTTGGCAGATGAACCCGTTTCTGGTTCTGATTTGGCGTTCGATCCTTTTGACTTTTCATCCGGAGCCAACGGCAGAGTTCTCACATCCCACGTGGAACTCGGGGATTTGCCACGACATTCCGGACACACGGTTATTATTCCTAGATGCCGGGTTTGACTTGATTTCTGCAGCATGATTTTTATAAACCTGAAATCACACGTGTTAATTTGGTTCCTGCAAGTAAACCAAATGCAATTTGGACGTCGGAATGTTTAGTGTCTGATTAATTGTTATAGACACTCTATATATTATGAAATGTTGAATGTCTCTCGTCCAAACGCTGGTTTTGTTGCCGCGGTTTGCGTGTCAGCCGCGTCAGAAGCGTCAGAAGCGAAGCAGACGTCTTGGGTGACACAGCAGACCCCCCTCCAACGCTGCCTGTCCGTTTTATAAATAAACAGGAACCCGGGCCGTCAGCTGTCGTCTGGGGGAACCGGAGCTGGCCCCTGGGCCCCCGCCCCCCCCGCCGACCCCCCACCCACCAACCCCCCTTCCTGGCAGGTCACTCTCTCAGAAATGTTACCGGAAACACGCTGGTTATTTATAGAGCCTCGGAATTACTCTCACGGTGTTGATGTTTGATCCGACGCGCTGGCCAGGTGATGCAGGATCCGGTTGTTTCTATCGTCTTCTTTTATTTGCTGCAAGTTGTACGTTTTCGCTCCGATTAGTGAGGATAAATATTGAATCTTTTCCACCCCCGTTAAAGGGTTTTTCTTAGGGAGTACAAACTGAAAAGCCCATTGGGGCCAATCTGTGAGTTGTGATTCTGGGCTATACAAATACAATTGGGTTGAATTGAATAGAAAAATTTTAATTGCAATCCAATAAATGGGTGTTTCTCACAAACCAAACGATTAGTCGATTAATTGATTAGCTGCCAACTGTTATGTCAATCACCAACGATTTTGATAAATTTCTGGTTTCTTTAGACTTCTATGACAGTAGATGATCTTGAGTTGATCATGGATTGTCATTTTACAGTTTTATAACCCAAACAACTGATGGATTCATTCTTTCAATAATCAATAGATTCATCAACAGCTGTAAAAAAAAAGAGTCAATTACGATTAGTTGCCAACTATTTTCATAGTCAATTCATTGATGTGAGTCATTTTTAGAGAAAACATCCAAATTCTCTGATTTCGGCTCCAGTAAAACATGATGGAAAACATAAAAGTGGAGGAAACATGGTAGAGCTGCAACGATAGTCGATTAATCGCCAACCTTTTTG